>NJRL01000026.1:661734-673551 GCA_003063815.1 Aphaenogaster rudis | reverse complement strand
TCTTTAATTCTAGTTTGATTTAAAAAATTTTAATCTTATAAAATTGTTATCATATATTCTCTTTCTAATTGGCGCAATTTAAAAAGATTTCATACATTTTTTAAATACAGATACGTACCACTTGGGTTGTATTTTTTAAAATGAAAGATATCACTTGGGTTTTTTCGAGGTACAAAGACATTACGAGGTATAGTTTGGTACAAACTACAAGCGCGTTTACTTGGCGCTTTTTTTACCTTTTTTTAAAAAGGTAATTTTGCTAGGTATTAGGTACGTTGCGATAGAGATCACTTTTTGAGAAAACAACGGCAATCATCACTGCTTGCGGATTTGCCAACGCGTATTAAGCCAAATATGGTGTTTAATAATTCGAATGTGAAAAATGATGATCGAAATGAGGATTGGCTAATCATTTGACAATGTATATGTACTTGGCGACGATCCAAATGCGACTGAATTTCCGTTGCACTGTGAAAGCAACGACATTAAGATACGCGAGGAGGACTTCGATTTCGGACACGCGAAAGAGCATCGTCGACGCCGAGATCGCGACGATAGCGGTCACACAAGATTAAGCCTAATATTTCATGTGTCGCACGACAATTTTTTCATTGGCTACAAGATAGAGACTCGAGAATTTCTCCAGCAGCTAATCAGCATGTTTAAAAAATTTGTTGGGCGACACATAAAATATTAGGCTAACAGACCAACCTGGAGGAACGGTTTCCAAAATTTCGCGAGACAAAAAATACTCGGACTAATTCCTCATACGGGGTTTATTTTTAAACAGCCGCGAAAGATACGGAAAAGATTTGAATCCGACACGCGGCACGCTCCGTATTCGATCGCGATTCAAAATGCAGTATGGCGGTTCTTTGAATAGCAATAGGTACCCACAGCTCAGGTATAGAACACAAAATCATAATAAGATCATTATGACATCAAGTAGAAGTCATTTTAGGAAAAATCATTATGACGGCATTCGATACACTTTTTATGATGATTTTGTGATAAATTCTTGATATAACAATGATTTCCAGAAGATTTTTTAGTTAAAAAATCACTTAAGGGGGCCCCTACTGAAAAATTTTTATATTGAGATCATAATTGAAATCATAATTGAGAATAAAAATTTTTCAGTAGGGAAAGAGAATCCAAAAAGAATTCTTATTGAATTCCCGAATTATGAATTGAATTCTTTTTCCATCCCATTTATGTTCCAAAAATACTCTTCAGAGTTAAAAAAAAATTCATTTTTATGTCACCAATTCTGAGCCGTTTTTCAGATATAAAAGGAATTCTTTTTATATTCGCTATAAGAATACTATTGGAACGGAATTCTTTTTCAGTTTATTTCGAACAGATTACGCTAATTCATAAAGAATTTAAAAAAGTGAATCCTTTTTGAATTTATAACGATCACCTGTGCTATCTGGGGCACTACACTGGATTAGTACATATTAAAAGCCACTGTACATGAAGTTATTTAAACGTAAAAGTATACATAAATATTTTTAATTATATAAATTTAATATTTAGATTATATCCCACACAGCACAAAACTTAACAGAAATGTTTCAAAGTTTCAGAAACGTTTCTGAAACATTTCTGAAACTTTGAAACGTTTCTGAAACATTTTTGTGCTGTGTGGGATAAATAGTCAATACCCAGGTAGAACACAAAATCGTAATAAGATCATAATGACATCAAATAGAAGTCATTTTAGGAAAAATCATTATGACGTCATTCGATACACTTTTTATGATGATTTTGTGATGAATTCTTGATATAGAAATTATTTTCAGAAGATTTTTTAGTTAAAAAATCACTTAAAAATCATTACTATATCAAGAATTCATCAGAAAATCATCATAAAAAGTGTATCGAATGACGTCATAATGATTTTTCCTAAAATGACTTCTACTTGATGTCATTGGCTACGAATATACACCGTGCGTTTAGGCCGCGGCCTATACCCCAAATTCGAGGCCTATACCCCAAGACCGATCGCTGTAAACACTAATTTAGGTCGAATTTAGGGTATAGGCCGCGGCCTAAACGCACGGTGTAAACTAGGTCATTATGATCTTATTATGATTTTGTGTTCTACCCCAAGTAGAACAGAAAGTCATGGTGACGTCAAAATGATGCTAAAATGACGCCTTTGACATCATTTTGAAGTCATGATGACGTCTAAATGACCTCAAAATGATATCAAAGGCGTCATTTTAGCATCATTTTAACGTCATCATGACATTCGTGTTCTACTTGGGACCTGGGTAATAATATTATCATGTTATATAACAGAATACATATTAATGATTTCATCCAAGGTAAAAGAGCACGTCCGACGCCTCAGATGTGCATTACCGAACGCAGTTATTATACCATTGCATTTAGATATGTTCATTCATATGTAACAGCTTTTAATGTGCATTAATCTAATGTAGCGCGAGTGATCGATTTCGCTATAAATGGAAAGCACCCGTCTTTCTGTAATGATGGAAATTTTGGTGCGCGCGTGAAACTCGATCAGTATCTTAAATACCTCGTCGCGCCATCTATAAAATCAATCGCGTACGATGCCGCGTGTATTAACGCGAAGGCGGTACGGCAGACTACGGCAGTAGTTACTTCCTCAACATGGCTTCGTGCGTTCGGTGAGTTTATTTTCGGCTTTTTAACCTTCGAACGGCGAAGATACGGATCTCTCGTGGGCGTACGTGAGATCGCTCGTTCGCGACGTTCTCGGGCGGATCCCGTTGATTTTTCTGGCACGAAATCGTGGCGTAGATTTCGCAGGTCGTTGATACGCCGCTGACGTGTCCCCTCCGCGCAATGTTGTTTCCGATATAAATACTTTTTTTTTTCAATTAACTTCTCGCGCCGCCGGTCGTCAATCTAATCTAATCTGTCGCCGAACGAATGCGACATCGGCTGCCATACGCTACGGGTGAAGTTCTACAGTTTTACAAACGAACGTCGCTATACGGATTGTCGCGCGGCCGCGTTTTCCGGCAGGATTTCCTCTCGGGGTCGTCTACCCGGCCGGACGTAAAAGAGCGCAATGTAATGCTCGCCGATAAGCATGATTTATAAATATTTTCTTAATCTGTGATTTGTGTGGAACGTAGCCCGTTGTATCTCGACAAATGTTCAAATTTGGTTCATTTTGTTTTTGTAAATGTTTCAGGTTGGCTCTATTTTTAATATTACTATGTTCTCCATTCATTACCGATGCAGTCAACAGAGACAACTTCAAAAGATGCGACCAAAGCAGTTTCTGCCGGTAAAAATTAGCTGTTACTGTAAATACTGTTATTTAAGAAGCAGTTGTAGCCCTTATTTTGTTTCTTGTAGACGGTGCAGAGGAATAGAGTCTGGAAAAACGGCATATCAGCTTTTACCAGATAAACTTGTACAGAATGAATCAATGATCGTCATAGACTTATTTAATAAAGACACGGGTGTCACCTACGTTGTGCAACTTATCACGTTGAAGGAAAATACATTTCGGTTGCACATCAACGAAAAGAATCCACTGCATCCCAGATATGAAAATGAATATGCCCTTTACGATCAGCCACAAACGGTTGAAATGGATTTTGTAGAAACCACTGCTGATACTATAACTGTAACCAAGGGCGAAAACAAAGCTGTTTTGTATATTAATCCATTTAAAGTAGAACTATATTCCCAAGGTATTTTAACAATATCGGTAAATGCTCGCGGTCTTATGAGATTTGAGCATTTACGTACGAAACCAGTAAAGTAAGTATTGCTGGAAGATAAAATTATTGCATTTTAAAATTTCTATAAAATAACATACTACTTATATGTTATATAGACCGGAAGATGAAAATGCTGAACCAGCAGGAACAAATAATACTGCATATCCTGGTGATGGTGCTGATAATGATCCTGGTGCTTGGGAAGAAAATTTCAAGGAGCACCATGATGCAAAACCGTATGGACCTGAAGCTGTTGCCATGGATTTCAGCTTTCCTGGATCAGAGCATGCCTATGGTATTCCGCAACATGCTGATTCGCTAGCATTGCAATCGACTAAATCTACCGATCCATATAGACTGTATAATTTAGACGTATTTGAATATGAAACAAACGAACGTATGGCTTTATACGGTACCATTCCGGTTCTTTACGCTCATGGGTAAGAATCTATTGTATAAATTAACAAACTTTAGAATTTATGATAGTATTTATACAAAATTTGTATAATATTTCAGGAAGGAAAGATCATCGGCTGTTTTTTGGCATAACACAGCAGAAACGTGGATCGACATTCTATCGAGTGCAGACAACAATGTTGTAGAAAGTATTGTTAATTTTGTATCTGGATCAACTAAGAAATCCCAGGTGGATGCTCATTTCATGTCGGAATCTGGAGTGATTGACGTGTTCTTCATGCTTGGCCCCAAACCTCTTGATGTTTTCAAGCAGTACACCATTTTAACTGGCACAGCTCCTCTGCCGCAGGTAGGTTGAATAAATATTGTAAAAAATTAAAATCTTTTAAATTATGAAATTTTAAATTATTTTCTTAAAAAATATGTCTTATAGATGTTTGCACTCGGATATCATCAATCTCGTTGGAATTACAATGATCAGGACGATGTCGCAACAATCGCCGAAAGTTTTGATACGCACGACATACCACTAGAAGTTATGTGGCTTGACATAGAATATACTGATAGCAAAAAATATTTTACATGGGATTCACGTAAATTCCCAAATCCTCTTGAAATGATACACAATCTTACTGCCAAAGGCAGAAAATTAATAGTTATCATAGACCCTCATATTAAACGTGACAACAATTATTTCTTACATAACGATGCCACTAACTTGGGTTATTACATAAAAAATAGAGATGGAAAAGATTACGAGGGTTGGTGCTGGCCAGGATCTTCATCGTATTTAGACTTTTTTGATCCAAAAGTTGTTGAATATTATACTGGATTATATAGTTTAGATAAATTCCATGGTACCACTAATGACGTTTACATTTGGAATGATATGAATGAACCAAGTGTATTTAATGGACCTGAAATAACGGCACCAAAGGATCTTGTTCATCATGGAGGTTGGGAACACAGAGACGTTCACAATATTAACGGACATATGTATATTCGTTCGACATATGATGCTTTATTCCGTCGGTCAGGCGGTTCTCTGAGACCTTTCGTTTTAACGAGATCCTTCTTCGCTGGATCACAACGTTATGCGACAATGTGGACTGGCGACAACACTGCTGACTGGAATCATCTTCGTATAAGCTATCCTATGTGTCTCTCAGTGGCTATATCCGGAATGTCATTCTGTGGTGCCGACGTTGCAGGTTTCTTCAAAAATCCAGATTCGGAATTATTCATTAGATGGTATCAAGCCGCAACCTGGCTTCCTTTCTTCCGCCAGCATTCTCACATCGAGACAAAAAGGCGCGAACCATGGACATTCAATGAGGAAACTACCCAAATAGTTCGCGAAACACTCAGATTGCGATACTCATATCTGCCATTGTGGTATACACTCTTTAGAGAACACGAAGTAAACGGTTTGCCCGTTATACGTCCTTTATGGGCACATTATCCAACCGAATCGGGAACATTTACTATTGACGATGAATTGCTACTTGGCGATTCAATACTCATACGCCCGGTATTCCAATCCAGTGCTACCGAGGTAGCAGTTTACTTCCCAGGAGAGGGCAAAGTAACTTGGTACGATATTGATACAATGCAAGCCTACCAAAAAGGAGGACATGTTAAAATACCGGTAACGATCCACAAGATTCCTGTATTCCAAAGAAGTGGTTCTATCGTCCCACGAAAAATGAGAATACGACGTAGTACAGTTGCTATGAAGAATGATCCTTATACGTTGATATTAATTGCTGATAGTAATGGTAAAGCTAGCGGCAATCTATATATTGATGATGAAGTCAGCTTCGAATATCGTCATGGAAAATATTTGTATTTAAGAATAATGTTGGACAGTAATAAGATAACTTCAACTTTAATGGATAAATTAGCTTCGTATGAAACACAAAGCTGGTTAGAAAGAATAGATATAGCCAATCCACCACAAGGAATTAAATCTGCTCAACTGGAATCTCATAGTGAGTAGTCAGATTCGAGTATTATACATCACAGTCCTGCAACAAATCTATATTAATCAAATCTATTTCTCTTACAGGTATGGGAAAAGTAACATTGGAAACTACATATAATCCACATAACAATGTATTAACGATACGTAAACCAGCTGTAAATATGGGCGAGGAATGGACCATTGAATTATTACATTAGGATTATGATTTTATTCATAATCAACTCAGTATCTATACTCTAATGCCAATTTTCTATTGTTCAGTTATCTGTGATCTGGATGATTGTTTCTTAGAACAAATATGAATGCAATTTAGTTACTATAAACAGGGTTGCCAGGTTTTGGCGCCTTCGAGCCATGTGGCGCCTTGTAAAAGTCCAAATAGCGCACAAAATTTTCAATTTGGCACGCTATAGGAGGTATAGGAGCTACCTATAGGAACACCTTATAGGAGCCACAATTGGCGCCAAGCGCAAAAATGAAATTTTTGTGCGCCATTTGGATTTTTGCAAGGCGCCACATTGGCTCGAAGGCGCCAGACCTGGCAACCGTGACTATAAAAGTAAAGTCATTGCTAATTGCTTCTTTGATATTAATAATTCAATTAAACAGCATAATATCTTGAAAGATACAGATACGGTACTCTGTAATTTACAGTTCTTTACTTTATGATTAATAAAAAAATGAAAAATTAAGATTAATATTTCAAATTATTGGGACACATTACAACAAAAAAGTTGTGTATGTAAAAAAAAAATATATATATATATATATAATTCAAAAATGTTACCATTAGCGCCATGAAACATACATTTCAAATTTTGTTTTTTTCCACCAGAAATGAACATATTTTAATAAATTATCTACCGAAATATCAGATGTAGGTTTTAAATAAATTACTTCATAAAATAAGATCAATGAGATTTCTCTCAATAAAAAATACCTTTATTTCGTTATATGCGTTCTGTTGGTGCATGTTTATGAGCTAAATATAAAAACACTATTGATGATAACGCTGATACCAAGAAAATAACATCGAACCATCTATGATAAAAATTGAATTGTAATTCTCCTAATACTTGCGTTATTATAATGCGGTATTCTGCTGGCATATTCATCCGCATAAGGAGTACAGAAGATACAAAATACATTCCCTAAAAACAACGAAAAATTTGGAATGTGAATAAACTCTATGTTATAAATTTTATATTACATAGACTTGAATTGTTCTTACCATTATTTGCGCAAGTATAAGTACAATAATATTTGACGATTTGCTGCTCGATATGGCATAGAAAAACTAAAACAAGGAAGTCTGTAGTGAATAATGACGCAACGAAAAATTAATATTCATATCCTTTACTACATATGTATCTTATTTTATTTAGATAATACTAGAACTGTTCATTGTATAAGATCGACAGTACACATACATGTAAATCATTTTATAAAAATTAAAAAATACATAATTGCTATATAAAGTGTATATATATATATATATATTTTACATACCTTTGTCAGAGTTAACAATAATCCACGTATGGACGTTACAACAATACAGCCAACGAGGTAAAAAGAAATGTGTTGCGACCAAAATGTAACATCGATATTGAAACCAATCCAATGCACTGCAATTTCGATTCCTCTGGTTACAGGATCTTTTTTGCCGACTCGATCAAATACTATGTTGATTGTAGACTATATAAACGTAATACAATCATGTATTATTCGGAAAAAATTATATCATTATTAACTAATTACACTTACAATGAATATCTTCCAAATACAGTATATAGAGAAGAAATAACCTAGGAAATTAAAATATTTTCCTTGCCAAGTGGCAGCCCACTCCAGACGTTCTCTCGCATTTTGTATGTCATGCGCTTCCAAAAATAACTGTCGTGATAACTCCTCTAAAGCGGTAACTTCAATTTGTAATTGCTTGATATCTATAAAGCGATATGTACTGTATCATTAGGATGAATCGTATTTATAGCTTCTTTGCACAAAATTAAAGATTTATATACTTTCTTGATTCCCCTTTGTACCACCTAATGGACCTAACATTCCCCATAGTCGAGATCGAGTTTCGGTTTGTCCATCAGCTTCACCTTTTTTAGCTAATGCAATTCTTTTCTTTTTAGCGATAATCATGTCCATAGTTTGCAACAATCGTTTTTCTATAGATTGTACGTCCGCGTAAGAAACTGGACGCATAAAATAAGTCATTGAAGTATATGGATAATTTACAGCGCCAAAACCCGACAGAAGGGCCATTACTGTGACACCTATAACTCCTATTCGACTGACACCTTGCTCTATAGACAGCAGTCCTTTCTTGGGACTCAGTATGGGGAAAGGATCACCCACTTTCCAGAACAGGTAGAGATAAAAAAGATATATGACAACAGTCAATGGCCGTATTAGATTCAGTCTTACTGCATAGGTCAAAAGAATTGATTAGATTTGATAAAAATATAAACAGCAGAAATAAAATGTATAAAAGATATCACAAATTATGACAAATACATACCAAATCTGACATTACTGATAATAAAATATGCTATATAAAATGGGATCAGAACTATCACCATAAACAGAAGCATGTAAAGGCCAGCATTCCAATGGAAATATCTAGAACTGAGGAAAACAATATATTGTACCTTAAATGACAAAATGCGAGTTTATTTTTTACCTTGAGTCGAGCACTCCCGCTATTTCGAAAATAATTAATTCAAACATGGTGCATGACAATGAAAACGTTGTTGAGAAAATTAGTTGTACTAGTCTATGATGAACTTCGTAATCCCTGAATAATTTCTTCACAAAGAACACCCATCCTCCTAAGAAGAAAATTACCTGAAATATATGGGAGATAAATAAGCAGAAAACTATCCATTCTACAGAAAAGATTCTATCCACATCAAGTAAGCTCTCTCTAAATACAAAATAATATATTGAAACATACATGTAGCTAGAAGATTCGACATTTTACTAAATAAACTGCAAGGCTTTACAATACAAAATTTATTGTAGTATCCTCAAAAATACATACATTTCACAATTCAGTTACAATAAATATGTTATATGCAGAAAAATCCATAGATATTAATAATTCGCAAGGAATCAATGCTGAGCGAGAGTATAGCGAGAAACCTTTCAGAATACAACCAAACGATATAGTTTTATATTATGCTTTACATTAAACGTCGTTAATAGCGGAACAAACAATCGTTCACATTATTCTGAGATATACACGTATAGAGCACCGTGCTCTCTTTATAACCTTAATCAGCTCGGGAAGTATCGATAAAACTGATTTTTGTAGTGGAAACGAATTTCCACCTGTGTTACGAGAATCACGATAGTGTCTTCGATGAAACCCATTTTCCGCTATCGCGGCTTTTACTTCGCATCGCGAAGTTTTGACCGGCGATGCTCAGCACTTGACAGGACGCAGGTGGTTCCAAACACGAGTATCGACAGCATTAAGGTTTATCCAGACGGACTTACACGCATATGGCCGCGTGTCGCCAATTGCACGAGAATTGGCTGTGAGACGTTCCTAAAGGCAACCAGGGACGTACCATTTTCGCAATGGTGCTTATATCCCGTCGCAAGTAGAGTTTGAACATCGTTTCGACAATTTTTGAATGATCCGCCATATGTTTCAGGCTAACTACGAAGAAATTTATATTTTATTATTTTTTTTACAAATTTATTTATTATAATAATATTTATGTGTATAAACTATTATAAATTAAATTTATTTTTGTTTTAATAATTTGAAAATTGTTTTTGAAAAGCGCATTATAGTTAGACTGAAAACGATGGACGGTGTCCAAACTCTTACTTGAGGAACTCTAATCGCAAGCGATGAGACTGATTATTGTGAATTACCGAGTCATTGTTATACGTCAGGAATAAATATAGTCTATAAGTAAAATGAAAACGCTGAATATCTTATCTTAACTCTTCGAGCCACAACCAGTCGCACATTCAGTTTTAAAAGCGTAGCCATGAGAATCTTTTATTTTGGGTCTGATTAGTTTGTGCATATACTTCATGGAATTGTGCGAACTTGAATAGGCCTTAAAAACTATTCATTTTTCAAATATATTCTCTTAACTTTTAGCTTTTCTTTATATATTTTTTTATTTAATTTTTTAAGATGCAACATAACGATAGAGAGAAACGATTGAGAGATTATAATTACAATCCAAGTAGAATAGAAAAGTCAAAATAATGTCAATTTGACATCATATTGACCAAATTTATGTCATTTTTTGGTCATGATTGAAATCTCGATTTAAAAATCAAAAAGGCATAATAAAAAAGGAGTCAATATAAAGTCATTTTTAAGTGAGATCATTTTTATCTGAGATCGAGATTTCAATCATGACCAAAAAATGACATAATTTGGTCAATATAATGTCAAATTGACATTATTTTGATTTTTCTGTTCTCCTTATATACCCAAGTAGAACAGAAAGTCATGATGACGTCAAAATGATGCTAAAATGACGCCTTTGACATCATTTTGAGGTCATTTAGACGTCATCATAACTTCAAAATGATGTCAAAGGCGTCATTTTAGCATCATTTTGACGTCATCATGACTTTCTGTTCTACTTGGGTAGGAATGATTGAGAGGAATGGATTTTTTAATGCGCTTTTTATGCGCCATCTACAAAAAAATACATCATGTATTTGTAACACGTAGTTTTTTTTTGATAATTATAAATAATCAGGACTATCGAGAACAGATTTTGCAAAATGCTTGCTGCTTATTTATCTGCAAAAGACATTTGACGCAGATTCACGCTCGATAGAATGCTGACAAAAATATACAGCAAAGTTCGCCAATAAGATGTGACGACGGATTGATAGGAGAAATTAAGTAGATCTGCAACATGATACAAGGCAGATTGATGATAGAAACCGAACGGAAACCTGCGTTCGACGAATCGATATACCATCAATATGCCATCCCATGTAGCACAGCAGCGCGTGCAAAGCGCTTTGCACGCGCTGCTGTGCTACATGGGATGTTGCGTTCGCGAGCTCTGCCAGCAGAATATGAGCTAAATGCGAGTGCAATCAATGTCGATCTACAACAATTTTTGCTCACCTTTTGTTTACGAGGAATATTGTCTATAAATCGGTCTATGGAACTTTTCGACCAAACTGCGATTAATCGACTTATTAACGTGGATTAAATTATTAATCTTTGTTGTTTGATACATGAAAAGACTGATTAGATTATAGGTACCACGAATTATATAATTGAAAATTTCGCCGTAAGCAAATCTGTCGGTTGAATTAATTAAGTTAACAAAAATTTGTTTTAAAAAATATCGAAATCACCCTTGTATTTTTAGACAGTGTTGCGCTTAGATAACTTGAAATAATCTAGATACAGATTAGACATACGCGCATGTATCTCAGATAAGATAAAGATAATTCCGGGGGGTTGGAGTATATCTAGATAAAAGATGAATTAGTTAAGTGTTTTATCTAGATACTTTTAAGATAATATTTAAAACAATTTAGGATATATGAAAATAATATACTCGAGACAGCTACAGAAAATAGACGTATATATTTAATATTAATACGTTATACAGGGTGTTTAGTTTTAATCGCCCCAGGCAAATATCTCGAAAAATATAAAAGATACGGAAAAAC
>NJRL01000026.1:615195-651810 GCA_003063815.1 Aphaenogaster rudis | reverse complement strand
ATGGCTCTTGCAGACCAGCGCGATTTAGTCGCGCGCGACGCGCGATATCCAATGAGCGTACAGAGATGAGCGGAAAGGCGGTACGTCTATTGGATATCGCGCGTCGCGCGCGACTAAATCGCGCTGGTCTGCAAGAGCCATAACGAGTTACTGAATCGCCTAGCTGGTCCACAATAGGTATTGTAAGCTTTAATGCGGGGTCTACAATGTGAGTCTCAGATGATCTCAGAGTCGTAAGTCGTAAGAAATTGACCAATCTCAGTCAATTATTCTCCTCACATTTGATTGTTCACGTTACGTATACTATAGATTTTCAGTACTGGCAGTATATATCGGAACACGACTATTGTAGACCCAGCATAAGCCCTAAGAAATTGACCAATCACAGTCGAATGTGAGGAGAATAAACGACTGTGATTGGTCAATTTCTTAGGGCTTAAAGCTTACGACACCTATTGTGGACCAGGGGTAAGAACTGACTATGAATACGATCCTGTAAATATCGATCTGGGATTAAACTGGGAGGATCCCAGTTGCGCACAGTGATAATCGGACACCACCAATAATATTGATGTATGCCTAGAGGATTTCCTCTGGAAGGCGCTGTGATTGGCTGTGTCCGATTATCACTGTGCGCAACTGGGCTTCACTCGATTAAACTTAGGATATTCATAACTTGAATTTATACTTCAGATTGTTTTAATTTTGGCCTTAGGTGGTTTTAACTGACCTTAAGATTCCACCAAGCCAATGAAATAGCTGTATAGCGTCTTAAATATAAGATCGGACTGTGGATACCGCCTTAAGAATAATTTTGTGCGGACGTTGTTGATGTTGGTACTTCTGCGGCCAACTTCTTCCCGCGCTGCGAATGAAAACGATGTTCAGCAAGAAAAGAAAAACGTGAAATCTTGAGAATCTTGCGCGAAATTTCAAGATTATCTTAAATCTATGTGAAATACGTTAGTCATTTCAAAATTCATTATAGATTCCACGTTATAAGGATACGTTAAAAAAATCTTTTAGTCTCGTTAATCTTTCTCCTTGAAGCTTCCTTGAAGCTTCGTTATAATTTTTTACTGTTATTAAAGCGTGTGATTTTTTTCCTAAGATACACCTTAGATAAGCTGCGAGTTTGTGGGTATTTAAATATTGTTGAATTCACGAAGTCATAAAAAGTTACGTAAACCAATTGTAAAGATATCTTTGACCGTGATTTTTGTTCTAGTCATGACTGTCTTCGAGTATCTTGAATCTTGTCGTAATCCTGAGATAAGGGCAAATTTTTGCAATAATTCTTTGCCTAACTTTGTAATTTTCAAGGTACTAAGTTATTGCGTGTTAATAAATTTTTTAAATTTTTTATTCAAATAAGCAAACATAGTATTATTTTTTTATTCCAAATTTACTCATATAATATGATAGGCATAAACGTATGCATATAATATTAAAACATATTATGCATATAATATTAAAATAACATTAGATTATAATATGATATATATGCAAAATGTGTTTAAACAGTATAAAGTTTAAACATGCATTTCGAGGAATTTGCATTTCGTGCGTATCTCGTCGTCTGTAAATTTTTTCGCAAAACCTTCCATATTTCCCAATACACCGCGCTTCTCCACAAATAAATAATATTTCCATCGTCGAGGAGAGACTGTATTGGAGGTTTTAAAATAAGTTAAGAGCAATTTTTAGGAGATTCTTCACGTTAATATGTAATCGCGGGACACGCGAACGCGATCGGTCCGTGTTTGCCGCTTTTTGAATATTTAAAAGGCGGCTGGCCATCTTTGAACCCGGAAGCGGGCATGTCACATCCGTCTCGGTCGCGCAATAGTCGCGGAGGGGGGTTAGGACAAAATAGGTTTCTTGATGGCACACAAGAAACTGTGAGGTCCGTTAAATAGCAAGAGAGAGCGATCGGCGATTAGGTACCAATCGAGCACACGTAACGTTAATGGCAGAGGAACATGTTTACGGTTACAATCCGACGGTCGGAGTCGATTGCGATTCCGTACGTAACTCCACTTTGACAGTTTGACAAGTACAGGTTGGGTTCTGGGCGACTGATAAAGGCGCAACCAACGTACCGAGTGTTACTTTCGGGCACGGCTGTTTATTATCACGGTGTTTTTTTTCTCCTTCCACGAAGCGGATTCGTCGCCGTCGGTATATACGTGGTGCATTCCGACCAGCGGCGTGTATCGCGATGACGATGACGGCAATCGTAATCCTACCAGAAAAATACCAATCCCCAATGTTAATCCAAAATTACACTTGCAACGTAGCGATGTTTTAACGACGTCGCTCGCACGTGTCACCCAAATGGCGCGTTAATTATCGATTCTGCATTTCGGTATTTATTATTGTTGTTGCGAACATTTTCGGAGTAACTTTGATGTAATTTCTGGCGACATATCTTGTACAATATAGTGCAATATTCAAGGAAGGCTCGTCTGCCATTATGATAATAATCAGTCGGGGAGATATCGTCTGATAATTTTTCTATAGTGTCTGTCCAAAAGTAAAACTTGTGTTTATAATTTAGTGCTGGAAACATAGCTGTGGAAATATTTTGTGGCATTGTAAATCTCAATCATGTTTTGATATGTGTTATACATTAATAGTATTATAAATTAAATTATATATATATATATATATATATATATATATATGTGTCTATTTCATATTCATTAGTGATCTCAAACATACTTGTCAATAATGGAGCATATTTTTGACATGCGATTATTTTATCCGATTTATTTGTTTAGAGAGACGAAACGAGCAAGTTGAGACTAAAAGTAATCGCTGGGCACCATTTAGCTAAGAAAGATATTTTTGGTGCAAGCGATCCCTATGTACGCGTGGACTTGAACACAATAAATGGCGATCAGACAGTGGATTCTGCACTTACAAGAACTAAGAAGAAGACATTGAATCCTGTCTGGGAAGAAGAATTTATATTTAGGGTAAGTGGAGTAAAGAAAGAGAGAAAAAGAAAATTGATGAAAAACATCGTACGCTTTTTTCTATGATATTTTTTGTTTTTATTTCTAAATTGTATGTGTAAATATATATTATTATGAATTGGTTTTTGGGGCAGGTTAAACCAGTAGAACACAAATTGGTCTTACAAGTTTTTGATGAAAATAGATTGACAAGAGATGATTTTCTTGGTATGGTTGAGTTAACATTGATTAATTTACCAAAGGAACAAGAAGGTCGCGCTATTCCTGCTAGGAATTATGTACTTCGTCCACGTAGGTAAGTATATTCGGTGATTTTGCTTCATGCTACATATTTTTCAACTTAATTTTATATATTACACACCTTGATCTAATTTACATTATTTATATGTAATTGCGATACATAAGTTTGATATTATAAGTTATAACTTTCAACCAGGTAGCACAAGTGAGTCATGAATTATCGAGTCTAATTTTAGTCGCTTTAATTTCAATTTTCAGTAATATGCGTTATATATTTAATTTGGACTTGACTATACAATTAAAAAATATCCAGTTGTAAATACACTTTACGTTAATATTATTTTATCGAAATTTGTTTGCTTTGTACTTTTTTATTTGCAAATGCAAAATGAATAACTTATGAGGATATGGCTAGTAATCATTCCAGTCAGCGGTCACGAGTTAAGGGAACGTTGGAATTGTATCATGCATACATTTCCGACTCATCTAGTATTGAAAATGACAATGGAGACGTATCTGATTCAGGCGGATGGGAATTAGTACAGCCAGAGAATAACAGTCCAGTAGAACAAAGTGCAGATGTATGTATCAATAGATGCATTGTTGTTACACTAATTTTGTTGTATTAAATTTTACATTTTTTAATACATCACTAATTTAGTGCAACATTTTTTGCATGCTTGTAGAATAAGAGTAATGCAATCTTACAATTTGATATTATTTTTGAATCTTATACAATGAATTTTTAAATTGTTTAAAATATTTTTGCAGATTACGATGGTTAATAGGCCATTACCGCCAGGTTGGGAAGAAAGACAGGACGCAAATGGTCGTACATACTATGTTAATCATATAGCGCGTTTCACACAATGGGAACGACCAGAACCGTATGTGATAGCATTTATTCGATATTATTCGAAATATAATATCTACATTTAAAAATTTTATTTTATAACAGAGATACAACAGCGACGAGTGGAATTGTTGAACAACGTAATTTGGATACAGCAGCTACTGAATTTCAACGACGGTTTCATATTAGTGCTGATGATGAAGGTAGACATAGGAACTCAGTAGTAAATCAGGTAAGTTGAATAGTGTTTTTTATTAAAAATTCAAGTTTCTACTTTTGCATAAATTCAACATACATATTTTACATAGACAACATATCTTATATATAAAAAATTAGACTACGAATTATACTAATATACTAATTTTTTAAACATACATCGGAAAACATTGTTAAATCCACTTTAATAATCATACTTTGTTTGAATGGTTAAGATTTACGTTATTGCTCCGTGTTATCGACGTTATATATACTATATCTATTTATGTTTTAAAAAATTTTCAAATTTATTAGATATATTTATCTTTATATATGAATTTTTAAATATAAAAAGATGTCTTTTATAATTATATTCCTAAATAAGTATATCTTTCCGCACTTCATTAAACTAAACTTGCGCAATAGATAATAATATTCTCTGCTTTCAAATCTCCATACTGGCAGGCATTACTATGTTTTTATTTTATTTATATCCCATGTAAGATACATGTGTTCATACGCACACACGCACAAAAATCTTGATATGCAATGGAACAATCATTATTTGTAAATATACTGTATATTTGATTCAATGGTGCATTTGTGAAAAAATACAGGTACATTGTTAATTGCATATCAACTTAAACTTTATAAAATTATTTTATTATATGATGTTTCTTTATAATAATGTTAGCAAGAATTTTCTTAGACTTTTTTTTAACATTTATTTCAATAACGAGTTCGGATGTATGCAACATACTGTGTATAAACATGTTTGTTATTGCATTTCATATAAGAATGTGTTTAGTAAATAATGTAGTAAAATAGGAATATATTTTGGTCAAATTAGACTTATATAATATTTGCAATTTAGCGTTAAACATTAAGATTTAATTATCAAAAAGCACAAATAGCTTTTTATTCTTAATATGTTCTTAAATGGTTAAAAAACATTTTTAAATGCGTATACATTTAAAATCGGATATGATAAAAAAAATACATTTATTATACATTTAAAATTCCGGAATTATATCTATTCATACAATTCGTATGGTTAGCATGCAGTATGTAGAAATTTGTGCATGTGTGTGTAAGGATGGTGAAGTTCTACGCGAGGACGATGAAGATTCGGAAGCAAGAGATTGTGAGGGTGGGGATCATAGGGGAGGGGGTATTGGGGATACTTCTTCAGACTCCGGACGTTCTGTCGATCAACGTGGCTACCTTAGTGAATCTGAAGAACAGGTATTAATATACATAAAGTTGTTATGTTCACTTTTAGTTGAATGTAACGCTTAATGCGTACATATTTACATTTGTGTGCTTGGTGTAAAGTGAATAATAGCATATGTAAGTTTTATTTCATGCATCAGTTACATCTGACATATCCAATTCTGATAAAGCTAAGTCATATGCATTACATATAGATAGACATGTATATTTTAGTTTCTTTATAGCTGCTTAGTTACATTTCTTAAAAATATATGTTATTGAACAAAGTATGCAAAACTATATAGAACTATATATTTACATATCTAAATATTGTCTAAAAAGTTCCAGTTATAGCATCAGGTAGAACTTACAAATTTTACATTTTTTTTTATAATATGATATTTGTTGGCGTTATTATTTTTTACAAAACTGTTTTAGTTTATTGTATGTGTTGCTGCTTTACAATTTAATATCGATAGCATGTTCCGTTCAGAATTTTTTATTTAAAAAATTTTTTTATGTATTTAAAATTTGGCATGAATTTTTTTTGTTATATACTTATAAATTATATAGATAAAAATATATTCTAAAGTAATAAATTATAAAAGTAGTAAATTTTATTTTAAGATATATTCTCTTGAGAGAGATTGTAATATATGCACTAGCTTATTATATTAATAAATACACATATCATTCTCATTTTATATCAGCATATTTTATTTTATTAGATTGTAATATATGTAATATAAATGTTTTTATGTTATATGTACAGACAGATGATAATATCGACAGTCCGGCTGGTTCGAGACGTTCATCAGAACAGGTATGTTTAATTATAGATATCATTAAATCATTCATAGTATTACTTAATATTTGATTTTTTATTTTATCGTAAAAATTTTAGATTGAAAGTCCCAAACCTACTCTTCCCGTATCTAATGATGAAGGATTGCCTCCTGGTTGGGGCATGCAAGTAGCACCTAATGGTAGAATATTTTTTATTGATCACAATGAGAGGGCGACAACCTGGATTGATCCCAGAACGGGAAGACCAAGCTCTATACCTAATCATATTGCACCATCAACGACATCGAGAAATGATTTAGATCAATTAGGACCGCTTCCAGAAGGATGGGAGGAAAGAGTACACACCGATGGACGAATTTTCTTTATAGATCATAGTACGTGTATAGTTTTCTATAATTTAAAGTTCCAAACTCAAATTATAATAAATTATATCTGGATATCTGTTTATATCTCTCTTTTTTGTTATAGATACAAGAACAACACAATGGGAAGATCCACGTATGTCTAATCCTCAAATTGCTGGCCCGGTATGATTACAAATATATGAATCTTTTTATATATAGGGAAATATGTACATATATTTCCCAGCTACATACATATATATATATGTATATTCTTATGAGTTTGAAATATTGTGAACTGTTATTTTTTTTCAGGCTGTACCATATTCAAGGGATTACAAGCGTAAATATGAATATCTGAAATCACAACTGAGAAAGCCTGTATGTTCATTGTTCGTTAAATTACTTTTGACATAGATTTTAAAATAGATTATTATATCTGTATATTTTATTACAGAATAATGTTCCTAATAAGTTTGAGATAAAAGTTGGACGGAACAATATTTTGGAAGATTCGTATCGTATTATAAGCTCTGTTAACAGAGTTGATATTCTAAAAACGAAATTATGGGTAGAATTTGAAGGAGAGGTTGGCTTAGATTACGGTGGCCTTGCAAGAGAATGGTTTTTTTTATTGTCTAAGGAAATGTTTAATCCATATTATGGACTTTTTGAGTATTCTGCAACGTGAGTATAAAAACCCTATTTTAGTGCTTATATATGATTACAGAACCAAAATGGCATTTTTTTTAGTGACAATTATACATTGCAAATTAATCCTTGTTCTGGCGTATGTAACGAGGAACATTTGAATTACTTTAAATTTATTGGACGTATAGCAGGAATGGCTGTTTATCATGGCAAACTTTTGGATGGTAAGTAATATGTAGTCAAATGTATATAAATAAAATAGTAGTAATATATAATAAGGTAACTATTTGATTTTTTTGTGAAAAATTTATTTTTTAGCTTTCTTTATTCGACCATTTTATAAAATGATGTTGGGTAAACCAATTGATCTAAAGGATATGGAGAGCGTCGATTCCGAATATTACAACTCTCTTCTATGGATTAAAGAGAATGATCCTAGTGAATTAGAACTCACTTTCAGTCTCGATGAAGAAAGCTTTGGTCATACTTCCCAAAGAGACTTGAAGCCAGACGGTGCTAATATTCCTTTGACCGATGAAAATAAAGACGAATATATAAGTTTAGTTATACAGTGGCGGTTTGTATCTCGCGTGCAGGAACAAATGAATGCCTTCTTGGAAGGTTTCAACGCTCTTATACCACCAACATTGGTAAAAATATTTGATGAACACGAACTGGAGTTGTTAATGTGTGGTATACAGCATATTGATGTGAAAGACTGGAAACAAAATACTTTATATAAAGGAGACTATCACGCAAATCACATTGTTGTGCAATGGTTCTGGAGAGTTGTTTTGTCGTTCAGTAATGAAATGCGTTCTAGATTATTACAGTTTGTAACTGGCACATCACGGGTTCCAATGAATGGATTTAAAGAACTTTATGGCAGTAATGGACCGCAATTATTCACAATTGAGAGGTGGGGTACACCAGAAAATTATCCAAGAGCTCATACTTGGTGAGTTTTTATTTTATGAAAGTAATGCATTTGCGCTAAAGTTCCTAATTTACTTCAAATTATATATATGTTCTATTTTATATATTATATACTTCAAAAAAGAATCATAAAATATGGTCATTTATATCAGTTTTGCTTATTATTAATGAAATAATTTATTGCATATAAATTTGTCATACAATAGTACAAACTATTGTTTCAGTTTTAATCGTATTGACCTTCCTCCATATAAAAGTTATCAACAACTCAGGGATAAGCTAGTTAAAGCAATTGAAGGTTCTCAAGGCTTTGCTGGAGTCGACTAGCACGAAATACCTTTGTTCATGATGATATCTGTAATATAATGTATATATTACATATATATACCTATATAGAGGTACACAGAAATTATCTTAACATGATTATCTATTTAAAAATTTTCTGCACTTTAATGATTTTGTTGTCTCTTAATTATGAGCAACAACATTAAAATATATTGAAAATAATATGTTTAAACAAATTAAATTGCTTAGTTTTTCTAAATAACTGTCGATAAGTCTTTCAGCATATGCTACGCTTTTGAAAATACTTATTATAATGAAAAATATTTGCATAATCCGAAATAGACTGTTAAAACTTGCAGTCAGACATTAACTAATCCACTTTTAAAGACATGCCATATTTTTACTATTGCAACTTTGCGATTTTCTGGGAGAAGTGATTTGGCTGCTATAACAATATGTGATATTATGATATTGATTTATTAATTGATTCTTTGTTAATAATATTAGAATCTTGTTATAAAATGCAATTTATGCAAAGGGCTATATATGATAAAACTATGACACATTGTTTTAAAATGACATTGTAATCATGTGAAAATGAGAACAATTAATGTCTTTCTGCGATTTAAAGATTATCTGCACATAGATATACTTTCTTTGTTTCCACTTTCAAATTATAAGATATTAATATAATGCTATTTTGTTGCTAATAAATTCAATTCTTGAAATTTGCACTTATATAAAACCATACAATTTTTGCAGAAAGAATTACTTAACTTTCTCTTATCAAATTATTTACTTTATAATTTTATATTGCATACTCGAAATAATTAACACCGTAACTGTTGTTTTATGAAAAAGTACATTATTTTTTTCTAATAAATCAAACTTTTCTAATATTGTAAATATGGATTATATACGTCGTAATTTTAATTATATTTTTATGGCACACCAAACTATTTTTCTCTTTTTCAACTTTAATAGCATGCAAACTTTTAATTCCCCTTTTCCACTGTTTAATATGTGAAGCTGTTTATCTTTTGTTGAAGAGCAAAGGTAAAAAACGCTTATCATATATATTTTACATGCATATATATGTATAAACTAACTTATCTTTTTCCTTTATATATATTGTTCCTTTTACAATGTTTTTATGGTTATCAAATGATAAAAGGTAGCTTTAGAAATTGTACTGTTCAAGAACGTATACTCTTATAATGTACAGAAGATTATAAAAGTTTTTGTTATTATGTTATTAGAAGAAAAGGCAAGAACCGATAGAAACCAAAGCTAATAAAGTAACACTTTTATTTCAAAATTTTTATTTCGTTTTGTGCTAAACAGTACAAAATGAAATTATGTAGTTTAGAGTAAGTTATTGGAAAAAAATTCATATTTTATCGTATTAACGTATAAAATAAGATATGCAGAATTTTAAGCATATTAATAAACTTATTTGTGAAAAGATATATTGACAAATTAACAAATTGAATTTTAATTAGTTGCAGGTTATATTATTAATGTTATCTTGCTTGTTCTTCTAAGTCTTAAGGATATATGTTGTACTCAGGAAGCATAATTATACAGTATATTAAATGAAGGATCAAATTGATTACATTGTTTTTCAGAAATCTAATCACTGTGTATATTTTGTCAATATTCTGGTGCAACAAAACTCAATAGTCTCGAAACTAATTTAAATATTGCTCCTTGTTAATAATCGAAGATGACGAAATCAGTGTCAGATACGAATGCCTATCTTGTATTATAACATTTATTCACAGAATTAACATACATTCTGAAGGATACGGAGTTAATATAACATTCCATCCTGTTTGTACAGCTTATTTTATTGTAAACAGGTACGTCCCGTTAGATAATAAATAATATTGTCATGACAGAAATTTTGTGGCCTTAAATTCTGGTTATGAAATTTCTTATTTTAATAAGTCTCTCGTTCGTAAAATCTAGATAAATTTGTATGATAAAAGTGCGCTAATTATTCGCTGATAAATGAATATCTCCTTTGGTATTCCTTCATCTTCATATTAGATTTGCAGAGAGATATGTACAAGCTTACATTTAATATGTTAGTATTTCCTAGCTTGGAGATGACAAGCTCTATCCAGTGTAATCTAATATGTTATGAAGTGTGGATAAGACCTTAAGCTCATTAATGGAGCAATGAACAACCAGCGCGCAATTCAATCTTCATAAATTAAAGTTAAGATTGGATAAGGAGGAATATTGTCATTATGCATATACAGTGCGGTGTTCTCTGAGTCTATCTTTCAAAAAACTACTATCTATAAATTAATACTTGAAATTTATTCTTTGTAATAAGTGATCGTCTTGTACCTTTAAGATATAACACGATTGGTTCATTTAATTTATTTCAAAATATGACAAAACACGCGCGTGTGCGTCTACATATTCTACTTAATATACATATATTATATGAAATTCATGATTTGCAAATAGTATGGTGAAGCAATAAGCACTACATGTAATTAACGTTAGATGGACTTACAGAATATTGTCATAATGTAATGCAGACAATGCGAGAGACTCGTAAATTTTTGTAATTGAGTATGCTCTATTGTAGCTTCTTGTATTATATTCCTATACAAAAGATCATAAATACGAAAAAGCAGTATATGAACGATAAGATATCTAATGAATTTAACAATCGCGTTTGGTATCCTATGTATCGCATAAACATTTTTACAGACAGCGTGTTAAAATTGTATTTACTTGTAAATCGACGATATCAAAAAGAAGATTTAAGTGTAGGTATTATCAGATAGATATTCTGTTTAAAAATGACCGCATTTATGCTTGATCTATATAAATAGCCCGTAAAACTTAATGCCTTACGATAATTATATCACGCATTAGAATATATCTACTTAACGTTTGCATTATTATTTACTGATGTAACGATACGTTGACTTTATTATTCCGTCAGGTAGCTATTATTTGACAGTATACACTCTTTGTGTCTTTATCTATATGTCTATTTCCACTACCAAGGCCTTATTTAATTTAGAATGGAAGGAGACTTAATTGTTTTAAGCTAGCTCAATGTGGTGTACACAACACGTTTTATTTACATATACTTACGTGCACGAACTGAAAGAAATGCGTGACTTAATTACGTTGTATTCGTGTAAATATACAAAAAAAAACAAATATATATATATACGTTGTAATATATTATATAAAAAAAATGAGCGCTTCTATATCGCAGTTGCAACAAGGAGTACATAAAAGATATGCTTACCGTGCTACGCCCTTGCGTTATGATCATTAATTACTAACGAATTACGGTGGAATTTTCAATCATAAAAAAATTTTAAGTATTAATATTATATTTAATGAAATTAATATTACAAGGCGAATTATGTTCTTATATAATATATATTGTGGAAAACCATACTATATATGCAAATAAATTATATTAAAAAGTTGTACATTACGTAATTCTCGATATCCATCACAGATAATATAATAGAGACGTTTTTAGATTTTTTTCTACAGATTTGTCATTTATTTACATAAATTTACATTTTATATAAATTTACATGTTATTGAATGTGTTTCGAAGCACTATAAAATAAACCGACAGAAAAAGGCAAAGTATCATTTTTATCTTATAAATTGTTTGATCACCATTAAATCTAGCAAGACAACCGACAAATTGCTTTTTACAAAGTTTACAAATAATTAATAAAGTTATAATTTGCGGATATTTCTTTAAGGTAATAGATCGGATTCATGGAATATGTTATCGATTCTGATATATTTCTATTATAATTGTTTCATATTCTTTGACTTTCACGTTCTAAAAAAGGAATTTAAATTCTATATCGAGGCAGAGCGAATCGTAAAATAATTCGTTAATTAATACAGATGTGAAATAAGCCACCTTTCCGATGACTCCACCTTCGTTCTCGAGCCGCGTTCAAATTTCCCGCCCGACGCCGCGCCACCGAGTACGCCCACGCGCCGCCGGATGGCCCTAGTCGCGGGCACATCCGCAGAATCAAAAAAGACAGTTGGGAAGTGTAACATCACACATCGATTCGGCGGCCCGCGTCGAGCTCGAAAAAAAACTTTTCTCTTCCGCGTTCCTTGGGCCCTGGCCGTGTGCGATCGTGACGAAGCCGCGCAGCCCGGCGTCTAACGTTGACGCGCGCGTACGCGTGTGGTGCGGTGAATACAAGTGACTCCGGACGACGAGCGTATAGCGCGTTGCGCCGATGGAAACGTGACTGTCCCTCGGTCGTATGCGGTGGTCCCTGTCACGGGCAGCGGCAGCGGTAGCAGCCCTCTCGTTCAACCCCCGTCTCCCGAGAGCCACGTCGCCGTCACCGAGGGAGGGAAGCTCGGCGTGCCGATAACGACCGCGGCGGAGGTCACTGCATTGCGGTGAGTACGTCGAACCCTGTCTGTATACACTTCGGCTTTCTCGCGACGCTTTCGTACGGCACGGCACGCCTCGTCGACGCAGCGGAATCTCGCCGCTGCGAGCCTTTTCGCCGCCCTCGCATCGCACGAGGGAGCGAGCCCCGTCCGACCGGCCGTCAGGGGTTCATTACCCCCTTCGGCGACGAGTACACGCCACGATATGCGGCGTCTCTCGGTCGTCGCGTCACGGCGAGCTTTCCGCCTCGCAACGTCCCGTCACCATCCCGCGGCGATTCCGCGGAGGGAGATCCGCAGAATTTTCGAATACCCCGCGACGAGAAGTTCGCCGGGGAAAAGTTGGTCGCGTCGTTTTAAAACGACGTTCGCGAACGCGAGCAGTGCTGCATACCGGTCACGGGGGTGCTTCCGATACCCGCCGCAATCTCTCGCGATCGATTGACGTTTTGAGTTTTGGAGTTTCGGTAGGGCAGTGATAGAGGCACGTTAAAAATCTTCTCGCGGACTCTTTATTATAACAAATCCTACGGATGCATATATTATCTCCTGGAGCAATGTAAATAATTCTTGTACCGCAGCCATGATGTTTACACATTTGCGACATTGCAGCAAAGTTACATAAAGTAGAATGCTTTAGAAAAATAGAAGAGAGAGGAGACGAAGAATTTATTCTTTTTAAATATTATTTTAATTACATTATGTAATATAATATATATAGCATATATATAATGTATATAATTATTTTATTCCCTCCAGGACTAGAGGTTAAGGCAGGGGACTTGCAACTCACTACTTGTAAAAAAGGAGAATCGCAAAATATCCCTACAATGTTGTAGGCATCGGACAGCGGCGAAAGACGCTGTAAAACCGACATTATAATTATATCAATCCTTTGATTTATACACTGAAGAGAATCCAAACCCGGATCGAAACGTCTGTACAATTTTGTTAAGTAATATATTATTTGCGCAACAACTACTGCATTGGCTCTTAACGGCTTGTTTATTCCTTATTTTTATTTTATAATTTAGAGCCTTATCCAATACTTGTTTAATTTTATAATTATATGCATTACGTATATATTTATAATAAATATAAGTAAATTTTTAAACAATTAATTAGTCAAGTAAATATATCTACGTCTATGCAGTGATTCTATATAAAAAATATCTATATATTTATATAGAAATCTAGGTCTATATAGTATTTATGCACTGAAAAAAAATGCTGTTGCTTCAATTAAAGTCTACGTCACGGGCTGCCACAAACATAAATAGTTCATTCAATTCATTGTATTATGATTGGACCAAATATTTACATTATTAAAAGAATAATCTAGATATTTGGTCCAATCATAATACAATTGAATGAACTATTTATGTTTGTGGCAGTCCGTGACGTAGACTTTAATTGAATCAACAGCATTTTTTTTCTGTGTGTAGATCTATATATAGATTAGATAAATATAGATATATATCCACGTGAGTAATTAGTTATTTAAAAATTTACTCACGTCTGCCTGCCGCATTAAAGTGCTCGTATTTCGTTAACAAGCCGCATTAAAATTTACTCAAAAATATTACCCCCCATATAAACTCAATGCAAAATGCTCTATAGCGTATAATTTAATCATCTACGAATATTTTTCATGCAAATTAAAACATTGCTGTTAAAATGAAAATATATAATATGTCGAGTGTTTTATTCTATTAACAGCAATTAATATCTTTTGCGCCATTTGAGGGTGATACATAATCATTTAGGATTTAGGATGTCAAATGACATTCTGCATCATTAAAAAGAGTTAAGGTTATTTTATACAATGTATCTAAAACTATAGTCGTGTTAAGCTATTCAATGTATCATTGTTACTTTTGAAATATTTATTATCTTAATCCATTGCATCACGTTACATACTCATTATCATCATTTATTTAGTTAATCTAAATATGAAAATACGCACGAATTCCGCGCAGAAATAATTTTAAGCTTCAACAGATTAGTAACATAATTAGCCGTTTTCATCACGTTACGTTAAAGCTACATCTAGTATTTGTCGCGTAGCATTTCTTCATTTTACGCCTCTCGTCAGCATTTCGTCACTGCAATATAATATCCGAGAGAAATTTTTCAACGTCGTCATATCACAAACGCGTCGCGCGTTGGCGTATTTATATTGCGTCAATACTACTGCCTGACACAACAGTATCGTTTAGCAATGAACACCAGATAAAACTCTCCTGCGGTATCGACGCAATATGTATTATGTAAGTGATGGAGTCATCTAATCGATCCACGTTTCTCCTCTTGTGAAGCAATAATCTTAAAACAAGAGAAACATTAGATCTAACATGGGGTCGAATACGTCGCAGTAGTAATGGTTTTATTTGATATCGACTCGCGTCGCCGGCCGGCACGGTGTGTATCCATTTTTGTTTAACTCACGTAGTCACCTTGCAGTATCTCTCGGCAACGCGCCTGTATATATATCTCTGTATTTTCCGTATCTTTTTTTCTTCCATCGAGAGCAAAATCTCGCGCGCTCGAGCAAATATCAAGACATGGAGTAACGTAAAGAACCGGCATCGCCATCGAGCGTTAATTAACACTTGATTAATAATGTCCTTTTACATTTGCGAGCGGCGCGTGTGTCGCTTTGTCTCGAGTCATTTATTAAAGCGCGTCAGTTTGCATTGTCTTCCTGTATTATCCTGCGCGCAGCTTAGGAGCGTCAACTGGGCTTTTCGCATTAATTAAGATATCTGATAATAATCAACTGTTTCTCGACTGTTGGAATACTCAAATTCGCGGTAGACACGATTCCTCCTGCATTCCATCTGCATTAAAAGAGAATTGCTACAGCTAACCGAAAATTAAATTCAACAGCATAACTCCGATATGCTCCAATATGCTCTAATTTTTTCGATATTAAATTAGAACAGTTTTGTTTTGCAGTTTATTGTGAGAAATTTCTATCGGCACACACGTGAGAGATTTCTATCTTTTTTCGGCATTTCTATCAATCTCGAAAACAGAGAAACATAATTTAAAAAAAAAATGTTTCAATTGCTGATCCTTTTTTCAATGCACACGAAAATTTGTCAACGCTTAATTCACTCCAAGAGTGGCATTGCTATCAATCTCGAAAATAGGGAAACGTAATTTAAAAAAAAATTTTCAATTGCTGATTCTTTTTCAATGCGCACGAAAATTTGTCTACGCTTCATTCATTCCGAGGGTGGCAAGAAATGATTGTCAAGTTTCGCGTTATTTATTCGCTAAATTGTGTATAATGAGCGTCGGGATTGCTGTACACGAGGGTAGACAACCGATGTGTTGCATTAATTAGCCGCGCGCGATCGTAATTAGCTGCGTTTTTTCGATCGATTCGTGTCCGCTCGAGTGAGTGTCCAGAGCGATGCAGTATCCAATGGGAAGATGGCGTCGATGAATCGGCTGGTGAGTAAATTCTCTCTCCTTACATTCGAATGGCTAATTGTTCATTTATTCTGCTCACGAGAACTCGATATCGTCGCGTTGCAGCGACGATCGCGTTTCGTACACGTCTCGCGCTATCCTCGATACATTAATTAATCGTTGGAAAACTACATTGTTTACATACTCTCGTGAAACGTGTGTATCAGATGCAATAAAGTACGTGTAAATATCGCGGTTATAATACAGAGATTACGCTGCTTTGGAACGAGACTTGCATTTCCGAGCAAGTTCGGGTTTGCAAACTTATCTGCCTGAAACATCTTCGCAGAAGGGACTATCTCGTCACAATTCCGAGTTTAGTCGCAGGTAATCCTTAATAGGTAAAACGTGACAATCACAACGTGCCGTTCGCAGACGCACGTGCGTGATCGTGCAAGACGATCCTTTGATCGCGATAAAACAAGGAGAACGGCTTGCTCGTAAATATCTGGCAGTGCACATCGCAAAATTATGTCGTCGGGGCGAATCACGTTCCGCAGCGTGGATGCCGATGGCGTCGTTGTGTACAGTACAATACACCTGGAGCATCCATTCATTCCCTCGTGTTCGCATCCTCGGACGTACGTTTCTGAATTTTAATCTAAATTCTTGTTTAGTTCGGCGTTCATCTCTTTTTTTTTCCTTCCCCACGGCGCGACGTTGACCTTCCTCTCGTCGGGGAATTGCTCGTTCCCTCTGCCATTTCCTCCCGCGGTTGCCATCGAGCATTTAAGTTCCGCGAGTCGACACGTGTTATAATTACGGAAATTCTCGGGAAACCGAGACGAGGCGGCGCATCGCATTGTGTTTTCAATCAAAACCTCGAGCAATTTATTTATATGCAGAAGTCGACGCTAGGCGACATCTGCGTAGTGCAAACCTGACAGGTAAAAATTTGGTTTTTTCTCTCGTAAAATGCTTTTAACGTTTTGAAAGGTGTCCTAACCGCAGAGAAATAGAGAAAAAAATTTTAGAAAAAAATTATTTGACGCCGAATATACGACATGTACCGCTGTAAAACCGTGGTTTGACTTCTGCGGCATTGCGTCACCCTGCCAACTTAACAACTCGCAATTTCAAGTTTCAATTTTTTTTTTCGACGTATATATATATCTCACCGTTGCTGATAAAATTTTTTTTAAATATTGAAAGCTAAATATTGAGAATTGATGTAGATATCGGAAACGAGCATACGTGGGACTTCATTTTGTTAGTGTTATTGTTAGTTTCGCTAAACCGGCGAACTTTCAACTCTGATCCGTTTTGCACCCGTGGGAATGCTATATTTGCTGGTCTTGATATAATGCGACGCTATTAACGCGAGTAAGTGTCTCCATTTCATATCGCGATACCACAATGAATGAGCATTAAGAATGTGGCCGAATGGCTGAGAGAACTCGGATGAAAAGGGACGAATTAACAGGCAGCTGGAGGACGTAACTGCAATGAAATGGCACGATAAACGCGTTAATATATATCGTCGACTCGCGGCTCGCTGCTGTAGAAACCGCGGAAACTGGGAAAACCGATAGACAGGGGACGCCGTGGACAAAGCCGAAAGTTATTCTAGATTACAATTTAGGTACACAAAGCGCTGACATCTCTGATCAAATGAATTATTGTGCGGCGACATGACGATCACTCGCAAGACGGTGGACGTACACTTTTGACAATCCCCATTGTGCCTCGTTGTTTGCGTAATAAAGTCGTCGAAGAAGTCACCTCCCTCGCTTTTATCGGAAAATTAGTTCGCCACCTTATGTTCGCCGTCTTATAATCGGGATTCGAACTCGAAAGTCCATTACTTATCGAAAAGTTCTTTCGCTTTGTTTTCGTTGATCTCGGGATGGAATGACGCGTGAAATTATTAAACGACGTCGCAGATGTTGCGAACGGTTATGGAAGATAGCGAAGTAAAAATCGATAAGGGAAGGGATGTAGAAAGAGTACCATAATACGGTAGATTTGCATTTTTATCAACTGATTAAAGAACTAGCGAGATGCCTCTAGGTCAATAATGCTTGGGAAATTTCGTTTAGATAATCCGTAATTTGCATTATATGGGATTATTATTTACAACCAATAACGTAAATAGGCAAACTGTTAAAATGATTGTTGAAAGCGAATTTCGGCATAGGTAGAGCGAGATCGACTTTGCTACAATCGACGACAAATGAGGCCATGTAACTAAATTAGTTATTACTCTATTTAGTTCATTAATTGTGTGTTATTAATATAACTGTCACTATTACGATTGTCGTTTAATCTAGTTTTCGTATTATCTACATTAAGCACTTGATAATTTTGTAGAACACTGAAAATTAATTTTCTCTAGCAGATGCGATTTCTTGCGAAGCAGTCAAAGAACAACACTGACACTTAAGTACCATATAATACATGTGTAAAATTTAAGGTATGAATAGGATAGAGCGGGGTCAAAAGTAACACGGGGCGAAAGTAACAACTCAAATATCTATAAATCTATAAAAGACACGTGCGCGTGCATTGGTTATCGCGTGAAGTTAAACAAGCTACAACATGTCTCAAAACGTCTGTGGCCTAGCTACTGCGTGGACGTGTGCAGTGACTAAAATATATTTTCGAAGCCGTAAAGTATTCTCTTTCGAGCGTGTCAATCTTCTAATACAAATATTTCCACTGCAAGTCAGTACTTTGTCTTTTATTTATATTTAAGTTTAGTTATTTTTGCATATTATAATGATTGTTACTTATTCATTTGTGATATTTTATTATTAAAAATTTTGAATCAAAATTCAAAAACTTGGTTGGGGACCATTGTAACATCATTGTCTGGGGTTGAATGTAACGTTACAACCAACTCTGGTTGATGCAATTTATTTCATTTTGAATCATAATTAAACTTTTTTTATTTCAGAATGCCTCGTACCAAGATTAAAAAGACTGATTAATATAAAAAAGTTGAATTTTAAAAGAATAAGATTTTATTTTGCTATTTTTCTTTTGTGTAAGAATATTTTAGTTTACTTCTGCGCTAATATAAGAAAAATTATTATAATTTCGTAGAATAAATACTTTTAATTTTGATTATTTAAAATTACTATTGTCCTCCTATAGCTGTCTCTTATACACATCTAGATGTGTATAAGAGACAGATAAAAGACACGTGCGCGTGCATTGGTTATCGCGTGAAGTTAAACAAGCTACAACATGTCTCAAAACGTCTGTGGCCTAGCTACTGCGTGGACGTGTGCAGTGACTAAAATATATTTTCGAAGCCGTAAAGCTGTCTCTTATACACATCTAGATGTGTATAAGAGACAGAGACACGTGCGCGTGCATTAGTTATTGCGTGAAGTTAAACAAGCTACAACATGTCTCAAAACGTCTGTGGCCTAGCTACTGCGTGGACGTGTGCAGTGACTAAAATATATTTTCGAAGCCGTAAAGTATTCTCTTTCGAGCGTGTCAATCTTCTAATACAAATATTTCCACTGCAAGTCAGTACCTGTCTCTTATACACATCTAGATGTGTATAAGAGACAGGTATAATATTTTTTCCAAATAGTAGTTCTAAAGTCAAATTGTTACTTTTGACCCCGCTCTACCCTACTTGTAAGTGTAACTATGCCATTTTTCATCAAGCCGTACATTGAACGTTCACGATGCGTCGTCGTTAAAGAATGACCCTGATGCCTTTGAATAAATTTCGCCTGTGAGCACAATCACATTAAGAATTTCTATCCTAAATGGAACAGCAATGATCGTACGACTTAAGAGCATTCCTGGAAACGAGCGCGGCTTTTCCGATTTTTCTCTCGGTCATTGCGATTCTTTTCTATGTAACACTAATACTCGGTACGTGCTCGGGCCGAACAAAAGCGTCGTCTCCGGCCGTCTCATCGGGGTGCCGACACGACTCCGCCGTTACCCCACGATTGTCCCGGGCGCATCCACGGAATATTTATCAACGCGCCATCCACGACGGCGGTACCCCGGTCCCAGGCCGCAGAGCGTCTTTAATAACGGGCGCCGCGCGATGCAGGGCCGTATTGATTTTGAGGCCAAGGTGCGCCGCAAGGCAGCTTCCAACTCGCCAATGTACATGTGTATATGCGTGCGTGTGTGCCAATGGATATTAACCCTTGGACGTGGTCCTGCCTAGAACGTACACGACTAGGCATGCTGGCGTACCGAGCACGAAATTTGTATCAATGTATGGAAAATGAAATTCCGGCTGAGTAACAGTGTGATACAAAACAACGCATCGCGACGCTAATCCGACGGCTTATTGAATCCGCTGTCTCTTTCTATAGATCATAATTTTATTAAAAAGATTTACTTAATTACAGGGTTGCCACAGACCTGGAAAACCGGGAAAACCGGGAAAAGTCATGGAAATGGAAATTGGTTATGGAAAACCTTGAAAAGTCAGGGAAAAATACAAAAAAGCCTGGAATTTTGCCGCGCGATAAACATTTTTGCGTACTGTGCAGTGTTGCCAAAAGACCGTGGCCCTATTGTAAAGGAGATGTTGCAGGACGATGTTGCGCACGTCTGTCACCCTTTATCATCATAATTACAATTTTTTCAATTATTTTCTCATTTATTTTTTATTTACTTTTTTTTGCATTCCGAATTATGTCAGTAAACTAACTTTTAAATTTGTTTTGCTTGTATTAACATAAGCTATCTTTCCTGCAATTCCTGTTTCTAAACGTTAAAATTTAAGATTACAGATTGTTCATGGAAAATTCTTCAATATTGTCTGGAAAACATGGAAAAGTCGGAGAATTTCAAAATTCATTTTCTGTGGCAACCCTGAATTATATCGTAGTTTTATTAAAAAGAAAATTTACTTAATTAGACTGGACTCGCAGAACAACGACATAGTCATTTGAAGAACGGATCCTACCCTATTTTTTACTTTCTCGTTTTTTTTTTTGTTGCACGCGAAACACACGTTGCATGTGATTCGCGAAATGTCGAACGGAAGAGTGGATGATCGTTCGCGTTCCATTGTCGAAGTGGGATATTAACCAGTCGGCGTACTCCGCGCGCGCTTTAGAGGATTATAATGGAAACGGAATCCATCGTACCGTTGCCGTTCAGCGACGCCGCCGTGACATTCAGGAGCTGCATGAAAACGCGTCGCGCGGCGTGTATACGCAGAGTGCATAGAAGGTGTCCGCCGCGAGTTCGTCGTCGCGCTGAAAATTGCATAATGCAAGCGCGCCGGTGAAAACCTAGCCAGGCGCGTTTTTATTTTTCGTCGCCGGCGACGGCATGTAAGTTTCACGAGCCGCGGCGTCGGATTTGTAAGGACCGTCGTCGTACGCGTAGCTTTTGCACGATTCCGGCGCGACGCGAATTCTTTTTTTTTTCTCCCCCTTTCCCCGCCTCTCTGTCGTTCCCTCCCCATATATTTCGCACGCCTCGCAAATATCGCATCACGTCGGCGCGAACTTACGTATGTATACGCCGAAAATTGGAAATATCGCGCTGTTTATTATCGGGAGGATGATGTATCAGTCCCTCTACCTTACGGAAACAGCGCTTTACCGATTTTTCAGGGGAAAATTGGATACCGTTGCTGACGCGCGACATAAATAAAATCAGATAAAATATCGCCCGCTGCCTGCCGCCGTTCGTTTCATTTCCATCGTCCCTGCCTTGGCCCGAGGAATGGCACTCGACGTTTCCGTTTCGCGATTTCTGAATAGCCTAGCCGCACTCCGCCCGCTCTCAAACGCCGTGCGATTCCTTTGCCTGCTCTCTACACAACGTGTCTCAGAAGTCGCGACGTGTGCTCCGGATCGTATATCACAGAGATCCGAGAAGAACGAATAATATATAAACGGAATTATTTCATTCGTAGTATACTACATTTGCAGTTTCCGCGTTATAAATTAATCGAAAATTTTACATCATCTTGCCAGATTAAACGGGAGCAAATAGACGTGGAAACTTTATTCTTTAGTTAACCCGAGGTGAACTTAAGATGTATCAAGAATTTTAATCCAAGTTCCAGTTTGCAAGATATGTAATATTGAAAATTAAAAAGTTTAGCGAAACGCGAGATGGCGGCCAATCAAACTTTCACCGAGGAAAAATCGACTCGAAATTCGCCAACTTTTCAAGTACACTCAGTACATCCGCATCCGCCCGCCCGCTCGAAGTCGTATAAGTTTCCGGGACGACGAGCGAGGGTGTATCGTTGCGAATTTACCGAGCACCCCGTGGACGTAGCGTCGCTTTTCCATTCGCGCCGCATACTCGCGGGGCAACTTCGGTTACGCGTGGCAAACTTTGAAACGGCCATTCACGTCGTAATCCCATAATGCATCCTTCGCATGCAGCAACATCCGTCGCCGCACTCGGTCTCTCCTTCTTTGTCTCGCCTTCTCGGTCCTCTCCTGCCGCGTCAATGCCTCGAGTCTCGATACGTTTTGCCGGTCGGTCAATCGTTATCGGGTCCCTCCTTTCGCTCGGCGGGCAGGCGGGCCTTTGTGCTCTCGCATCGGTGATTCACCGTCGCGCGCTGCGATAACAATATTTTGCCGGCCGATAACGCGATCTTGGCGAACAAAGAGGAGGAACGTGGGCGTTCTTTAAACCGTCCGTTTCGTTCGTTCGTTCGTTCGTTCGTCCGTACATCCGTTTCCTCACTCCCTTTCCGTCCGTCGCGGACCGTCGACGGACCGGCGTTTTTTGATACGCCAGACACAGACGGACACGTGACTGAACCCGTCCGGCTACGTTTTTGTCGGGATTTGTAACCGTATAGTTTCGGCATCGTTGCTTGTGTCCCTCCAAGCACTCCCGGACGGAGAAATATTATTATCCGCGTCCAGAAGTCGCTTACGAAGATACGCTGCGCTCGCGATCCCACTTTACTCTTTTTCCTAAAAAAATTATCGGACGAGTGTTGAAATTTAATTCCGAATTTTTTCATCTTCTGTGATAAAGTTTCACGTACAGGTGCTTCAAATATTATGAGCGCAATCGATTTTTCGTTGATTAACTCGTACACGCGGACGCATATTTTATGTCGCTTCAGTTCAATCCTAAACGGTTGAATGCTCAGACTGGAAACATCAATTTCTGCAAAGTTTTTGTAGACGGCGCGAAAAGACAGTTCAAATAATTTGTAGTTGGAAAGAAAGTAATCAGACCCGCATTCTTAAGATCTCGCGATATCCTAAGTTCGTCAGGACGCGCCTCGCTCTGTAAGTTTGTTTCGTAGTTGTCGACCGGCCCCTCTCTCTAACACCGTTATTGAGCTACCGTTGGGAGTTAAGGAAAACGCGCGAAGTTAGAAATTGGTATACCAGGGCTGGGCTATCGACAGGGTTTAAATGTTGCGGTATCTACGGCGAACTTTCGCCATAGCTAGCGCCATGTAGGTAGAAATGGATGCTCGTCGTGCGCGGAAACGGCCGGCGATGTAACACGCTGAAAAAAATAATTAGAAAAAAGAACTTTATCGCGGAAATAACCCTTTTTCTACGGCCGCCATTTACGAGCGCAGTCATTTGCTTCATTCGTAAAAAGTGATTCTGGCGTCTCTCTCTCTCTACCTTCCTCTTTCCGTCTTCCCCCCTCTCTCTCTCTCTCTCTCTCTCTCTCTCTCTCTCTCTCTCTTTTTCTCTTACATCGGCTCGTCCGATTCATCCGTGGCAATGCCAGAGACGTTAAACCGACTCTCAGAAAATTTCTGCTATTGGAGGTGAAACTTTGTTCGCTGTAGGACTCACGGTTGTCACATCTTTAACATCGTAATCAGAGAACCGCGGAAACTTACGGAGCGTGCAAATTAGAAGTTGATGAAACGGAAAACGTCGTCCCTGGTGATTCACGTGCATACTTTTTGAAGACCATACATTATAATCAACACGTCTTGGTATCGCTTCCTTAAATATAATTTTTTTAGAGTGGATTGAGTTTTAAAAACTATACGTATAAACTGTTTTGTATTCAATATCTTTCCGAAACACGCGCGTATGCGTGTATAACAATGCAAATAGATATTCAATTAAAAATATTTGAATCAAAACTGTCATATGAATCTGTCATTTTACAGGCACCTTCTGTAGAGCGTTCAAAGTTCAACGGCCCTGCGAGTCTCTATCGTCACGCTATAGAGTTGAAAAAAAGCACGCAAATGCAACGATGTATTGCGCCCGCCGGCAAAAAAAACGATAGAAAAAAAACCTTATCGCAGGGACGAACTTTTTTTCGCACCACCGCCATTTATGAGCGGAGTCATTTGCGTCGTTCATAAAAAGCGATTTGAGTTTCTCGCATTGGGTCACCTCGAACCGTCCGTGAAAATACGCGAGACGTTACCCGACTCCCAGGGAAAATACTTCTTGTCGGGAGAAAAACTTTGTTCACCACAAAGAGTGGTGAGAGCACAGAAAAAAAAACGAGAAAAGAAATAAGAAAGTGAAGGAGAGAGAGAAGCGTAGTGAAAGCACAATCATATCGTTAAAGATGTACAAAAGCTCGCCACGTTTTTTATCAAAACTGTTCATTTGTAATCAAATCGATTTAACCCTGAAGCTGCATAACTTCTGATGCAATATTAAACACGCATATATTGCCGTTTATTACTTATTTATTACAAATATCCGTTCTAAAAATTGACATTGTCAGTTGCCAATTGCCGTAATAATAGCACGTTTCTGTTGTTACAAATAAAGACATTTTTATTCGATATCTTGTACATATACACATTTGAAAATGTCGGTCTTTAATTGCCCTTGACCGTGTAACGATCGGTTTTGAAATGCACACCATTTCTTCCGGCCGCGAACTGCATCCTTGCTCGATTCTATTTTCGGATCACGAGTTGCGTGGGTATATTGAGCTTGAAATCGCAATGTAGAACCGCGTAAGAATTTGAAACACGAAATCACTTTTATCGCAATATTGATGAGGATAACATAATTCTATCTCGAGATCATATGCAATTATGTTTCCTGCTAATATAAATGAGATTAATATAAAGAAACATATTTTTTTATGAGGATAAATTTAAATCATTTTATAAAACGTGCAAACGCAATATGTAAATAACCTTGGTATATTTCTCCATGAAAGCACATTTTATTTTATTTGACAGATGAATGAAATGTTTATATATGAGATGTTTAAATTGAGCGCAATTTAAGTATATTTTCATATCAGTCTACATCCACATTTTCTCGAAATTTAATACTTCAGAGAATCGGCTTACTCCGCTTTCAAAATAAACGGTTCACATATCAGTCAAGATTTTACCGGAACGAGATTCCAGCTTGTCGATACTGCAACGGAGGGATCTGATAATGTCGCGAAATGTCGGACGTCAAGAGAAAGGGAGAAAGAGAGAGAGAGAGAGGGGGGGTGACGTCAGTTGAAGTTACTTATCCCTGAGTTTATTGATTTATCGTACCGCAGAACGAAGATCCTCGCGAATTCTCGCGCTCCAGTAAGCCGTCTCGACCTGCGGCTTTGATTTTCACGGTCGCCCACTCATCCCGCTAACTCGGCACACACCGTATATAACTTCGTGGCAACGTAGGCGCGGTGTATATTGCTTATCAGAGGAGAGGCTGAGATCTTCCGAAAATGGATGCAATTCCAGGGACGTACCGAGCGTTCCGCTCGCGTTTAGCGCCGCGGTCTTCCATCGTGCATACGTATGTGTGTGCAGAGACCATATCCGAATCTAATATCGTGTTTTGCCTCCTCTCGACCCCCCGCTTGCTTCGTTCTCGCTCTCTCCTTCTCTCTCTTCATCTTCCGTTTTGTCTCAGTCGCACTATGTACATAGGACAACACCCGCTAGTAGGTATAAGCACACAAGTTTGATGTTTACTGGTTGCGGTGTGGCGAACTGCACACCAGTGTGTTACAGCGCGCGCCCTCGCGCGAGGATTTAAAATACGCCTCTGCGACCGCAATGCGTATACTTTATTTGGCTGATAATATGTCACGAGCGTGGCGATCGTGCTCTTGTAAAAGCAGCTGCGTCACATTGCTCTCACGAGATGGAAATTTCTCTTGCGTTTCATGTACTAAAATGAAATTTGAGTGAAGTTCAAAGAATAGTAATTATACGTTTGGTACGTTTTGAAAGCGTTCCCATATGAAACTGACAATAAACGCAACATTAAATATTTTAATATACTCATATGTTAATGTTTTGCCAACAATTTTCTTTTCGGATATTTTTTTTGCGAGATCGCGCTTTCGCGCCACGGATGCTGGTCATTTTCAATCAAACTAAAAGCTTGGAAACTCCATGAGACGCGGACCATTCACATCGATGTATAAAGCATTGAGATTTAAAGGGTTCACTTTTTGCGCCCTGCGACTTTAGTGGGTGCTGGACGGTGAAAAAGCGCTGGAAAAGCCCACGTAACCGCAATGCGGACGTTTCACGGGCCTACGAGCGTCGAAGTTCGATAAAGAGCGCCGGCAGCAGCGGCGCAATAAAATTCACTGATTTAAAGAACCCGGAATTTTACTTCCAGATATAACGCCGATCGATCGCGCCGCGGATAGTACCGCGATTCGATTACGCACGAAAACACCGACGACGCAGGACTCCTGCGATTCTCACCGTCCGCGACGCGCGGTGCTTCGATTTTATTCCCCGAGCCCAACACACAATTTATTACCGCTCGTGAATAAACTAATTCTCGCTGCCGAAAACTCGCGCTAACTTTTTCCAGTTTACGTCACGCGGGAAAACATTCCCCTCGCACTTCCCGTTCCTCTCGGTTTCGAGTTCATCACTCACGCTGGGACATGCTGATGTCTCACAGCTTTTAAAAAAGCAGGATTTTTCACCTCTTTCCCTCCCCCGTAGTTAACGTTGAGTGGGAGAAAGAGAGAGAGAGAGAGAGAGAGAGAGAGAGAAAAAAGTCGATCAGGGCTGCGTTCAGAAACGTCACCCGAGGTCTCTCGTGTATCATTTTATCCTTGTTTAACATTCGGTGAACAACAAGGATAAAATGCTACACGAGAGACCTCGGGTGACGTTTCTGAACGCAGCCCAGGACTTTCGGCCATAACGTCGTATCGTTTCTATTCGAAAAAGCGAGTCGTCGCGCGTAGAGAAAAAAAATATTGCGCGATCGTCGCGCCGTTTCCGTCCTCGTCCATTAGCTCGCTCGGTTCTCCGATTCATTCCCTTCCCACGTCTCACCCTGCTTCCATTATCGTCGCATGCCAAGAGCCCCCGCGGAAAATAGGAGTTTGATTGGAACAGAGGGAATTGCAATCGGAATCCTACGGAGGCCGCGTCTCGCCCGTCTACAACGACGACGACGGCGAGGACGACGACTGGGATGACGACGACGACTTTGCTCGTAAATAACATTTGCTTCCTCGCGTACGAACGAAGTTACGACCGCGGAACTTTGCACAGAGAGAAAGGGAACGGAGAGCGGCGGGCGCGGTGCCGAGGCCGAAGACAAGAGAATGCAAAGGACCGGCGCGGGGGCGAGACGAGGCGCCGCGGAAGAGCGACGCGCTCCAAACAGACGACGATTTACAAAGCATCGGAGGCGCTGCACTATCACTGCGGGTTTCCCCGGAGAGAGGGATAGAGAGAGGGAAACGCACTCGACGACGAGGAGACAGAGACAAAAAGTATGCGGTGCGGCGCGACGATTTATCGCGCCGCCACATCGTGGATCGCGATGCGTATGGATTTCCAGCGTGGCGGGTAAATACTCGGACGGATAAAGGATCTCGCGTGATCTATGAAGGGACGTCGTCCTAGGTCGGATGACGAAAAACCTGCGATGTAGGAAGGGGTGCGGGTTGGAAATGGCGCGCATCGCGATCCAATCGGTATTGTTCGTAATGTAAACGACGGATATGGAGGATAGAGAGAAAGAGAGAGGAAGCTATGCTTTTTTCTAAATTATACCTCTATTTACGAATACCAAAGCTTTGTTTGCAAAATATAGAGAGACAAGAACATCCGTTCGATGGGATTTAAAAGAATTTGAAGAGATGATTAATTTAAATATGATATAAAATATTAAATAAATATTAAACAAAGAGCATAAATGATGATGAAAAGTGAATGATCAGGAAAGGTATAAAAAATTTTTATTATTAATATAAGCGCGTACAAAAGTAAAACGGATGAATGAATTGGGAATAGATAGAATATGAAAAGAGGAATTAAAACAGAATTAAATTACATACAATTAACAATGTCGTGAAAGTAGTCTTATTAGAAAAATCATAATGAATAACGCTCTAATAACTAATATGTATCTCAAGCATTGATAATGCTTGATTAAATTAGCTTGAGAAGATTTACAGTTTGATCGAGGTTTGATGTAACGGTACTTAATGGAGGAGAAAAGAGATATTGGAATAAGAACGAGTCCGAATATGGATAGGTGCGCGCAAATCGAGTGATGATTTACAAAGCAACGGCAGCAGCACGAGGAATTGGCACGCGATAAAGATAGAAATAAAAAATCGCATTGCACGTAGCACGATTTATCGTACGACGCCATGTTGGATCGCGGACCCACGATGAATTTACAGCAGTCTAGGTGAATGTTAAAATCGATAAAGTCGTTGAGAGAAATATCGTCAAGACGATCCGGAAAGATTAATTGCAAAATAAAAGCGAATAGAATTAGTCTTTTAAGGAGGTACGTTATAAAGGAAAAAATATTTCAGTTTTGATGAAAGTATCTTCACACTCCATAGTCCATACGTATTTCAGAATACAGAATCATCAAGAGATGTTCTAATCTATAATAGTTATCAGACTATTATTAATCTCATATTTCTATAGAATATGATCGTTTTCCTCCCAAAAAACTCCATATTTATTATTAAATTTACTACGAGAATGCAGAGTTTAAAAATTGCTGTCTCGGAACCGTTTCGGTGTTTGGTGAAGTGGCGATTGCAAAGATAAAGAAGAAAATGGGAAAATAAAAGGAGCGCGATACGATCTTCGCACACAACAATGATACACAAAAGCATTCTTGGATGGGCCAGGCTCTCGACGCGAAGCGGGAAGTGCACGCTACTACGGCGCGATAAAAGACAGAAACGAAGTCCCGGAACACGTAATAAGATTTATCGTGTTCTTAGATCGTGGATCATGATACACGCGGATTTACAGTTCGCGGCGCGTCGCGTACGTAAACACGAAAATCGATAAAGCGAGCGGCAGCGAAGATAGAGCAAGGCAAGCGCTCGAAAATCGATAAAGGACGCTGGGAATATCGGAGGGCACACTCAAGCGAAATATTGGGAGCGAAGCAAGGAAGCAAACGAGAAATAAAGGATATCGTAGCGGAAGGAAAGTAGCGCATTCGCTACACGCCGGGAGACGATTTTCGAAACAGTGAAAATCGGTTTTTCGTTTATTCCTTCGCAAACCCCGAAGAAAATCGTTTTCAGCATAATAAAAAAGAAGTTTCATTTTTTGAAGGAATTGATTAAGTTTTTAGTTCGACATTATTATTAATTCGCACCCTTATCGAAATTACGATGCGATTTAGAGTTCTTGCAATATATATATTGCAACTATTCAATAATTATTTAAAATTATTTTATAACTAGTTGCAATTTCTTTTTAATTTAGAAAGACAGGGATCAATCTTAATATCAGGGATCAATCTTAATGTTCACGTCTACTGAATTTCAACACAAGAGATTAAATGGATATCAGAAGCAAATTATAAATTTTTTTTGATACGTTTACGTAATAAAAAGGATCGCGAAATTGGATCGCAACGGTTTGGCTATTTTCTCATGTAACGATTCTAACATACACCTTATATGAGATCGTAAAAGACATTTTCGAGTATGCTCCGCGGAAGACGTCCGAGCATTAAGATATTATTCACGGTGTTTGAGCTCGGGTCGTGGATTACCATGTACCCGTTTATAGGATATTCCGTGCGGGTGAATTCAAAAATCGATAAAAAGTGCCTGGAACATTGGAAGGGTCGTTGGGAAAAGAACGTAAGGAAGGCGATCGGAGAGACGGTCTCTTTCACATAGAGAGGAGAGATCGCCGCGCAAGGGAGACGCCGTATTCGTATTTCCACAATTTGCGCACGTCGGTGCAATGCAAAATTTCTACGATCCAATATCATTTAAATAAGCTCCCTGGTGCTTCTTCTTCCTCATCATAAATTACCGGTGTTAGCATACAACAGTAAATGGGGAGGATAACACGTAGGATCGAAATTAATGCAATTACCAATAATTTCTTCTAACTGCATTAAATCAGCGTGAAAATAAACGGTATTTGAGTCAGGGGGTGTGGAATGAGATGCACGTGTGGGATCGAGTTTAACCCAATTATCAACAATCTCTTCGTCCACGTTAAACCAGCGTGAAAATAAGACAATCTCAATTCGGATATTACAAGATTCGATATTAGCGTATTTATGTACCGAGAAAACGAAGCACGAATATCGACAGCGCGGCAGGGACCATCGAGTGAGAATATGGAAACGCGCCCGATGGAAATGGCCGTGTCTTTCCGAGAGAATGGCAGCAGGGGTGAAGAAGTGTAGGTGCAGCGAGAAGAGATAGAGGAGACGAGAGAAAAGAAGAGAGAGAAAGAGGAAAGAATAGCCAGGGGCAAGAGAATGGCGTGGAAGGGTCGGGGGAGGGGCGGGGGGGGGAGAAAGGTAGCACGCATTTCCACCATTTATACACACGTCGGGGGAACGGTGGTGGCGGTGGCGGCGGCTATCTCGTCGATATTTCGGTTTTCCCCATTCCCGGGGTCTCTGCCCTCTTCCACCAATTCTCCTCCCCCTCGCTCCCTCGTCTGCCTGCCTACTACCCCTGACGAAACAGCCCGACGGGCTCTCGCCGTTGTACTTTCGGACAGGGCTTAATCACCGTAGAGGGTTCCCCGCCGTATTTGCTGCTGACGAGAAAGGATCCGGTCTTTATCTCGCGCGGCGCACGTTGCCGCCATTGCCGAGATTATTCCTCCCTTCCGGCGATTCCGTTAATTCCGTTGTGGAATTACGACGACAGCGATGTGCGCGCGCGGTTGCGGAATTGGCCGAGAGAGCGACCTGCTTGACCGCTCTCGGACGTTTGGTAATTAACCCTTCGCACTTATCTGCATCTCTCTCTATTCGCAGCGAAGGTGAAGAAGGTCGCTGTGTAATCACGTGCAGCCCTAATCCGCCGTGTTTATAGTCGGATAAACTCGAATACAGTCAACGTCGAGATCTTTGCATGCAATTCATCCGTATTATTCCAAGATCGAGTTATTTTATAAAGAGAGAACCTCGAAAAAGGAACAAACTTTAATAATTCGTTTATATTAATTTTCGCCTAAATAGAGTGACACACTTTCCATTTTCGGATTCTTGGATCTAACCGAGGACTTGAAAATATACACGTATGCAAATCGCTAGACATTTGGATCTTCTTTAGTCTGGCCATTGTCAGAAACCCTATTAGCACATTAATCCTGTTCTAAAATTCGTTCGTGTCAGAAATTTCCGCGGTTTCTTCGCAGTCGCGCATATCGCCGTCGAGAGTTCTGACATCCGGCGATTCGCGAGATGAACGTTGGCAGCAGCGACATGCGCATTTCCAATAGAACGGCCCTCTTCTCCCCCTTGCACACGCGCATATATTCTCTTCTTCCGCGGGAGTTCCCCTCGCGCCGTAATTATCTCTGCCCTGCCCTTTATGCGAGAGGAGCACGTCGCGTCGACCGCCGTGACTGAAGAAGTGCGTGTACGCGTGTGTGCCCCGTGACGGCATATTTATCGCTTCCGGATGCACGCTGCCTGTGACGTTTACGAACACATCGAACCCTGTATCTGTGCACCCTTCCTCCCTTATCCTCGTGTCGCTTCTTTCATTCCGTTTCTGCTGTGAGAATCTGGGGTAAAAAGTTACACCGAGCTTGATATACGCACGGCGATGTACGTCATATGCAATTAAGGGAGATCATCAAAAGGATCTGAAATAGGAAAAAAAGAAAATTTCTATCTATCTCTGATCGATTTACTGGCATATAATTATTCGTGATTGCATTTATGTAAATCGATATTTCATCAATCGAATATCTTGAAAATTAATAGGGAAAAGTAAAATATAGGTATTTAAATAGAATAATATTATAAATTTCAATATGCTATCGTGAAATTTTATGAATATTGAAAGTTTTAATTACTACAGATTGAAATGATATTTACGGTGCCGGTGCGCTTTTTTTCTTACACTAGAGTTCGTGCTTTCTATTTGATTCGCTTTCGTTTGGTTTCTCTTTCATTCGCTCGGCTCTCGCGGTGATTTCAAACGCGATGTGCAATTCCAGCCTCGCGTTCATACGAATGCCGCCTCCCATTCTCTTTGTATATGGCTTAGTATTCCGTGGCTACACCAATGATTCGCTATGTGCAGAAAGCTCCAGGCGGAGTCTGCTTCCTGGAATATTGCACGTGTCTCTGTTAAATTACATACTAAATGCTCCAATAGAAAGAAATTTCATTCTATTCTTTTTTATACCGTAGCATCTCGTAAAAGTAAATCGGCTTTGGGAGCAACAGTACAAACATTTTATATAAGGTAAATATGATAACATAAAAATGTTTAACGATCAAGAGGTCTATAGACATATGTCGAAGGGAATTACTGAGATTCGTTCGCACCGCGCGAAGGATCAATAAATGTTTGAGATCATCAGGTTTTAAAAATCCAGAAGGGGCTTGCGTCGTGCAAAAAAAAAGAAGAAAAAAAAAAGAAACGACCGAATATCTCTCGACAGACACACGTGGTGTCTGTGATGCATCAATCATTTCGGCTTTTTGCTCTCGCGAGCGATCTCCCCGCGATTTAAGCATTCCGCCGACGTGTCTGCCCCCTTCTTTCTGCCATTCGATACGTGCACGCCCGCGCGCCATTGTCGACTACTGCACATCGCCGTTTCTGTCCGATATCCGTTTCCCGAATATTTCGCTCCTTCTACCCACACCCCCGTGCGCCGCTCCGGGGTGCGTTATACGGGGTATCCTTCCCCGCCGATGTATTCGGTATGTACAGAAGTGCTTAGCCAGCGCCTAGGCCAGCATGGAATAGCTCGGCTGCCGCGTCGCTATGCGCTATAAGCATAAGCACACTGCGGGACCGACCGCTGAATGAGAACGTGGGTGCATAGAGCCGCCGTTAAGGCGAATTTACGCGGTTCGCTTATGGCGATTATCATACTGGAGGTGAATCAACCCGAACAAATATATATTCGCTAAACAAATTTTTTAACTAGAAATTAGAAGGTCCCACTCTGATGCACATCAAGAACTAGAGAAAAATTACGAATATCGTACATACATTGTAACACAAGTCGCTGAAGATGGCTCGAAACGAGACCGAAACGTTCGCAATTTTATATCATATTCATGTATGAATGAAGTAAATATACTTTTTACTCAATTTTCTAAATAATTGCGCACTAATTACCGCGCTGTCACTCTCAATTGCCTAGCTTCAATTTTGTTAAATTTTTAAGAGATCTAAAAAAATACGTATACACTTTTTATTTGACAGTCGCAGCTAAGTTATGAATTTATAAAATCATTTAATTACAATGGCACACACCTTACGGTTCTCTTGCTTCGTTGCTTCACACGCATGCATGATATACGTTACGGATGTATAATTCTACTTCCTTCTCATCGACTTCGTATCGATCGTAAAGGAGGCTTCGTCTCGCATCGTCTCGCATAAAATGACCCTAATAACCGACGCATAGCGACATACGCTTGGCAGATATGTCCGCTTATTATGTTAGCATCGATGCATCCAAGTATGCGTCGCATTCAGTGTTATTGCTCTCTCCAGACGCGTCCATATTTGCACGCTGAACGACGATATACCTAAGCGCCACGTGCATATATGTGCGCGCATTGCGTTGTCGCGTGGGTTCTGCGGGCGTCTCGGCGTCGTCGAGACGTCTCATCCTTCACAGGATATATTAGACGGAAAGCTGTATATCGTTCACCCAGGGACTCTTCAATTTGACCTAGTCTTGATACTTTCAGTCATACAATATTTACTACAACGTAAACACGAAATTGCTCTTAATATTTTTTTATATCATATTGAAAATTTAAACAATATAGCGATAGTATATTATTGTTATTTATATTTATGTATGCAATTAATATTAAAAATAATTATTAATATTATTTTTATATAAATTTCTTCTTTTTACATTATGTTGAAGATCAAAATTTGCAGTAATAATTCTTTTATTGGCATACTTATAGATTTAGTATGCAAGTGGAAATACGAATATCGAAGCAAATCTTCCTACTAGATGGAAATATTCTTTTTTGGTGGTTAAAATTCATTAAAACGGATTCACATAGCGCGTCATAATTTTTTTTTAATCATACCCGGCAACTTAAACGATTGAAACGAGGAGGCGTGACGAGAGCGAGCCTTTGATCCTATGGCTGTTCCACGGTGCGGCGTAGTCGTTACCCTTAACTCGGATGTAAATTTAGGCAAATAAGGCCAGCGTTACAAGTCCCGAGGATGTATCTTTACGAGACCGCGAGCGACTGCCCGGCGTTACGTGAGGGATCTCTTACCAGGACGAAAAACATCGAAATGCACTTTTCTGAAGTACCATGCAATTTTCTCCAATATCAAGCGACGAGCAGTGAGTTATTTTAGCCTGTCATATCGTGAAAGCTACACGTATACGTATCGTGCATAAATTGTAAATATTAATCGAATTCCCGTCGTCACGTTGCGGAGGAAAGTGCATATCTGCACATTGCAACTGGCGGATTGAAGTTTTAAGGGAAATGTTGAGGCACACAATATATAAAAACTATTAGCTTGCGAATTTACATTCGCTTACAACTTTTGACATAAAAGAGAATTTTGCGAAGAAACGAGCTGCTTCTTTTTATCCTTGCAAGTTTACGATCTTTCGTAGAGAAGAAACGTGACGAATCTGAGGCAATTTTGTACATTTATTCCCCTCGAATTTTCCCTTTTTTGGCGTCGACGTTGTAGTATTAACCATTTACATGAACCTCATTATGAAGCTTGATAAAACGAGCCGTGATAACGCGCTGTTAGCTGCTGATGCATCGGATAAATGATAACAGATAAATAGCAACCGGCGCAAGCTCGCATGCCGTGATGTAGATAAATGAAAGAGGGTAAAAACTAAATAACAATACTATTTCCATATAGATTGAGATGTCCACGGAAGCTGAAAAATCGCGGAGGGTTATTTCCGAGTTGCGTGCCGCAACAGTATTGCGGCGGACTCGGTTAGGATGCGACGCATCGAATCTGTAACTCGGTGCAAATGCGTTGCCACATTCCTCTTTGCCTACCGCCATTGTCGCGTTTCTCTCTCTCTCTCTCTTTCTCTCTCTCGTTCTTCGTCTCGCTTCCTTCGACTGCAGGGGAAGGCGCTCGAATTTTCATCGCCGACACGCCGCTGAAAACCGAAACGACTATGCGACGCCATTATTCCTTTCCCTCTTCCGTCGACCGCCGAGCGCGCGTTAATCGATACTGGAAACACGGGAAGATACGCGCGCCTTCCTGATTAGAATTTTTAAATATTCAACGTTGCACAGCCGCGTGTCGCGAGGAAAATATGAAGCGCACGAGCACGAACCGTACCGCCCGGTATTCTAATATCGGGCTATCTTTGACAATAGATTAGATTTCGACGAGCCGTTTTGCGATTAAACGGGGCTTTACGCGAGCCCTCGCTACAACGGCAATTCTTTTTGCAACGAGCTCTCACGGAAAATGCCCTCTGGGCGGGGCACGCTAGTGCTATTTTATAGCGTCATTGCGCGGTACAGTGATAAAATACTTTATAAATCATTTGCGCTCAGTTACTGCATCTATAGATTGCGGTGCACTTGGGACTTTATTGAGAAACATAAATCATCGTGTGATTAGGCGCAATAATGTGACAATGTTACCGAGCGCATTAATTCGAAATTTATTGTCTCATCTCGATATCATCGTTTCATTTCGATGTCATCATATCGATTTTGAAGCTTAACAAGTGTAAATATCGAATACACGGAAAGAATGGTTTTGTTGAAATATCTAAAAATTTGGCCAGATACGAATCTGAAAATAATTTTTGTTGGACTATTAAAATAATTATGTAGGACGCCCAAAATATTTGCTGGAATATCAAAACTTTTTGTAGCATTATCAT
>NJRL01000026.1:586995-612301 GCA_003063815.1 Aphaenogaster rudis | reverse complement strand
CTGTACCAAATGTTACTATTATTGTGGTTGTGGCAACCTTATCGTTTTTTTCCGTGTACATTTCTACAAATACGAAATAATGTTACTCAAAACTTTGAACGCGTTTTTCTCGGAATCACGTTTTTCAAATTGGCTTGCAGCATAACTTGAACAAATTTTATCCGATTCACTTCAAATTTTTATAGTATCTTCTAAACTAAATTCTCCACAGAAATACGTAGGGATTTCTCGATTTGTTAAAACTCTTCTCGTTACAAACAATTTTTCACGATTCTTTTTTGCTGAAAATGAAACTTTTTCTCAAATGCTTGCCATTTTATGAAAAACAATATTTTAAAAATCCCCTACGTATTTCTTTAGCTATTATCATGCAGATTATGAAAAATATTGGTTTTTTGTTACAGGTCAAAATTTGCGGCACTTATGCTGCAAGCCCCGGAGCACCTCCCGCAAAAAGCGCTTACGCTTAGCAGACTCCAGCGCCGCCATTTTGTAGAAAAAAAATGAATTTTTTCATACACTTTAAGACATATAATAAAGTCCTTTAAATATATTTTTTATTTACTTCTTTTTTAACCACGAAAAATACTTAAAGTTACACTATTTTTCCACCCTCTACACTGGTGTTACCCCTTAATATACACGGGAAGAACGGTTTTGCTGAAATATCTAAAGCTGGCGCCAGACTATACGCGTTTTCGCGAATATATTCGTGATTCGAGCATCGTTCATCCTTGTTTATCATTTGATAAATAACAAGAATAACATGATTCTATATTCACGAATGATTCGCGAAAACGCGCATAGTCTGGCGCCAGCTTAAAAGTTAAGCCAGAACAGATCTGAAAATAATTTTGTTGAATTACCAAAATAATTATGTAGGACGCTCAAGCATAATAATAACGCTGCAAAAAGTTTTAATATTTTAGCATCCAGCTTGAGCATCTTACACAATCATTTTGATAATTCAACAAAATTATTTTCAGATCTGGATCAGGTTAAATTTTTAGATACTTGAGCAAAATCGTTCTTTTCGTGTATATATACACGGAAAGAACGGTTTTGCTGAAATATTAAAGAATTTAGCCAGATACAGATCTGAAAAATAATTTTGTTGGATCATCAAATTATGTAGGACACTCCAACATAATGATAATGCTGCAAAAAGTTTTGATATTCTAGCAAATATTTTAGGCGTCTTACATAATTATTTTGATGATCCAACAAAATTATTTTTCAGATCTGTATCTGGCCAAATTTTTTAATATTTCAGCAAAACCATTCTTTCCGTGTAAATACTGACCGCTTCGGACTCGAAAATCACGACTCGATGCTTTTTCACATTGTCGCCACGACGTCGGGCGCCTTCTCGCAGACGTCGTGTCGCGAGTTTTGTTCGCGCCTATTGGAAACGCAGGTGCCGCTCGCGGGACTTCCGCCGTGCAGGATTAAATCTTTAAATATTCAGCATAGCCGCGCCGTTGTTTGAGAAACCGCACACGACGCGGCGCCGCTCGTTCTTTCGCCGGAGTCACGCGCCGCATTCTGCCGTGAATACTGGCGGAATACGAAATCGTGCCTCCGTTCGCCCTTTCGCACCGGCGATCTACCGTCGAGCCTTTTCCGCGCCGTTTCGAAAAGTATTTCCCGACGAGAGAGGAGAGCGCGACGGCGCGCGGCTGGATCTCGCGCGCGAGAATGATCGCGAGTCGTTATACTCGGGGACGGTCCGCGCCGTCGTTTCTCCGAGGGCGAAGTTTTGATGGCGGCGAGGCGCGGCGGGTGCCAAGTAACTTTATTGAAAAGTATCTAGATAAGTCCCGGAGAACAAAGGCAGTGCTCTTTGTGCCGCCTCGCGCCTCGTCTCTCTCGCCTTAGCCGCGTCCCTCATTCCCCGTCATCGTTCACATCAACCCCGCGATCTCCTACCTATCTATCCACCTACCGACGTAACTTATCCCCCCCCCTCAACCCCCAACCTCGACGCGATCGCACGGTCCTGAAGCGGAATATTGCCTTTTCGTCGTCGCGCAAGCAAAATCCTTTCCTGCCGCTCGAACACTCGCTGGAAATTGAGTCTGCTTATATCGGCTTACCGGTGGCTTCGCAGACTGTCGGTCGCCACTCTCTTCCTCGTCGCGACGAACGCGACGAGCGTTTTTCTTCGGCCGCGGTCCGTATGCCGGCTGTTACTTTCTTATACGGATGCTTGCTTAGTGTGAGACGTCAACCGGCAAAGTGCACGCGTTGTTGATACTGATGATGCGGTTGGACGCTGCTCTCTTCGCGGAAATCAAACCGATCGTGACAAATGAAATCTTTGCTCCTCGCAGGACACTTGTGCGAGATTTTGATAATGTTTTAATGTTGCGCGTGTTCTAAGGGTTACGTAAAAAAAATTCATATTTTATATATCTTTCTTTTACATATAATTCGATTTTTAACGAATTTAATTTTCTTAATATTTGCGTATTTGTATTGTATTGCAGAATATATTTTCAAAATCTACCGAAAAAGAGTAATAAGTATTATCTTGAGGCATTAATAGATATAATTCTTTTTTAAAAATTTAATTCTTCAATTTTAGAATAAATAAAATTTAATTTTAATTTTTTTTAAATAAATGAAATTTATAAGAATCTTTTTTACATTAAGAAAAGATCGGAGCAGATTTATCTCAGAATAATTCTCTCGTTGAATAATTTAATGATTGATGAAAATTGACATGCGGTCAAGAATAAAATCTGCACACAATTTTATTAATATCACAGAATGTCTGTAAAATCAATAAACTACACAAAAGAACGGGTTTACTGAAATATCTAAAGTTCGGCCAGATAGAGATCTGAAAATAATTTTGTTAGATCATCAAAAGTAACTATGTAGAGCACTCAAACATGATGATAGTGCTGCAAAAAGTTTTGATATTCTACACTGAAAAAGAAATTCTTCGTAAACTTGTGAGATGCATTTAGTATACTTTCTTTTGAAGTATTTGATTATTATTACCGATTATAATAATAACAAAACATTTTGTAATAATTATAAACATTTGTAATAATTATAAAAGAATTTATAATTTGTTTAGTTGAGTCAACTAAATTATGTAATACTTATTATACGTTTAGTTGAAACCGAGGGGTAAACCGCTGAGGGCATTGCGGTGTACAGATTTGGGGCATTACTAGGGCACATTAGTGGGCATTACATAAAAAATTCACTAATAATGCCCAAAAATTGTGTACTTTTAGTGTTCTTTTGTATACTTTGTGTACATAGTAATGCCCAATTTTGGGCATTACTAGGCATTGGTGTACACAATTTTGGTCAGCGGTTTACCCCTCGGTTGAAACTATTTCACCAAGCACCTTAGATGAAATAGTTTCAACTAAACGTATGATAAGTATTACATAATTTAGTTAGCTCAACTTAACAAAATTTGCTCTTTTATAATTATTACAAATGTTTATAATTATTACAAAATGTTTTGTTATTATTATTATAATCGGTAATAATAATCAAATGCTTCAAAAAAAAGTATACTAAATGCATCTCACAAGTTTACCAAAAATTTTTTTTTCAGTGTAGCAACTATTTTGGACGTCCTAAATAATTATTTTGATGACTCAACAAAATTATTTTCAGATCTGTATCTAGCCAAATTTTTAAATATTTCAGCAAAATCATTCTTTCCGTGTATAAATTTGTAAAGTCATTTCTATTTTTTCTATTTTAGTTTATTTTGAGTCATAATAACACACATAACATGGATATTACGATCTCATACAGATACGTTAACAAACGCGCGGTACTACCATTTCGGAGGGTGTAAGAGTTTTTTAAGCGAAGCGCATCTACCATCTGTCGTATCCTTCTTCTGCGCCAGTTGCCTTCCGGTGTTTCTCGACCATGAAAGCCACACGTGTTGAATTCTTCCGAAAGCTGAGACGGGAACAGACACATGCCCGCGCATACACACATGCGTTTATCCTTACGTGACTTATCTTCGGCGATACATACGCGAAGACGCAATGTCGGGAATGTGGCTCTATCGCGCAAATGCGTTTCGCCATGAAATATATTTGCCGCGACTTCTGCGATAAAGAGATTTAGACTGCAACAAGCTTACGCGACGTGGTTCACGTACCGCGAGGAATAATTATTTCCGATGCGCCCGCATGCGATCGGTCGTTAGAAATTCGGGATTTATTCGCACGAGAATATTATAATGAACGCAATAAATATCATGGAGGTGTCGTATTCGATGAACACGTATAAATCGTGTATGCGATTACGTTCATTCCCGTGCATTAATAAACGGTACGTTGCGCCGTTGTAAATATATAATGCACGTTAATGTATCTGACATAGGTACTGAAACTATATATCGGTTTAATAATGGACGTATACGCGTCGGTATGTTGATAGCCTTCCGTATGTTCAGCGGTACAGTTTATCTTTGGCCAAGGAAGTTATGTGCCGGCGCAGACACCCGCGCTCGCACGTCCTAACGATATATATATCGGTATAATATATAAGTATCGATATATCACCGGCGAATGTGTAAATATGTAGTATGGTGCGCGTACATGCGTGGTTTGCGTATTAAGCGTGCGACTTATGTTTGTACATGACGTCCACATGCGCGAGCGCAAACCCATAAACACATAGTCTGCATAATGCAAGTGACATGCATATACGATCGTGCATATCCTACTCGTGTGCATAAGGGAAAGTCTCGGCAATGGTCGACTGCCGATAAGAGATGAGTATCGAAAAATGAGATCGAGTCGCGAAACGACTTTATTAAACCCCGGATTTTCGATTAACCGTGGAAAGTTTAGTTAGCAATCGATGCGCTGTCGAATTATCGATAATCTGAAAATGGAGTAAAATGGAGAATGTGATCGCCTTAATTTTCAGGAAATTTTATGTTCGAAATACGTGAGTGTTCTGTATCGTAATTTTTAATAATTTTGTCTCTGCGCTTGAAAATACAGCGATTTTATCGCTTCTTAGAAGTTCCGGCGGACATTCCAGGATATCCCGTGTCCTTATGTCGGCACATGTGCTCCTCGATGATTCACGGTCCCGTGCATGCCGTATGCACTTTTCTTATCCTCGCTGAATATCGTCTACGTCCTTTTTCTTCGTCGTGACTGGCTCGGCGAGCATTACTGATCGCCCATAAGAAAATCCGTGGTGTATTTTCCCGGACGATTTGCTGTTTTCCTTGGTGCCGGCTGTCCTTTAGTGCCTTACCCTTTCTCGGAGATGAAACGTAGAGAGAGGATGCTGCGTAGAAACCTTCTCTCGTCGTCATTTACGTTATCCGTTTTTATTGCCGTACTATGAAACCATTCTAATTCCAAGAATTGCTAATTATCTCATTAAAAATAATATAAAGTGATAATTATTGAAATTTTGCAATTTCGTGTTATATAGCCATATTACACGATATGCTGGATGACACGCCCTTTAACCTTTTGAAGCACACATTTTTCTTTATTGTTAATTTACAGGCAACCTATGTACTTATAAGTTTTTTGGGTTGCTGATTACGAATCTGAGGTCGAAATTCAAAAATTCAAAATGGCGGATCCAATTTCACGCAAATCGCTTAAATTTTCGCAATTCAAGTCCGCCATTTTGGATCCGCCATTTTGAAGTTTTGAATTTCGACCTCAGATTCGTAATCAGCGACCCCAAAAACCATGCCATACCAAATTTCAAATGATTATCTCAAAAAACTTCGTCAATAATGAATTTTTTCTAAAAAATCATCGTTTTTTTATGTTTGTTTATGTATAGAACTTATATAATAAATATTTATGTCTACTAAGCTGTTTTTACATGTTCTTTTATCACTAAAGTAACAGAAAAAAGCAAAAAACCCGATCTTAATGCGTTGATAGAAATTAAATAGCCAAAACTCAAAGAAATCGAGGTGGTAACGTAGGTTACCACCATGCTTCAAAGGGTTAATATTGATGTGTTTTTATATGGTAAATTTGGTCTTTGCATGAGAAATAGTTTGGAGCGTGCATACATCATTTTTTCGATATTTTTCATGTTTGTTCTTTCAATATGCTTTGTGGTACGCTTTGTTCATTTACGCTTTTTTATGTTCCCAGTATTGTTAATTTTCTTTTTATGTCTCTAATGTAAAATGTTTGAATGATAAAAGAACTCTGCTATTTTCAGGGAAATATTAATAACCAAAAGCTCATGTAATGAGAATAATAAACTATACATCTAATTAATTTAATTAAATTCATCTTTTTAAACTATAAATATTATTCACCCATATGGTTGACCGAAATACCAGTAGAAATAAAATCTAATTATTCTCTCTCGTTGGAATATATCAAAATCATATGTAAACGTTAACCATCATTCCGGTCGATTTGAATTGCGACCCTTTGAATACACGGCTTCGTGTTCACATCACACATATTAGCGACAAACATGGCTATTTGATCTCGACTCTCGCTAGTGCGATTGTAAACATAAGCCAGTAAGCAAATGCTACGATGATCAGGTGATCTTGTACGCTAAATAGCCGGAAATAGTGGCTGCAACCAACATGAGCTTTGGTCGTTTGAGGATTTACAACTCTCTATGTTGTGCAATGTTGTGTTTGAAAAAATATTTAAAAAATTGACAATATGAACTTTTATTTGGATAAGTACTGAAAGACCATGATGTAGAATAGTATGCAATGATATGGAATAAGAGAAAGAATAATTAGATTTTATTTTTGATGATATTTCAGATAATCCTGAGTAATAATATTTGCAGTTTAAGAAGATTAATTAAATTAATTAGATTTATATATTTATTATCTCATTGTACAAGCTTTCAGCTTAATTTTATTCTGGCAAATATAGCACACAATCAAAAAATGTATTTGCTATTTTGAACAATTTTTAAAATAATTTTCTAATTACGAGACGGAGTTTTTGAGCGATATATTTTTTCAAGTCGCGCAAATACGTTTGATGATATTCGAGTTTTCTGGTTTTACGCAAACAGTGTATTTCTACGAGAGTACTCCTTTCTCTGTTCATTAATTTACAAGACGCGACTTGAATCTCCTTTTAATTTCCTAACCGCCACGATAGCGACTAAATATTAACGCCAGTCGGACGAGGAAACTTGAGGTGCGTTTTCAGGATGGGAACAGCACTATCATTGGATTGAACTACATTTCCGAGCCGTGGAATTCTTTGGGGGTGTACCGAGAAAGAGAGAAGGAGAAAGATGGAAGAGTGAAAGAGAGACAGAGAGAGAGAGAGAACGCGGTCGGGATTTCCTTTGCAAGTTTTTCTCTCGACTCTCGCAACATGTTTCGTTAATTCGAACGGAGTGCTCCGAAGTTTCGTAAGAGGATGTACAAGCGCAGCAAATGCGGGAAAGCGCAGTAAGAGAGCCGTTGCGCCTAACTTCTCGTACGTTTAAGTAACTTCTCGACGTGGCTTTCCTGCCGGAATGAGCTTTTTCGCAGTATTGTCTTTGCTGTCTCACGGTTAGTCAGATTTTTTTCATCCTCAGGCGGTGCTAGTGAGACCGGAGTGGGATCAATTATTCTAAACTGTTGTTCCACGGCATTGTTGCTTCATCTGTTTTACATTCGGATTGAGTTATCCTTCCAGATGCTGCTGTTCCAAGATAAACCGTGGCAATTTCTCCTGCTTCTAAACGCGCTGTTTATCCTATTCGTAATGCTCCTTCCACAAATATGATGTTTCTATTGAATGCTTTTAATGTCAAAAGAAGACAAACTCTACCGCGCGAAAACCTTTGCGTTAGAGAAAGATCTTGAAGAATAAATTCCGGATATCCAATTTTTACATTTGCGTTTTCGTAATGGTTGACTCTTGCGGAATATAACGGCTAGTGTCGGGATCCATCGAGTTTCTATACTGCTACTTTGTCACTGGCAACCATTTATTATCTTCATAAAATTTATCGGCAACCACGTATCAATTCCGTCAAATCTCCTTATTATCCCATCATTCGATTGTCCTTATTCTTTTATCACATACTTGAATTATTTGTGAGTGAATAAATTCGATCGAAATTTGACACCTCGTCCAGCCTTTTATTTCCTGCAGTCAGCTCGATATAAATCTTCCGCGCATTCATCAATCCCGCGACATCTATTCGCGTAATGCGTCGCGTGCATGTCGCGATTTCGCGAACGGTTTGCAAGGGTGCATGGACGCGTGTAAACCATCGCCCATGACCCATGGTTAACGCGCTCTTCATTTAACCCCATCCTTTCTCTCCTCCCCCCCCTCGTGTCGAAATACACGTGTTCGGCGAATTATTCATAATCGTCGAACGCGCGCGTTCAGATAATTTTTCATTGTTCGAATATAATATTATCACTCTGAACGAATCGATAATGTACACGATTCTATGCTAATTTTGGTCTAAAATGACAGTTTTGTTAGAGATGGTTATTTTATTATCTAATTTTATTTTTTTGATATACACTTTTCTTATTTTTTCAGAAATTTCTCAAGATATTGTTGACATTTCGCTGTTTCGCTTTGGATGATCCGTAAAGAAATTTTTTTCATTACTGATCAATGTTATCAAAAGCTTCTGACTTTTACAAATTCTTTTCGGCACTTCTCTCTCTTTTCATTTCTCGAGATCGCATTTCCTTAGAGGAAAGACTACGTGTTACAGACTACTCTAATACATCAGGCGTGTTCTTACTGTGGGTAGCAAGAGATTAGCTCATCTGTCACACGTGACCCAAATATCACGCAAGAAAATCGATCTACGTGCCGCATGTTACTCGATGGACGGACGGGGTTAAATCGGCAAGCGAATTTCTAGTTGCTCGATGCCCGGCGGTTCTGTTTTTGTCTAACTCTATTTTTACACTCTAGACACGATTCGGAAGCAGTTCTTTCTTTTTCTCTCGCGGCTTTTCGGGGAAAGGAAACGGCGAATCCGAGGCGTGAGCAGGAAACGAGGAGTTTCGGATTCGCCGCAGGATGCCCGTAAGAATCCTCAGTGTTTATTACGTGTAAAATCCTAGCTCGTAAACAACCGCCGCACTAATCAAATATCGCGTTTTTCGGAAATCAACTCGGTAGCAATTTGCAGCGTCTATTTCCTCGAGATTAACGATCAATTATTTAACACAATCGAAGTTAGAGTGACTTTTTTGAATAAAATATCTTTCAGCCGGGCAATGTCGTTGCTTCGTGAATTATATCTGACTGGATTTTTACTTTTTCGCATGTAACCCGCGCGAGTTGCGATATTATTTACCCTCGTCAATCGTCATCACTGTGCGTAACTGTCGTCGTCGAGAATTTTCTTTTTATCGGTGCGATGGCAATGGAAAAGAACGTTCCCGTCTTTCGCACGATTGCACGGAAGTGAATGGAAAAAAATTCAGTCGCGCGGCCGAATGTGCGACGATAAAGAAACTTCAGCCTCCTGCAACGTAAAGTGTCGACTGGTATTTCTCGATCGCGCATCATGCGGTTGAAAGCTTCAGAACGTTAGTAAACGCTCCAGACTCATCGTGGAGCGATTTTCAGACTCGCCCTTATTCGCGCATCGGAAAGAGATCACTTGTGAGTCATTGCGTTAAAAAACTTTTATATTTCTTATTAGTTAACAAGTTTATAATGAACAATACTTGTTTGACTGATACACAATATGTTGCGTTTTATTTGTAAATATAAGTAAAAAAGCCAAATGTGTTATTTTTATCATTTTAAAGTAATTACGGAATATATAATGGGATTAATAATCATAAAATGATCGTTAATTATTGGATGTGAGAGTAAATTATGTCGTAATTGAATGTTATATATTTGCGCATGTTGAAATGCGTTTAATGTCAAACTTCAATCGAGCAAACAGCGCGTTGTCAATGCTCATTACAAGTTAGTGAAACACGCTCTGTTCGCCGTGCCTTTTCTATATATTCGATCGCGCACAAAGGCCGAACACGCTACTTTTTTTCGCGCTAGCGAGCGACCACGCATTCGCTACACGTAACAACGTAACATTTTTCCATATTTCCCGTTCTCGTGGAACGGATTTTTCCCTCGGGCGAGCGTTTTATTCTCTGCTGCGCAGCACGCAACGTAATTACCGCCGAATGAAATGCAGCGCGCGCCGGTAACGTCATTTCAAGAAGCGAGTACGGAAAGCTGCGTCGTCATTGAGAAACATCGCGGATTTTTTTCCGGGAAAGTCCGTGCTCGCGCCGCCTGTTGCACTTCTTTGGCGAATCAGCTTTTCCTTTTTCTTTTCCCGTCCTTTTTTCCCCCCCTATTTTTTCACTTTTCAATGTGCTCCCTTGCTTTTGTTCTCGGACCGGTTACCGTCCCGCCATTGTACCCCCGCCATAAAAGGGTTTACGCGTACAAATCGTCCTTGTTCACCCCGCGGATCGAGTTGAAACTCAATTTTTTTCTCTACCCCCGCGAGGGAGAGGTGTAGAAGGGGAGATTCGTGGATAGGGGCAGTTTGTGCGCTCTCTCTCTCTCTCTCTCTCTCTCTCTCCCTCTTTCTCTCCTCTCCTCTCCTTTCTCACTCTCCTCGGATGGAAAGTCGATCGGATACCGGAGGAAATCGAGTGGAAATCCAGGAGAGCGCGTCGTTGCAACTCGGAAGCGACGTAACGAAGTTTCGAGTCGCTGCAGCGGAAGTCGGCCGACACTTCGTTTCTTCGAGCGAGCGTCGCGACTCGCGTGCGGGAATATCGCATATCGCGCATACAGGACGGATATATTTGAGTATGGTTCTTCTGCTTTTCTTTTTTCTCTTCGACCGGTGAAATTTTGCGTCGCGATGGTGATACCAAACTCATTTTGTTGCTCGGGGCAAATTGAAATTTCTAGCCATTATTCTATTGTGACGTAGCTGTGTAGTTGAGCGGTATTTGGAAGTTAGTGGTACAAATCGATACCCGAAACTCGCCGAACGTTGTACAGAAATAAAGGTTTAAAAAATGTAGATCGCAAGATTTCTCAGGTTGCTAATTGGGATTTGCCAAATAATGCACATTAAAATAAATTAATCGTACATTTTATCGTTATTTTAAATTTATGATATGCGTAAAATTAATAAATTTACATTGTAATTTGTGATATACAATGAAAGATGCAATTTGCAAATTACTTTGACATCCGAAAATATAATAACGGCATTTACTCGAGAAAAATTACTGTTCCAATTTTATTGAATATTTTTGCTGCTTGCTCAGCGCCACGTGTGAAGTTTCTAAAATTCTAAAAAAATCAGAGGAAATGCAAGCTGTCGATGTAACAAACCGTTCGTGGAACGTCATAAATCATTCGACAAGGCGACAGTTTGACACGCTACGTTGGAGGCTTAGCCGTAAAAATACGACTTCTTTGAAGCTGCAGCAATTGAATCTATTTTTGCCTCGTTATAATCTAGGACATCTAACTCTAGAAACATAAGAGGGTCGTCTAAAATATGCGCTGCTTTAAGAAAATGAAGTCGCCATTAGTACAAGTAAGTTAAAGGACATTTAGTCATAATTCTTTCACGATCTCTTTTTTTCCCGATAATTTATTCTTGAATAATCCGAGGATGAATTATTTGCAGCTTATTCCTGGCTCGTGGCATCGCGGTGCGCGTTTCTTTTCTGGAACGACGATTATCGCGTATTCCGAATTTCGCCGCGTTCGGGTCATTCAAGTCGTCATCTAAATGATCACCGCGGTTCTCGTGATTCCGACTTATAAATCAGGAGAATCTGCCTCCGTTAGGTGGTGGCGGCCTTGCCGACAACGAGATGGATGCAAACTGAATGGCGGTCCGTAACTCCGTTCGATCCTCTCCTCGCAATAAGACAAAAAAGGGGCGGCGAAGCACCCCCGGAGGATCCTCCGAAGACTCGCGAGAATCGAATTACTGCCGTCGGAAATGATTTATATTCCGCGGATTCTAGGAGCTTCCTTAACCCATTTCTCAGAATCTCAAGGTGTGCGCGCCTTTTTCCACTGCACCCTTGGCAGCACCCCTATCCATCGAACTGCCTCCCCCGTCTGCTATCCCCGTCGGCCACCGACCCCGTCTCTCCCTCCCTCTCCCTCCATCTCCCAGGAAACTTGCGTAGAAGTTTCGCGCGCGTTACACGTTTCCGCGAAACGGAAATTGTTCTGTCTCGCAAATCATGCCCACTCTCTTCTCACACCGCGAATCGTCGCCTGCGTTACGCACACTCTCACGCGTTTTCTGCACGCCGCGCCGCATGTTCAGCCATGCCCGGAAACATCGATATCCGATACTCTTACTTAGTCAGTAAACAAAGAACAAGCAATCATGCTATCCGATACTCCAAAAAGATCGATAGTTTATAATATCGGTTCTGTCAAAACTTTCTGTAAGAGTACGAGTATACTCGGTGGTATAGGCGTCAATATTTTTGAAGAATGGTATCGTGTAGCATCTTTATTCTTCATTTACCGACTAAGTCGAAGTATCGGATAATACATCGGGTGCTTACGCGTAAACAACAATAGGCAATATCTATAAGCTATCCTTTTACCTGAAGACAGCATAGAATCTATGTGGGTCGCTTATCGGCCGTTATAAACCTCGCTTTCCTTTCTCTTATTTTTGAGATAAAATTTTAATTTTAACTTTAATCAAAAACTAAGTATGATCCTCGATATCACGATTTTAATTTTGTCCCTATGTCGAAAATATTTATATTAGAATTAGTAGTGATATATTTTTTATCGTTCTTCTTTAAAAGCTACTAAATTTTGTGTTCTAAATTAAATATTGTATTAAAGTCTCTTTGACATGATTAATGCAATCTATAACGAACCAAGAGTGATATAAACGTCAAATAGGTAATACGCGGGGAAACCATGTAATGATGCTGCTTTAGAGTACTCGCGATATACAGATACACACGCGAGCACGCTCTTTACGTGTTCCGTTTGCAGGAGCGTGTCGAGGATGCCGCGTATCCCGAGGCGTCGTGTCGTTTTAGATCCCTTCGTAACCCATCTGTCCGTATAGGAAATGCATCGAATTTCGGAATTCGAGGATTAATTATCTGACTGAGTAATTATTGTAAAGCGCGCGTCCGCCGCGTAGCGTAGGCGGGGTTGCGAGGCTATTTAATTAGCGCATGTTGTATTACTAATGAATTTCCTTCGTCATCGATTTTCACCAGCTAGTGTCAGTGGCCGTAACGAAAATTCGACATATCGGCTTAAACGTTAAACCTTAATCATTTTTAGAGACGAAACTATTATATTACCGAGGAAAATTTATTACCGAGTAAAATGTTTTTCATGTTTTTCAGAATGAGAAATCGTTTTTATAATGCCATTTCATAGCGTAATGTTACACAAATTTTCCGAGAATCCTTATTTGTTTGTGATTTAAAGAAATTGTGCTACTTTGAAGACATCTCATATGACTATAGTTATGAAGGATTCGCGCGAAATATATTGACGATTTTTCTGAGATTGTCTCTTAAAAACGCGCGTACCATCAGCTTCCGCCGTCGACGAAGTGCAACGATCGATAGGCGCTGCTATCAGTGTCGTATCTCCGGCGTGTGTAATGTCTCGTCTAATTAGCGCCCGTGCTAATCTCAAGGGTCTAGGCAGGCAGACGGATTATCCTTGGGGGCCATCATTGAGCCGCGCATTCCTTGCAAATGCATAATCGCTACCGCTGCTTCGCTGTATGTCGTGCCACACCGCCTGTACTTCCATCAGTATCAAATGGAGTGGCGGATATAAATGACGGGTCTCTTGCTCGACGAATAACTACGGCTATTCTGAATCGCGTCGCTAATATTATCTCGTCGTGTATGACGCGCATAAAGCACACCGCGCGCGGTGTCGACAAAATCGCGATTCGCCTGTGACAGATGAGGCACACCACGCCGTGTTCCCGAGTGGTTCATTATTGAATTTCATCAAAACGCGATCCTCCCAGGCGGAGGCGCACTTCTAACGTAGCGCGCAAATATTGCGTCTGTATTTTGTAGAAGGAATCTACAGAGACTTCAGAAATTGCTAGTTACAGCCGTCTTATGTGAGACTACGTCCAATTACGTACGAATGGTATCTTCGTTGCGTTTTATTCGCTCTTCTCCTATATGCACGTGAACGCGATCCGACCATCGAGAAGTCGTTCGTTTAATGGGCCTGCCTTACCTTCGCGAAGAAATTTTCTTACTTTATGCATCTATCAGAATGCCAATCCAATTAATGAGCCTGAATAGAAGTGGGTTAAGCCATAATAATAAAATTTTAGTAAAAGATTCTAGTAGAAGCAGAGATTTATGTTTCTACGTAATTTCGTGCGCATGAGAAGTGTAGGTAAAGCCTATTGCCCTATTGCAAACAACATATCCATTATCCATTCGTACACTGAGAAAAAAAATTTGTTGAAAAACTAAAATATTTTGTCCGATACGTTCAACTAAAACATTAGTTGGTTTAACTGAACATTAGTTGAATTAATTAGTTCTTAATTAAAAAATGAACTATACCTTTTTAATTCAACTAATGTTCAGTTGAACCAACTAATGTTTTAGTTGAACGTATTGGACTAAATATTTTAGTTTTTCAACAAATTTCTTTTCTCAGTGTAGGGTTCATGTATTCTCACGTCTAGGATCGCGTAGATTCGCGCGATAAGTCGAGGTACACGATACTTTGCCGAATTCTGGGATTGCAAATTTTCCTACTTTATCATCCTGCGGATATGAATTTTATTGCTGAATGAATTTCTCATCGGAATCGGAAGCACAACTGCGAAATTCGGGGATGCAACGGACGGCACATTAACGGCGGGCGCGTCAATGAAATCGGACGATCGATCGATTGACGGGGAGTTCTTCGTATTATAACGTTCGTTCGCTAATTAGAGTTCGCTAATCTCGGGAGAGTAGGCGGACCGGTAGCAGCATTACTCCGACACGACTATGGAGGCTTTGTCAGCGTATAATCACTCCGGTTTCCCGCGCGCATATCCTTTTACCTCCTCCACTGGCGGCTGTAAATACGGCGCGGAAATGGATTTTGCTTGAAACAAAGCGACCCTCTAGTTTAAAGAGATCTTATTTTTGTTACGTAGCAACCGAGTTAAATGAGGCTGATTTCACGGCATGTAATAATACAATATGTCACTTGTTTGCGTTAACGACAACAATTTAAAAAGCTTCTGTAGATTATTTTATGTTTCTCAAGCGATTTTTCATCATTATTGTAAGCATACGAGCTAAAATCACTTTATTTTTAAATATCAATGAACTCTATTATCTTATTTTATTTCGGGGCGATAAATTCGTTATACGATTCGCGCAGTAACGAATTTTAAAATATACTATATGTATATTTCAAAAGCAGAGAATCGTAACTATAATCGATTAATTGTGCTTATTAATATTGTATGATTAACCATATCATGCGGTTTAATAATCCACGAGTAATCATACAATATTGAATGGAACGATTTAATTCTACATATAATGCGCGTGTTTACAATCTATTATTGCAAATACAGATTACCTTCACGAAAGTAAAACTATCGTGAATCGGGCCAAGGATCTGTTTGAATGTAGTATAGGAAAGCGGAAAATCGTATCGACGAAAATGTCTACAAGTTCATGAAGGAATGTTTAAGATTAGCCTCAGACGATTAATCTATCAAGTAGTGAAACGCGTTTGTACTGTGAGATTGGTTTTACGTGGCAACGAAACTCGCGTGGCGTGTTTACTACTTTTGTCGATGAAATAGAAGATGGAATCGCGTATCCTGGACGCGTAACGTTTCGGCTAATTAGCAAGCGTGCTTATCGCGGGAACGTAACTGTGGACGGACGGATTATCCGGGCCCGATCTTCTAGACGCGCGTTCGCGAAACGATGAGTTGAAATCTGCGTTACATATACACTTCGCTACGCGACGCGGCATTACGGCTTTACGGTCGTTCCGTATAACGTTCGTGGCGATAAGTTACCTCGCGATACGCTAAGATCGATCGCGCCCGAGGTTGCATTAGGTCGAAGGTACACGTGGAGCTTCGCGAATGTAACGTGGCATTACGGCGAAACATTGACAGAGAGACTCAATAAACCGCGACTTCAATCCTGTTCCTTTGAGGCAAATTGTCGTTTATTGAAAATAGAGTTATTTGATTTTTATGGAAACGCATTCACGGTACAACCAGGACTTCTCATTCTGCCGCTTTTTCTCCATGAAGAAGTCGGTAGGAATCTCTCCGGCGAAATGAAAGAGGAGATTAATGCAGTTACTCTGGTTCTAAATGGATAGAAAAAGTTCACCAGAGAAGGAATAGAAAATGTATCACAGAGCGAGAGAGAGAGAAAGAGAATGGAAACTGTGAGAACACATTCCGTACGGAATAGTCGTGCAATTTTTCGAATTCGAGATCTTTGAAAAATAGATGACGTTTGTTTTTAAATTATAACGAATTAATAACAGCAGAAGTTAGAAAGCAGGATAATATAACGTGATGTAAAAGTTCTGTTCAGAAATACAACTGGATCGATGTTAATATTTCTGTTAATATTTCGAAAAGGTAATTTTTAATTCAGATGTGCCGCCGTTATGTGGTGCTGAAATTATTTGATTTCAATGTTATATCATTAGGATATTACAGCTTGCATGCAAATTTTATTCGACGTACCAAAAACGCGATACTTGCACGAGTGTGCGGACTCTCTAAAGTCTCTTCGAAACTCAACGCGTTAAAGAATAAACCGAATTAACTGACTTTTTAATGCATTAAATGTCGAAGTATAAAAGTAGTGGGCGATAGTGCGCGAAGTATCTAAGTGCTACGAGATGTACCTTTCCCGCTCTTTAATAAACTGCTAATGCGAAAGATCGATCATGCTCGCGCTCGCTTGAGGAGGAACTTTTAGCGCGCCACTAAAATTATAGATTATGATTAGCCTCTTTCACGTCTCCTTTTCATGCATTAAAGAATATATCCGGGAATCGTGTGGCAATGATACGAGATAACGGAAAAGTATTTGGCACTTCGCTGCTTGATATTTCATAACTTCATCGAAGATCGATTGTATTCTTTGCACATCGGATATTTATACTTGGGATACAACTTGGGATTAAAGTAGCATTCCGGTGAACTGGGATATTTGACGAAACCTTTTTTGCTCTGCGTGAATAAATTAAGAGAACGAAATACTAGAAATGCAGTTATTCTTGCTAATACAAATACAACGTTCGATAGAAGAAATATATTGTTACCGGTATATAGAGGTAACCTGTCAGACTTACATTGCTGTTTTTTATAACGAAAATTTTTCTTGCGTTTTCTTGTCCCAATTTTTTAAGCATTCTCGAACAAAATAGAAATTAAACGGAATTCTACGAAAATTGTAATTATAACGATTTGTCGTTAATGTTCAACTTTCTGTTACACGTTAAGCGAGAAATGAGTTTTTGTTAGCGACGGGAAGGCATCGTAAATACGCGTAAAATGCATCTTACGACTACTTGGAAGGAATTAAATAAGCTTTACAGACAATTTTGAAATGTGTTTTATTTGTGTCCAATCAACACGAAGGCAGCTTGTGGACGGACCGCTGTAAAGGTATACTAATTAAACCATTTTGAATTAATGGCATCGTAACGAGGTAATTTCTTTTGAGGTCAAAGTTGTTAGAGTTTTTAATCGGATGGTCGTGCGCGTTTGAACGTTTCCCACCTATAAAACTTTGGGAGACGTACGGAATTTCGCAGTCAGAGATGATGGCGCTCCGCTTAATTATTATTATCGTTATTATGCTATTTTCACTCGACGCGCTTAAAGAACGTGAAACGCGTCAGCTGCAGTTTAGACGACTCGAAGAGGCGACCGCTAGTTTAATATAATTAACCACATTTTCATCTTATTATTTTATTCGTATCGTCGAAGATTTATTAGAATATCAATTTTGTGCTTCTGGCCACATTTTTACCTCTGTCGGATTAAAATTTCGTTATTTTATTGCAAAGCGAGCCCTGTGTGCGCTCACTCTAAAATTTGATATTCGTTGGTAAATTTGTCGCGCAGCAAATTTAAATGTATGAAATTGTACTGTCACAGCATGTTATTTTTCAAATGTATAATAACGCAATCCGTTCCTCTCTGTCAGTAGGTTAAAAATATTGTGCTCATACTTCTAAATAAATTTGAAGAGAACAAACCCGGAATAATGCATTTGTTTGTTTTTTCCAAGGTTTCGTGGCGACTATTTAACAAAAATATACGTCAGTAATTGCGCTCGCATATGTCGCATTTAAACTGTTCTTTTTTGCATCGCTAATTCCGCTTAGCCATCGTCGCCCCCTTGGTAAAGCCGTACGTGAACAATATGCTTATAAGCACGATTAATCTCAAGCACGGTGTGTTTGCGCGAGAATAGCAGAGGACAGCGGCTCGGAATTAATTAAATGTCACATAGAAAAGAATGTCTCGCGGCATTTGTCGCGATCGATCTGACATTTTTCATTTGCGGAAGAATGGCGGGAGTTCCGCTCGCACTATCACGGACAAAAGTGGGCTATCACGTTCCACTCTCGAATTTCGAGGACGATCCACCGATACCATGCGGTTCTCTCGTCTTCGCGGTGCGTCCTTTATGTGCTTTTTAGGTCGCAGTCTCTCGTGGACCTCCGTTATCTCGCATCCTTTTTTTTTTATTATACTTCTTGCCGTTCTCGATACTTTTGTAGCACGAACGTTTCGAATGGCTTTTAATCGAAGGTCGGAACCTTCGAGGGGGTGCGGGAGGCAATGGCGGTAGGGATATCGTGCAAAAAAAAAACGGACGCAGGGGCCGACGCGCTCTCCCCCGGGATAACGTCGATAAAAACGCCTCCACGGGGCGAGGATTCATCAAGTATTTTACCGAAGAGCGACAGGTGACAGGAGAGATTACTTTTGCGTTTGAGCACGTACAGACGATATAAGCGTGGGTATAGCTATTTTCCCTCTCCGCGCAGTGCTGTGTATATGGGGAGGAAGGGAGTGGGGTGATCTCTCTCACTCTCTCATCCTTCTCATCTCACCCTCCTTTCATCGAGCAAATATCTTTCTTGTAGGTCAGTTATATATCACGGGCCATGCCCGCTAAAGGATTTCAATTCCGGCCGACGTCCGCCGTTTGGCGAACGATTTTCGATAAGCGTGACACATTGAGACTCGCAAAAAGCGGATCGCGCCGTTCGCCGCCGATTGATTTCTGAATTTTTACTCGGAGTACCCGTGAGAGTGCCTTTTCAAGACGAACACGCTCGCCCGTGACCGCGGAAGAAACTCGCGCGACTCGCATTTGCAGCAGACTATTTAATTCAGTTGAACGGACCTAAAGCGACTTAACGATTCGAAAGCAACTCTTGCCATGCTCTTTTAAAAGGCGTTGGAAGTATTTTGCGCGCTTCGACTATCCGTTTGTCTCGCGCGAAAAATCCTTCTCCCTCGTATTTTGTTGCGTAACCCTTTTAACTCCTCCCGTTCGTCTTCTTTTTTTTTTAGCTTTCTCCATTTTTTTATCGACGCCTGACGGCGGTATGCCGATGGCATGTGCGCGATCCGCGCTCGAATGGCCTAACTCGTTTTATCCAGAAAATGTTTTTCGTGTAACGCTACCGCGAAAGTCGAAGTTCGGCGGACTTAATTGAGTTTTGTTCCACGCCCTTCGATCGCTCGACTGCCCGCTGCAGTAGCCGCGACTTTTGCTGCAACCCTCTATCGTACCGACCATCCTCCAGCCAGCCTCCCTCTACCTCTCGCCCTCGACAAGCGCCGCAACAACGTACTCGCGTTTTCCAGCGGGATCTCTTCCGTTGTTCGGCCAGCCGCGTGCACTTTTTCCTCTATTTCTCTGGCCCTTCCTCCCTCCTTTCCTTTTAATAAAAATCGCCGGCCGTTACGGTTCACGTCGAGCAATGCAATGAGAAGTCCGCGTCTGTAAGCGCACCCGGCCGAAGTATAATAGCCGTGTTTATGGCGATGTATCGACGCGATATTTACGGCATTTTACGGAATATTTCGTTTTGCTCGATCGCGTAGGTATAATCAGATTTACCGAAGGGAAGCATTCCGCCCGCGCCGTTGTGGTGAGGGCCGGCCCCGATTGGTTTCCATTATTTCGCGAGACGGAATCGAAAGACTGCGAGAAACTTAAATATTGGGTGCTAATGGCTTTAATTGATTTTAATCAGAGCTCAGCTGTCGAGCTGTATCGTTCGTATCGCAAGTTTCGCCGTATCCAATATCTTTTTCTTCTCCCGTCGGAAACTTCGTCGGGAGGAAAGTTGCCGTTCCTCTTCTCGACACTTCGAAAACTAAAATAGGGCGATCTGGGATATCTATTATCCTTAACGCCCTGCGCGGCTTCCTTTTTTCCCTTCCCTCGAAAGAAGTCTGTCCCATGCGTCCCAAGCACAAAAATACTCTAACTTAAGTGGGCTAATTAACTTTATCCGGAAAATCCTTTTTATTTAAGATTTGACGGAAGTTGAACTTCGGCCGCACTTAATTGAGTTTTATTCCGAGCCCTTTGCTCGCTCAGAGCTTGCCACAGGCACGAGCCGTCCCCTCGCCCTTCCTCAGACTCTCACTCGTCCTATCCGCAGGAATTTTCCTCGTTGCTCGTCGGTAGTTAACCATGTTTTTTTTTACCGACCTTACCGCGTTCCTACCGCCGCCCTTACGAGAGATTAGTTAGACTCCGGATACCTTTATCTACGCTAATTTTTGCGCTGCCCGAGAAAGATTCCTCGCGAGATTCCACGTGTCTCCGGCCGTGAATAGAAGAAAAAGAACGGACGCATTGCGGCGACGGCAATGGCGCTCGAGAATTCGTCTTAAGCGATATAACTAATTTCATCCGGAACACCATTCCCCTACCTCGTTACGACGCACCCCGGAAGTCGAACTTTGAACTTAATCGAGTTTGGTTTCATGCCCGCCGATAGACGCGAGTTTTGTTCTCTCTCTCTCTCTTCCCCCTTCTCTATCTCTATCTATCTCTCCCCCTCGGCAACATCAGTATCCCGCGCTTCCCGCGCGTTTTCCACCGGGATTTTCCCCGTTGTTCGGTTATCGATCCCTACTGCCCCCTCGTCCCTTGCCTCGCCTCTCATAGCGCCCCTCAGATAACACTGCCTGCCGGCACTTTTCCGTCGTCGTTCGTGCGATGTTAAACGCGTGCGAAATCGACTCGGACGAAGTCACTCCCGCGGGACAATTTCGCGAGAGTATATTTTGCAGAGCTCTACCCCCGAATCTTCTCGAGTTTTTACGCCTCTTCTCGCCGAAACTGCCGCGCCCATCCTCTCGCGCTTGCCCGATGAACGTCTTCACAAATCCCTTTCGATCGCTCTTGCATACTGTAGTAGATATCTCGGAAAAGAGGCAAGACGTAGAATCGACTTCTCCGTAGCAAGCGCATAATCCGAGAATCTCATGATTTATTACGTTTCCATTCTTAATTAGGATCAAATATCTTGATTTTATTAATGAAGTCACAAATTAACTTTTCAGAGCGAAAATTTAACAGTTGTAGAACAAATAGCGCATAAACATCGTTAATCAACCTTGAAGATCCAATCCTAAGAATAAGTTTAATATAAATTACATGACACCAAGTATCTTCTCCTAGTATGTATATCTGTTCTGAGACCTGTGAGAATATTTTTTAAATAGAAACAGGAGCAGAGAAGGCACTTTGTGATGCACACCGGAGACGAGCTACGGCTCTTTTCAATGTTCGAGTAATTCAGTGACACGCTGATCTACTGAGATGTAATAGTGAGTTTTGTAAAGCGAAACGCATTTATGGATGAGTACCGTTTCGAGCTCGCGCGACGCCTCCACGTTGTGACGCATTCAATCTCCGTTTCTTCGTTTTAATTAGCAACGCTGCCTATAGCGTCGCTCACGATGTTACTTCGAGGGACCGCTGAAACACCCTTTTGACTAACCCTTTGTAGTGCGCGCAAAGAGCCTGCAATGAGTTAGCATCTAGCTTCTTTGAATACCAATAATGCCAACAATATCGGAAGAATTAAAAGGAGAAAGATTCGAGACGCATTACGCGTTATGTTAACATGATAATTATTTATTGTCAACATAATAAATTCAAACATATCGATAAATTAATTTCAAGCGTGGAAAATACATTTAAAGTAAAACAATCGTGTCACACGTGCCAACTGTTACGCTTTAGATTTTGAGTAAACGCGAAGTTGTATTATTTGTTGGTTGTAACAGCATTATCCGATTAAAGCAGGTGTTAGGTACGATAATATAAGTCGTATTGCCAGTTTAAATCGCTCCATAAACGAAACGCGTACATGCGCTACGATTGACGGTGATATTGCGGCGCACGTATCTTTTATGTCGTTCCTTCTCTCTCGTTATGGCCACTTATCGCTTTAGATGGCTCACACTATATACTCCATTATATTTCATTTCGCACGGACATGAATGTCGAACGAACTACTCGTCGAAGCTTGTTTGCGTGAAATCGTTGTTTGCGTGAAAAAAAAAAGAATTTTCTTTCTTTAAATTGGCACTGATCGTAACCATATATATTTCAGAAAAGAATCTATGGAATACCGATAGATTTTTTTTGTAATTAGAAACGGGATTTGGGTCGTACCACAAAATTGAGATATCGTCATAGTAACGTTCATGACAGTCGGATCCTTTTTTATTAATATTTTACTGGCAGTTCACATCCCACGTTATTCTTCCGCGTCGCTGCTCGTTCCAAGCGAATGAAACAACGTATGGTTGAATAACTCCATTTGCTCAGAGGTTGTACTAATTATGAAATAAACGACCGCCGTGAATATTACGCCATGAAAATTCATATGAGGACTTAACATACGTTATATGAGTGCTTCATTCTCTATCTTAATGTAGCTTTAAAGCTACATGTCATATATTTACGTTTCATCTTTTTCCTTATTAGCTTTACAGTTAATATATTATATAAGATAAGCCAAACATATCAGTTTCAATTATTAATCTAGTTTCAAGAAATTTTTGCGGTAATCATATTAAACAGATATACAGGATGTTCTAGAACTGATGATACCAGCGGGAAGAAGGTGATTCTACATGAAAAAATAAGTCGAAAATTTAGAATCATTTTTTTATACGAAACTTTGTTTCCGAGATAATGGAATTTGAAAATTGTATTTTGAGATAAAATATAAAATATTTTGTAAACTATTTATTTTTTGATAACTATGTAAATATAACGTTCAATAATATAACGTTAAATAATAACGTTATTACATAATTAATAACAAAATAACGAATCAATTGATGTAACAAAAACATAGTTGCTTTTAAAAAAAGTATGTAATTGCATATTACAGTTGTTGTATAATTTCTTTTAAAAAACAATATGTGTTTTTGTCACATTAATTCATTTATTTCGTTACTTTGTACATAAAAGTATTATGGTACAGTTATAAAAAAATGAATAGTTTACAAAATATTTTATATTTTATGTCAAAATATATCAATTTTCGAATTCGATTATTTCGGAAACGAAGTCTCTGAAGTAAAAAAATATTATTCTACATTTTCGATTTATTTAGAATCACCACCTTTCCGCTTGTGCCACCAGTTCTGGAACATATAGCCTGTATATAACCTGGAATATGAAAAGTTAAGGGTTGAGATATAAAATGTTGAAAAGTTCTTTTATATAAAAAGGAAAAAGAGAATTATTCCTTTGATTTTCTCAAAAATTGTGCATATAGCGAGTGATATCGCAAATGTATCACTCCTGTTTGAGCGGATCGCGGATTAAAGGAGCGAGAATTCCGGACGATGCGTGTACGCGCGGACACGCATATCCACGCGAAATTGCGTGTACACGTCGCGGACACCCGGCGAATTCCCTCGTGCAGGCATGTCCAATCATTGGTGTAGGAATTAGAGTCTCGGTGCACACATACCTACCCCATCCTCCCCGTGGTGTTCGTCCACCCCCGGCGCCCTCCCACCCCTGCACTTGGCTCGCCAAATTAATGAACAGTGTCAACGTCGGCGGCGTCGCTACGCATCGCGCATACAGGATACGTTCATAAAATTCGCTGACGAATCAGCTGCATTTGGATAATTTCGTTATCCCGCCGCAGCCAGGACTTTCTGCGTGATGAAACCTTATTTGGGCGCCGGACCCCGCGGGATTCGCAGGGCGCGTGCGTTTACGCGAAATCGAATCGTAATCGGATTTCTTCGTTCACTGTGACTCTTTGCGGTTTTCGAGCTTCCAGAAATTTCGGGCTATGAAATCCGATTTGTTTAGGACGCAAATGAGATTTTGCACAATAAGTTTCACCGTTGGAAGAATTTCAAGTTGATCTTTTTTAAATCACAATTTTATTGGGATCTCCCATCTCTCACGATGTCAACTAGCTTGATAATTAAATCTTACATAAAATTTTTCATAAAACTCCTTCTCTCTTCGAGTGTAATTGAAAGACAAGAACGCATTAAAAATGTTATTATTTTTGACGAGAAAATAATTCAATAAATTCGCGATTATTTCCTCGAAGATTACAATTTAATATGCGACATCATATATTGTCTTGGATTAAGTCTAAGGATATTATTTCATTTGTCGTACGACAAATGTTTTAAACGTGTTAAGGTAGTTGTCTCGCGAATCGCAATTCACAAGAAATATTTGAAAATTTAACTGTATGTTAATATAAATGTGATATCTACACGTTTGTGCAATTTAAAAGTTATTGACCCGAACACGAGATAATCGCTATCAAAAATTGCACTTTTCCCTTGTATCGCATACAAAGCATATGAAAATCTCGTATTTTGAATTTTTACAATTAGAACGAACCATAACACAGTGATGAAAAACGAATATATAATAGAGAGAAAGACACTTTAGGAATACTAATTAAAAAAACCAAAATTATTGACAGTTTAGTTTTAGAAATACAATACTAAAAAGATTTCGAAATTCACGATTATTTGACGTAGAGAAGCGATTTGCTGGCTGCCGAGGGGCGCGCGGCGCTTTGTTTTGTGGGTTTTGTGTGAGAGGGATAGAATTACTCAAAAGTTTTCAGCCTGTAACCGTAGGTAGCGGATAGGTAGTCGGCGTTGACTTACAAGGGAACACTCTTAAGTGTAAATCGCAAAATAATGCCAAACCTATATAGATCTGTTGTTTGGGTAACCAAAAAGTGAAGTTCACCATTTATAAGCCCAACCTTTGCGATATAAGCACAAAAAA
>NJRL01000026.1:532410-573157 GCA_003063815.1 Aphaenogaster rudis | reverse complement strand
TTCACTTGATAAGGACCAAAATCCATGGTCGAAACGTCGTGACGCATTTTTAATAAAATTGGCCAGTAGTGTCGAAACAAATCTCATCTGTGGTTTATTTTTAACTGCTTCAAAATTTTTTTTCTAGCTTCAATATGTTAGTTTTGGCAAATTCTCATGATTAAGGGATATTCTTGATGTGGAGAAGACGTTCTTTTGAGGTATCGCTCCTTTCTCTTGAATTCGATGTGATAATTTTACAAATCTTTGATCTCTATTGTCATATCTAAATAATGTATCAATTTCAATGTTTACTTGATAAGGACCCAAACCAAGGATCAAACGACGTAACGTTTTGCGCTTTGTAATAAATGTAGCCAGTCGTTGTCGAATAATAAATACTATTCCATAAGGACAAAAACTTGCTTACTCACAACAACAATGTATAAGTTTATAAAATCTGTTGCAATGATTGTGATGCATCATACTTATGTAGGACAAACAAAACGATAGCTAAAAACGAGAATCAAGGAACATATTCATAATGTCAGGTTGGATCCATCGAGACACTCGGTTGTCACTGAACATGCCTTAAAATTTAACCATACTTGCGACTGGGAAAATATAAAAATTCTCGACCACGAACCAAATTTCAACAAGAGACTTATCTTAAAATGATTCACATAAAAGAACAAAAAAACGGAATCAATTTAAATAATGACACTGAGTTTCTCGACGAATCTTATTTCGCTTAACTTGATGAGCTTGCCACAAACACCCTATATTTCTAACAGACACTATATATTCAGTTTTCTATATTTTGTTGTTATGGATTGTTGGTCTGTAATTATATCAGTCATCTACAAGACCGTCGTTATAACAAGAGGCTTTTTGAACAGCTCAGACTTTCTTAATTTATTAGAATTTGGTGATTTCATATATTGTAAGTGGATTGATCCTTTTGACATTTAACAGATTTTACATATATTCGCTCTTTATTATTTATAATTTTTGATCACTTCTTTTTACCTTTGACTAACATTTCTTTTTTCTTAATTTATTAAAGATTTATTAATCTTGACAAACACGACAAATTGGACTTCTTTGACAACTCTGATCACATATTTAATCTTTGACTGAACGTATTCTTGCTTCCGACCGATGTATTGTGTTGCTTAATAATTTTATCTTTGGACTCACAATGGACATACCACCTACAATGATGCGTGTTTCATCTAATTTATTAATTCTCTGTTTTTTGTTATTTATTAGGATATTGTCTGAATTTAGATGTGGCCTCTTGTTGACCTTTTAATTTGTTTATGTTAATTTATCGCTAAATATGTTTCAACGAATTATTTATTTATTTATGTGTTTCTTTGTTCCAATTTAATTAATTTGTTCAATTCTATGATTTAATTAATTGAACGGCTGATGAAGACTGAGTATAGTCGAATTACGTAACGTAATTTATGTTCTCATCAATTGAGTAATTGGCCCTTTTCCTACTTTGCTTTGTTAAAAACGAGTTTGAATTTATTAATAAATACTATTGTTAAATATTACTGGCGAACCATCTATCAATTTTCGAAAAATATATTGATCGGTTGAATCAGACACGAGGCGCCGATGGTGCGACGATTTTCCATTAGCTGTACTCGCTGCTGCGTTCTATTCTGCTAACCATGGGTCGTATCACAAGCACGGTACTTAGGGCAACGCGAGGCGAGCCCGCAGAAATTTTAACACGTACCGCGTCGCGCGACAGACTTTTGTTTTATTCAAATTCCGACAGCTGATTTGGAATCTAGTAATTCATCTCCCTCCCGCATAAGGGTGGGAGAGTCGTCCCCGCGTTATTCATGTAGCTCGCGGCAATTTTTCACATATTCGTGATGTTCTACACCCGAAGCCGGGCGAACGTTTTCACATCGAATACATGAATATTGAATATTTGAATACTGGGCGTTTTTGCGGAATAAAATTATTAGTGCGGCGAAACGAGAAAAATTTTTTCCTCGGAGTTATCCGGGTTTGATTTGACGCTGTAGCTGTGTACCGCTTCATGGCGCGGAGTATTTACACTCTAACATTCCGATATACTGAGATAATTACGATCTCAAAATGTCACGATAGGAATAGATTCGCAAATCACACTTTAGATTTAAACACACATGGTGCACTTCTAATAGAATACTTCTAATTCTAAAATAACAAGGGGATGATCAATGATTCGAAGAATGGCCGTTTAAATGTATAGCTATATAAAGAAATATATGTGATATACCTACACATAACTCTTACAACAAAGAAGTTATTCTCGTTTTTATTTCGCTCTGCGAAAATAGTATTGATCTCATTTCTTGTCAGAATTGCTTTTATCAACTTATAATATATTAACTTCTACGATATTCGCTTTAGCGGATATCATAATAAATTATTAACATCAGTTTCTCGTGGAAGATAAACGGGAGTATCGGTATATGCGTTGTTATAAACTTCTTCCTGTTTACCGAAATTACGAGGTTCGACAACAAGACCGCGGATGAAATTGAGGCCAGTTTCCCGTTAATTTCACGTAGTAGCGTAGTTTCTGAAAAGTTTTCATCGTTCCCTCGAGATCGTCGTTTCTTCTCGCGGTTCTTCAAAGCGACAACGTTTTTGTTAACTCTCACGCGTGTTACCCCCTCGCGCGCGTAGCTAATTCAAACGGACACACCGTGTCGATGGTGAATTGGTGCGCGTTATTGAGAATCCGGATCCAAAGGAGGGCGAGGGCGGAGAAGAAGGACGTCGTGGAGGGAAGGGGACGGAGCAGAGTATAAAGTGTCCTACATCCGAGGCACTCGACCTTAACGGCGCTCCGCGTGTTTCGTACGTACCGCGTAGGAGCGACGCCCCAACATCCATCACTCTTTCCGCGACGGTACGATATCTCGACGCGGGGAAGGAACGAAATAAATTGCTCCGAAGTGGCTGCGCCGCTCCATAGCGCAGGCACATGCTCCGCCGGTATATCCCTGACGTTATACCGCGAGCGCGAGTGGGCCAAACGGTTTGAATGATAGTCGCAAGAGCCCCGAATGTTTAGAACTCTCCGTTTGTCCCGCTGCTATTTTCCGCGCCTCGCAGATATATGTATTTAGGTCGCGCCATTAACGCCTTCTCGCGCAAATAAGCGCCTCCTTTGAAGTCCGCGCTAGGTCCACGCGTTTCCTTCCCGATTAATCCCTAAAGACGAGATAAAGGGAACGGAGCAGTATCCGGAAAAATAGAGAAACTCCAGGAGGGGAAAAGGGTTGATTTAAATTTTATTGAAAACGGGGTCTTATTAATGAATAAATTTCACTCTAACCACGCAACTAGAAACTTAGACGTAAATAGGGTTTTATTCATGGCATTCAATAGCGATAGCGAATTTTCAACTCTCAACTCTGGAAAAGCGACGGAACTTTGTACCCAGATGGCCGAAGTTGGAAACCTGCATATCTATTCCCGCTGGGCTTTGAAGATAAACATTTTTCTTTCTAAAGTGTTTGGAACATGAGCAACGGTGGCGTGTTTCTCAACCTAATGTATTAATAGATTTTTCTATGTGAACATACGTAATTTATTTCGTGAGTTGTAACGTACGTCATTTTACTTTACAATTTGTTCGATGAAATTTGGTAGCTTAAACGCCGTTTAAGCCGTTTATCTCGGAAGAGCCGCAAGTCGAATTTTGGCGATCCAAAATGTAAATGGCGCGTTTCGAAAGTTGCCGCGTGAAAGGTGACGCGCGTTCTCGCAAAATGTGCAGTCTCGGCGCGTATAATGCGCGCATTATTCAATGTGCACCCGTTATGACGTGGCGTGTAACGGGAATGGTGTTTTTCTTTGAGATTACGTGGCGTGAATTAGTTATCATTCTCAACATCGCCGTTCCTCGTCTAATACTGCGGTGCGTGGCCCCGTGCTCGAGGCAAATTAAACGTTACATTTCACACACGTTATTATCGCGGTCGTCTCATCGTGAAATTTCTTAAATCATTCCGAATGTACCGCGTGAAATGTGGATTAATCGCTGGAATTAAGAATCGCGCTTTACCGCTGTAATTACTTGAACCGCGGGAACAGATGGCCATTAGTCTGAGGTTCTACGAATTATGTTCGCTCGTTGATCACGTTTTTGGTGCAGGCCGTATTGCTTGAAACGTTAGCTTTCCCCCCTGTGTGTCGTTATGCTCTTTAACGATCTATCCTGCAATGTCTTATTCGTAAATGAACCATTTTTCGTGGAGCTACGGAAATTTCGTAACGTAATAAATTATTAAGTTTATAATTTTCGATAATAACAAATGTTTCTAGAAGATATTTTTTAAATTTCAATTTTAAAATCTTTTTGGGCGTTTTACTGTAGCGCGACGACATGTAAACATTTTCCATTATGTATGTATATAAGGGAATTTTATCTTGGTATCGTCGTATAAATGTTCCTTTTTGTCCTATCTTCATGTACCGAGATCAAGTAGCACACACACAAGCTTGTTTTGAATATTATAAAAAATAATAAATTATTATATTTAAAATTTTCGACAGAATACAGAGAATATTTAGGAAAGCATATTTAAAAAAAAAACAATTTCTATATTATATCTTTTCCTTTTGTCTTCTTGTCGAACCGAGGATACATGTAAGCATTCTATGTAAACATTATCTATAACTCTGCCCGCGGTTACGTAGAACTTTATCTCGGTCGACGTCGAATAAACGTCCCTCTGTCTATCTGCATCGACATCGGGCAGCGCAAGCTCATTACGTCGTGACGGATTTCGTTCGGCGATGCATTAGCCGTCGAGTCTCTCGTACCTGTGCATCGAGATATAGAGTGCGTCGCCGGCCGCGATGCACCGCATCGGCTATTGAAATTACGCGAAGCACGTGTCATTAATGCGCCGCGCTGCCGTTGCCGCTGCAACGGCGATATCGTTTTATTCGCTGAGCCAGAATTTCTGCTAATTCTACAACGGGCAGAATCATACCGCGGGACCGGAACTGCAATCAACAGTGCATCGCAGTTATAGGAAGCTCGTCGCGAAGCCCCACGATAACGCAGCATTTTCCACGGGGTGTTTATTATAGCCGCGGCCGATTCGCAGCCTCGCTTGTTATTAACCGTGACGTTTAAAAAGGTACCGCGATAATAACCGGTTAACCAATTACGCCTCGATTAAATCCTCTTTATGATCCTTGCGCTTTAGCGAATGTGATGCCCCCGCATTAATGTGCGTTATCCGCGATACGATCTATAAATATTTACGCGACGCTCAGTTGTAATTTCCTATTGACAGCCGGCAAATCGACGAGACCTCCGATAATGACGGAGACTGCATTACGGATCAATACGTTGGTAGTGGATTCTCTGGCGTGTGTCATTCATGCGGTCTTGCGTTCGCGTGATTACGTGATGCCATTAAATCCCGATCTTCTCTCCGACAATTTTCTTGCAATCCACATATTTCCGAACACGAGAATAATTACTCTATTATTATTCGATTTGATCTACATATATGTATATCTCAATGTGTCCTTATGAAATCGATTTAATTCAATGAAATAGATAAAATTCCAAACGAAATGAATTAGCTATTTTCGTAGTTATGCCAATCTGCATTGCTTCTATTAATCATACATTTTCCACGGTACGTTCATTATACAGCGCGAATGATGCACGCTTCTATCAGTCGTGACGTTCAAAGAGAGCTAATAACCGGTTAGCCCATTGCGTATTACTAATGAAATCCTCTTTATGATTATTCTGCCGCGTCCATTGTCCAAATGTTAATTATTATCAAACCGTTGGTCAGGATTCAGCGCGACAAAACTGCCAGGATCAACCAACGTTTTCATTTTGTTTTTTCTATAGAGATACTTTTATATAGTACGAATTTTCTATAGAGATACTTGTTGCATTTTTTCTACCGTGACGATTGATAAGTCACGTCGGCGAACAGATCCGGAATCGCGCGCGCTCACGCTTCACGATCAATCGCGTCGTCCGTTAAAATGTAAAAATATCTGCTCGTTTTTCGATCGCCGTAAATCAAACCGGGGGTCCCCGTTGGCTACATGCACGCAATTTTCGTGGAGAATAATTCGTGAGCTGCGCGAGTTAAAAATTCGAAACCGTACGCCATGCAGCAGCCGCCCGAAAGCAGCGACCTCGGCGCGCCGGTGTATTACGGATAAAGGGAGATCACTGGGCTGGAACCGCGCGCACCCCTTTAGCATTCCGAAAGTCGCGCCGATCGATAACGTGGCGAGACATCGGAACCGAATTCGTCGTAAATTTCAACGAGCGGACTTGGCAATCGCACAACAATTTTTTAAATGGCCGTGTGTCGAAAATACGCGACTTGCCAATGCTTTCCTCGCGTTTGAAAATTTATGCATGCACGGGTGTCAACGGCACGCAAAATTCTGTCAGGGTGAGAGAGATATGACGCAATAATAAATTGCTATAAATAATGGTATATGTATCATATTAAGTGCGCGATGTCTAGAAATATTCGATATGTGCGCGCTGCGGGATAGACGTTCGCGTCTGCTTTAGAGATTTATGTGAACGACAGCTCCACCAATTTATACTAGTATTTCGACGTGCCGATTACGAGGGCGGATCAAAAAACCTCCAAGCGGATCGTCTGTCGTGTAATTAAATTCGAACGATAAATCAGATACCGCAACGCCCGCGCGTTCTGCTTTACGCCTCGCGTACGCACGATATATCGATTACGCGTTCACGTGAATCGTCATTAAAAGACACTCGAGCAGCGGCGCGGCTGATAACAGCGGCCGTTACGAGTTCATTACTACATCGTGAGCCGGAGCGTGAGTGCTGGATCGGAATATGGGCTATGGCGGGCAGTTAATCCATATTACGGTAACTTTATCTGGTAGCGAGGAATACCGCAACGGACCAATCACGGCGGCGGTTCTCCTCCCGCGGTGCCCCTCGTCGACCGACGAGGATACATTATGATTAGTTTCAGCGTGCTGTGTATGCGCCGCGGCACGTATAACCTGACCTCGGCCTAACCACTGGCTAAAATTGCTGGGAATTGTGTCAATTGACTCTGATCGCGGAATGAGAGCGTGGGCGAGATATGCAGTAACATGGCGTCTCATCTCTCTTTCTCTCTAAGAAGCCGGTAGACTCCTCGTACTTGACGAGAGGGTGCACCGATAAAATTTACGTCGCCTAAGAAAAAGACCATTTGTTACGACAACGTAGCGGCCGCGTGGCCGTCCGTTACGTCGTCGTGGAAAAAAGAGAAACTTTTTCGACGAGCTCCCACGGGGGATAACTGATCGCTGTAGTGTCTCGGTGTCGTTGACCTCGGCAAACAAGTAGATCGATGGGACGACAGCACACTTGCTAAAGTTGTCGTTAAACATCGATAGCGTTTGTTGCGTTAATGATACGTTCTCGTTGCCGTTTTCGATGGTTCGGGTGGAGCGGCATTGTTGGAGTATAATAATTTAAAATCGCGACAGAAACTAAGTAACGCGGATAATGACATTATCAGAAGCGATAGATTTTAGACTTATTCGATGCTATTCTAAAACCAGTAAAGATACATGATTAAATTCGTATCGTGTGGTATAGTTTAATTTTAAGTATAAATACATAGTCGTTATATACATATACCGTTCAGTTTTGTCACTTTTATCGAACTTTTCTTGAAATTAAATCCCCTCTTTTTTATTCGCTTATAAAATCCTAACAAGGTGACGACAGTTGATTACGATGTAAATTGCCGACCGGCAGTTGGTGGACACACTCGTGGGGCTGGAAATGATTGATTCGATGCGAGAGAAGAGGGGCGCTCCTTTTTTAAGATCTCTCTCTTTGAAGATTGCTCGCGTGTACATACCGCTCTCCCGCATTTTTTTGTGCACCTCGAGTGCGCACTCTATGGTGGAATAAGTAGCGTGCTGCCATTGCCGAGGGGTTCATAAATCTTTTGTCGAGAAGATTCCCTCCGTGCCCGATCCAGGAAAGCAAAAGGTCAAAAGCGATGGCGGTTGCCGGAAAGCGGCGGCCTGAGTGGTTCCTTCGTCAGGGTATTGCTGAAAGTGTCCTCTTATTGCGGGTGTTGACTTGCCCTGGCGAGGTAGTGGACAGAAATCGTTGTAAATCGGTGTCCATAACGATAAAAATGACACGAAAATCTTCGATATACAGCTCTCATATTTCTGTCGATCGAATCGCCGTAACTTAGGCTAGTTACTGTCGTAGGAAATAACCGGTTTGCCTTATCAATGTTTGCGCACACATTTTCACAGTTTAGTCACTGCAGTTTTAAATCAAATCGGCACATTTTGATTTTGGGTCTTTCAATCCCGTTCTTCGTACTCTTATCCTGGTGAGAATCACACCAGTTTGAAAGTTCTCGCATAAATTTAATCCTACCTTTGAAATTTGATACGCTCTCCACAAATAGATTAACGACGCACACTTTGCGCCTCCTTCTCTAACGTCGTCGACATCGAGTCACGTCTTTCTAAAGCAGACGATGGTTCACGTGTCCTTAACCTACAGATTAAAATATCACGTCAGAGTGTAAGAGAGAAAGAGATAAAGAGTGCCGCAGCTAGACACGGGAGATGTAAGAAGAGCGAGAAAGATGACGATCGTCGTATTCTCTCGCGCTTTAGCTTGCCGATAAAGCTGTGTAGCACGGTGCGAAGTCGTCTATTTTCTTTCTCGGGCGTATCTTCCGCGTCATTGGATCGAATGATGAAATTAAACGGCGTCGCAGCTCGTTCGATGATCTCTCCAGTAAAGTTAACTGACCTCCGAGTCGTCACACCCGCGTCCTTGTCCCTCGTTGTTCACCTTCCTTCGTTTGTTCGACCCTCTCTTTGTTCGAGGAGTACACGACCGACGTCTTCCTCCGTTTCGTCGCTCGCGTGGCGGTCCGATCTTTTCTTCCTCGATTTGGCCGACGCAGAAATTGGTTTATCGCCGGGCAAAGTATGAATAATTCAAGCCGGTCGATTCGCAGTCCAATCAATTTGGGACGGAAAGCAAAGTGAGTGGCCGGGGTAGACGGAGCGGGCAGAAGGGTCGCCAGGCACGAGGGGGTAAAACGAAAAGCGGCATTAGCGAAGCCGTTGAGCTTAATGTGCACGACGAGCAAGACTAGTCGTGGCTGGGGTGGTGCCGCTGCCGAGTCTAACTCTGATGCCATTAGAATGGGAAATGCTTTTTCGGGGGAAGCCTGTTGTTATAAAATTCACGCGGTCGAATTTGCGCGATGTTTGAAATAAATTATATTAGAATGTTTTTTAAACTCTCCAATCTACAGTGTTATGGTTAGTATATAAAGTTATTACGTTTCTAGATCCTGCCATTAACAGTTTTTAAGGAATATTTGAATATTACATTTTATTATGCATTTTATATAAAAATTATCTTAATATGTATGAGATTGTATGTTATTATTGGCGTATATATTTTTAGTTCGCTTTCTATTACTGTTCTTCAAATGTAGTGCCTTTAAATATGAACATGTACACAAGAGTTTCACTAAAATCTTGACATGTCTGCACGTAACCATGATATGTATCGCAATGTACGCATATGTGTATATATGCACATGGTGAAAACGCAATAGGGAAAATACAGGGACGTGAAGGAATGAGACGGCGGAAGGGAGGCTTGCGCAAAGTGTACACAACAAACACGCCACCTGTTTATGGAGGTGATTTTTAGAGGTAGCTGTTGTTGCGACGACGCTGTTGTTTTAGAGCTCCGAGTCAGCGGCTGCTGGCTATATAGACGCGGAGAGCGTGAAGAATTGGATCTTAAAAGAAATATATACCGTGGAAATCACGGCGAAACATTGGGGTGAAATCGAATTTTTACAGGCGAGAGGATTGGAAGGGTCTTTAATAAAGATTATTTGAGCGCAGCGAGTTATTTCCTTTAATTTTCCGGGATTCAGGTCAGATAGGCAAACTCGCTTCAGTACTTCATCGAATCGCGGGAGAATTAATATTACATGCTAAAGTATAATACATATATGTATATATCACATATACGAAGCATATAAATTCTATTCCGTATACAAAATTTCTCTTAGACTGCTATTATTACAAGGAATTAGGAATAAGAATCTCGACTGAAAACACAAAGGAGATTACGCTGCAAGTTTCCTTAGACTGGACGGAGTTTGCTCGGCGAGACCTAGTCGGCTATATATATCGCTGCACTCCGCTGCAATTTGGATACAGGAAGGAGCCGTGAAATCGAAATCGTGGCACTCGCGCTGTTCCAACGAATTACGGCCGCGGAAAGCTGTCGTGAGCGCTTAGTTATACCTATGCTCCGTTTCAAATCCAAACAATTCCGCCACGTCTGTGATCGCATTCGAAGCGGGAAACGGCGCTCCACGTCGGAGCAGGCAAATGTCGGTGTGCCTAACTAAAGCAATGTATAATTAATTTAGCGCGCGATGGCGAATTACAATGGTGGGAAGACGGGTGAGAGGAACGTAACGGGAGGGAAATGATCATGGATTTGCGGTAGAGGAGGGAACGGAGAGGGTGTGGCGGGGCGAAAGTAAAAAAGGAATGCACATGGGCATCGCCGTGTCGCTCGGTGAACAACTTTCGCAAACTCAATTACACAGGTTTTTCTCCGTTGTTGATTTTTGCTCGCGATTTTTCCGTCGCGTAATTGCTGAGCGCAGTTCTTCGGTTGTTCACTACCTGTGCACGATCGCTTCTACACGGTGTCCAGAAAATCGCACTTTTGCAGAGTGTCTCGTACATCGTGATAATTGAGTTAAATGTTGCACGCTTGATTCGCGAAACAGTCTTATCGAGTAAACATTTAAGTATTCTAAATTTGCAGTCGTGTATTTTTGTTTACCTGTTTAATAAATGTAACGAGAATATAATTATGCTCAATGTAATTGTTTAAAATAAATGAAAATAATTTCAAGGCTCATAAATTAAAAACAAACGAAGGTAAAGAGGGCTAATAAACCAAGCTAGCTTTTGGTGCTAATAAGTATGTTATAATTCAAACATATAACGTTTTTGTAATGAGTATGTTACAATTCGAACGCATGATATTGATTCCGCAAATGTTTCGACCTGTAATAAGGTCATCTTCAGTGCGATGGTCGGTTCACAAGATTAACACAGAATAGTATTTATAAAAATATAAAATTATAAGAATAAAATAAGTATTAATAAATAAATACAGAACAAGTCAAAGTCGCACGCATCAATTCAATCGTAATTGTTTAATATTAATAAGTTTCACAGAAGATACATGAGATTGAACTCCCTTTATTTCGCATTGTTGCGCAAGACTTGAAGCTTTAAATGTTATCGATTCAGTACCAGCTGATGCGAGAAATATTAAATCGCGTTATGTCGCTCACAAATTTCTCTTCCTATTTCTCATCAGTGACGATTAGTTTTCGTTTCGATGCACACGGTGCATCCTTGCGCAAACTCTCGGATGCACGCGAGAACGTTGAGAGGCGGAATATCAGTTCTGTCTGTTGCCACAGCCTTTGGCCGGATCACGAAACCATTATGCCCGATGGTCTCAATATGTTGTAAGTTACTCCAATCCGTTGCAATTCGCGGCTAATCGAGCGTATCACGTGGATCAATACGAGCTCCAGGTCTGTCGCCTCCCTCCCTTCCCAGACGGTTTCTCTTTCCGTTGCATTTCTAAACTTCGACGTCCAACTCTCCGTTTGGTTGCCTGGCCTCTCTCGTCGCTTTCTCCCTTTTTTCCCTCTTTTTCAGGACGTCGGCGCTTTCGGCTGTTCGCAAGTATCGTTAAGACTTTTAAAAGCTTCTCGACGAGTCCGCCCGAAAAGTTTACGCGGAATTGCGATAATTATCTCTATAGAGCGTCCTATTTGTCATTCTGTGATTATGGTTCGTACAATTGAGTCTGATTTAAATTCTGAAAAAGACGAAGAAGATACGTGCTTTTGTTATCCCTGGATCGCTTTAGAAAGCAAGAGCAATTTATTTGTAAAAGTCGAAAACTACATTGAGATGCTTGTATGTTTCTTATTATTGTAATTTTTGCAGCAGTGCAAAAAATTCATGAGAAAAAGCAATTAAGGTGATACATAATAAAATATGTCGACAAAATTTTGTAATACGGCTACATTGACAATTTGATTTTTAACACATCGCTATGCTATGATCTGAGCACATTGCTTTTTGAAGTATAAGCTATAAATGCTTTCTCATAATTTTTTTTGCGAATGTTACTTTTTTTAGTTTTACTGGAAAGATATTACCGACATTATCGCGTGATATCGGGGCAATCGTTCCATCCGATAAAGTGGCAGACGGAACTTCCTTTCGTCGTTTCCACGCAGCGCTCGTTTCCGAAACATCTTCGTGAAAATCGGGACATCATGGGCATCGCCCTTCCTTTTCCCGTCTTCTTTCGCATCTCCGTTTTTTCCGGTTAATGGTGAACGGAAACATCGGCGAGGTTTTCAGGCGGTCAACGTCGCGAAGCGTTGACTCGTATCCTGCGGGATCGATCGGTCTCGAGTATCCTGCAGGATGTGTCACATTGGCCGGCTCGCTCTGGTCATAGATGACTCTCGAGTACGCGATCTTTCTATGTGGACATTAGTTCCACACATGATCGTCGGCTGATCGTGTACCTTCTGGTTCGAAGTATAATCTTTAATGGTGCGTACTCAAGAGTAAGACAGAGGGAAAGAGAAAGAGCGATTTTTGATATCCCTCGACAACGAGCTACAATTTGAAATGCTCTCTTTGCTCAACATTGTTTGCAGACTATGCCGGTAAACGTATTGTCCTTTATCTCCCCCCGCTGCTTTGTCTCCTTTTCATTTTTTCTTTTTGGTATTCGATCATACGGTCCTCTTCTTTTAATTGAGGTTTCCGGCGGCTCTTAATTTACGATACGCGACATTTGCCCGTTCTGATCCCTCGATGATAAGAAATGTAATCTGAAGCGCCCGTATCTCTTGGCGCTGTTGCAACCGCCAGCAGCAGTATCGCGCGTAAATATGTTTTAATATTTAATGATACTGTTCCAAGTTCTTCCTTTCCGTCCCTCTCTCGTAGGGCTTTGCGCGTAGCGCTAAGTTCTCGCTTTGAATTACATCTCGCAAATTCTCGGGTGCTAGTGCAAAGTCTGAGTAGGAATATGTAACTTGCGAGACGCGGTCGGTGCATCTTAAATTATCTGCGACAAGGAGTCGCGGGTAGTTCTCGTTTCTTGCCGTTTGAACCCAGTACAAACGTGCGCGTGCATATTCTTGCGTAATTAACGTTGCGTCGTGTTACATGTCCGAAATAGCGAATTCAACTGTGAATGCTGACGCAACGTTGGATTGACTGGTATATCGACGTCCCGTTGAATGATCAAACTTTCTCGGAGCTGGATTTCTCGTCTCGTGTCACGAATCAGAAGCTTTTCAATCGGTACGACTGGCATTCCGGAAGATCGATCGTCCTCTCTCCCGTCCTCTCTCTTTTTCCTACCCTCCTCTACTGTCCTGCAGGACGATGCGACAGTCGTGAGAAAGCGAAGGGCCACGGAGGACGATCGGAGGTTTAGAAGGGACAAATGGAGGGTGTCCGGAGGGTACTTTGACTCAGGCACCATTGCTCTCGGAAACGATCGTCCCCCTTCCTCTTACGATCCCTTTCTCTCTTTCTCCATCTCCGCTACGGCTGGCTCCTAATATCGTGGCTTAAGATGTCCGATACACGTACGATCGACCGAGCGTGTGCATCCCCAGTAGGATCACAGGAACGCCCGCTGGTAGACACACGAAGAGAAAAACGAGTATACGTATGAAAGGACAACCAGTAAAAAGAGGGGAGAGAGAGAGAGAGGGGGGGGAGGGAGAGAGAGAGAGAGAGAGATCCTCCACGTGAGCCCGTGATCCTGGATTAAAAAGCTTGTACCGGCCGAAGCTGGACGAAGCTCCAGCCCGTATCCGGAGCGTCAGATCGCAGCTATTTTCCACTACGAATTCTAGAGCACCATGCCCGCTGTATGCCGGGATATCCCCGCAATTACACTCCCCCGCATGCTTGCTCACCCCGCCGACCGATTTTTCCCGCATTCAACCACAAATAATCCAGACTTTCGGCGCAATATCGTTCTATCTGGCCGTGCAAATATTTAAGCCATCTCTGAAGAGGAGAATGCAGGAAGAGATAGAGACAGAGCCGCTGGGAATGAGAGACGTCGAGAGACAGAGGGAGAGAACAGAGAGGGGAGGAAAGACAGGAGAACAGAGAGGGGGGACAGAGAAAGAGGGAAAGAGAGGGAGAGGGAGAGGGATTCGTGGCTGCATCATATATCCCTTGCGGTGGTCGAGTGCGCACTGACGGTCCACGTTGCATCGGTGGTGGTGCAATATCGGTGAGGGGGTGGCAAGACCACGTGACCGCCCACGGGCGCCATGTTAAAGGCGAGAGCCGACGGAGACGCGCGAGTTTGTACGAATGCCGAGTCGCCATGTGGTCCTCGCGGGCAGAGCCGATCAATACCTAGCCGGCTGCTGGCAGAGCCAAGAGAGCACGAAGTTATGCACGCGCGACTACGACGGCCACCACCATTACCACCACCGCCACTACCATCACTACCGTCATCATCATAGGCGATGGGAGGAGAACGGCAGCATTTTGGGGGTCACCGTCCTCCGTCCACGCTGTTACTACGGGGACAAGTTAAGGAAAGGGGAGTGCGCGAAGGAGGGAATCCGGGATACCATACCTTCTTGATTGCAATTTCTAATACCTTCGCTCGGAGGTTAATGCGGAACGCCGAGAAGTTCAGGCATCGCGGGGATGTGCCGTCGCGACGCGATTCGGCGGCGACCGGAACGTAACGACGGGGGCATCATAGTTGCCCAAGTGTGGGCGAGACGTTAATGGGCCAGCGTCATGATTAATGCCTAACGCGAAACTGACGCGAAGATAGTCCAACTGCCTGAATGCCATTGCCCAATTCTCGCGTGTCAAAACGGCGTGAATGCAATGACAATCTGAATGTAAAATGTAAAGTGCTCGTTATGTTGCCTCTTTTATTCGATATTCGTGCGATTTTGCCCGATATCAATACCTCTTTCGGTACAACGTCAAATCTATCGATGCGAAAATCGCGCCATTAAATGCTCTTTTTTTCCGCCTGATTTCTGCGGATTTTGTTTATGAAAAGCTCAGATGGATGAGCGCTCTGTAAAACGTTAATACTGTCATAATGCTGATACATTCTGTCGTGTTATCAATGATTTAACCACATTCATAGCTGGTAACGTTCGAAAGTTGCAATATCCGCGCTTTTATAAGGGCAATACTCAACGTCGCGTACAATATCGTGTTAACACGCGGTATTTATCTCAGATTTTGCTTCAAACTGCGTTAATATAAATGCGAGTACAAATAATTTCTTTACATACAAAATATAAGAATATTTTAATAGCATATATTTATTTAGATTGATGATATAATATGAAGACCCGGGGGGGGGGGGAACAAGGAATGTCAGTTTTATTAAAAATGAGATATGGTCGTCATTTTGTAACGTTTAAGTCTTAAGAGATACTACAAACTAATGTACCTACATCTTTTAAATACTTAAAAAGTAAGATTAAAAACTGTATTAATCAATGAAAAAATGAAGGTAGAACATTCTGGTATAACAAGGGGAAATAACAAACTTTAAAATTCATTTTACTCAAAAAGTATGAAACTGACATTCCTTGTTTTTCCCCCCGGGTCTTCATATAAATTTATACAGATTGTTAGCTAGTCTTTTTTAAGGTTTTTAAATACCGAATGAAGACTTTCTAATAATATACCAACAAATATTCCACCTCTACATATATTTACATAGCTGTTTGATATTAAATTTGGAATTCTGATAAACACTCGTAGGAAAATAGTTCTCGTTCTTTTTATGATTATACATTTTTCCCATTGCATTTTATTGCATTTTATCGAGATGAATTTGCTTCTTTCTGATATATTTCGTTTTATCGTTAATATTTTATATGTTTTTAACACACATTGCAGATGCCACTCCCTTTCTCTTTAATTCATCGAGTCTCGTCCTGTTGGCTATCTTCGAGTCATCGATCGTCTTAGCTCGCAGGAACACATAAAACTCGCCTGTCTCGCGGCCTTTCTATCGGGCGCGCCCGGATGCTTTCCTCCACTTTCAATGTTAAGAGAGCGCAAAATTATGCATGACTGTCTCTGGAGCGATGTCACTGCCGCGTCGTCTTCGCTTCAAACAGAGATGCGTTGGCCGGAAGAGAGCGTATATATAAAATCTTTCATACAAACTCTGTTGCTATCCTCGATATCCACCCATCATCAGGGTGGATGCACGGTACTATATACATATATTGACTCTGCTACCGCTCGCTTATAAAGTTTCGTAGTCACACTCTTTCCGCCGGAGGCGTCGCCGCACGCGTACGTGGTCGTTAATAAATACATTGTTATTTTAACGCGCCGCGAAATCGGGTCACGCGCGCCTATTATGCTCGCGCGTGCATACGCCGATGTGGTTAATTAACAGTCTCTTTCGTTGTATATTATATAATTCGTCGCCGTTGCTGCTCGCTCGCATTTGCAACAGTTCACCGAGATCCGGCTGTTAAATCCAATCAAGTTATTTCTTCGTTCTGTAAGTGAGTTATCTGTTTTGGTCGTCATTTTGGGGCGGCTGTTTCTGTTTCAGTTCAAAAATGGCGATGCTTAATTGTGCTTAATTTTCTGACATCTTCCGTTTCCCATTTAATTCAATCTCGTGTTCGTTAAAAAGCAATAAACATCAATTTTAATGTATTTTTTACTTCGAACTCTCGATTGAAAACATCTCTTTGTCTTTTTCCTTTGCTTCCAGAAAGAGTTCTGAGATTATGAATCTCCCTTTAACTATAGCACGACGACGAGAATGTTCACAATGACATTTCGAAGGTCATCGTTCGTCGCTCTAGCGAATCTGAACAGCGAGAACGAACGAGGAAATCGGCGGGGGGAAAGGCGGGAGGGGTTGACGACCGTTCCCTCCGTCATGGTCCACAATGGCCGATTGCCATTTCCAATATCTTCCCCCGCGTGTAACCGCGCCGATGCAACGAGCGTCGATAGAATTTCGTCGTTCTGTCGCTCGCGCGCTGGTTTTCTCGGTTCCCCTGATTTCCATATTTCTCCACGTAGCCAGTCTTGCTGTTCGCCGCCTCTCTGTCCTTTTCCGCTGTCGTCCTGTACCGATATATCCGTCTCTCTCGCTTCCGGCAGCTACAACAGTTACGGGAGATTATGGAAAAGCCACGCGGCGAGACGGAGATAACGGATGTATTGCCTGCGTGCGGGGTAGAGATAGACGGGGAGTTGCGTCGATGGCAGACGGAGGTGGTAGGGACGAAGAGAGAAAGATGTCGGGAACGAGGGGAGATAGATAGATCGTGGGAGAGAAAGGGAGGGTGCATAGAGAGTTCGGAGGATGGAGCGAGAGAGGGCTTTTCTCAGTCCGATTCGACCCAACTTCGATCCTGCTTTACTGTCTCGCCATGCAAATTCTACGACGGCGGGATCCCCTAAGACGGATCCCCTCCGTTGTCCTACGCACTTACCGCGCTGTCCTTCTCTTCCCGAACACGCACGCATGCAGGCATGCACGTATGCGTTCGTTATGCGGGTAATATCGGGCGTGCACGGCGTGCACGGCGGTGGGGACGTAACGAGGAGAACGAACGAACGTTCCGTCGAAAACAATGAGTCCCTGATTGGGGAAACGCTGGCATAGTTTTCGAGAGCTATGCGCGTCGGTTCCGAGTTATCGCCGTCCTCGTACACGTGCGCCTGCGAATAGTTTGCGGATCAGTTCACCGGATTATACCCCCGATACGCTCGCTTGCCTCCTCCGTGCACGCTTGATATTTTGAGTTCGAGAATCGATCGCGTTAGATTCGGCCATAAGTTTCCCTCGGCCTGATCAGGCCGCGCCGGAAGAACGAACGAGGGGCGCACCGTAAGTCTTTTATTGGATACCCGACAGATAATGCACTTTTATTACGTTCTTAACTATCTGCTATTTTATGTATGTTGTATCACTTATTATTTTATTACTTTATACGTTTTTACAGTCGCTAGAAAAAGATTTATTTACAAAATAATAATACCGTAATAATCACCGTCAATTTAAGATTTGAATTTGACGACTTATGTCCATTTCTACTAATGTAGATTAATTTTAATATCGGTTTAACTTACTCTCTTTATCTTTTCCTAATTTTTAGAACTAGAAAAAGATAAAGAGTAAGTTAAACCGAGATTAAAGTTAATCTGCAGTGGTAGAAATGGACATTAAAGAAATTTGCGAGTAGTTGTACTCGTTTCCAAACGAGCGAGCTGCAAATTCTTAAACTAATAAAATCGTGCTACGAGGAGACATTCGTGCGTCCGTAAAAATGCGACACTCTTGGCGCCGAGCATCGTGCCGCATGGTGCTCGAACAATAATTAAGCGGATAACGACACTCGTCAAATTGACCTCGCGCTATCTCGCCGTCATCAATTTTTATTAAAGCGGTTGCGTTTGAAGGACCCGCGCTCACGACCCTTGTTCTCTTATACTCGATCCCTCTCTAACCGGCCGTGAAGATCGATGAACCCTTTCGCGGAACACCGGCTGCAAGACGAAGGCAGACAGAGACAGCGAGTCGTAGGAGAGAGAGTTCACACGTGCTCGGGCAGTGCGGCACAGATGCGACGTTCTTAAAACGTTAAGTATACGGTACTATTTTCCGAGGGATTAGAGTCGGAAATGGCGGGGAAACGTGCTGGAGAGGAGGTCGACGAGAGCGCGAGAGAACGCGAAAGAGACGAGGGGTGACTTTACACCGACATCATATGGCCGCTGAGAATACTCGCGTTGAACCGCTATATTTTTATTACGACGCCGGCAGGGGTGAGTGGACTTTTCCACTCCATGTAGACGCAGTTACTAATTCTTCGAACGACCGGCGAACATGTCGTAACCGAGAGGGACCGGTTATTTTTTCGGCATCGCGTGGCATCTCGCGGAACGTCATTCGAACTCGTAAACGCACCATAAACAGACGAGCAGAGCGCGCGCAGAAATACCGATTACTTTCTAACTATCGCATTCTTGGTACCGTGTTTACTGTCGTAGTGAAACACACGGTCGTGGTCTAAATTCTATTGCGGTTGGTGCAATACAAGAGGTGGCGAATGTACATATGTATGACTTTATTCGCGTTCGCGAACGTTCAACTTCAGTAATGAGATTATGACTGCTCACACACACCATAAGAGAAAATCTTGCTTGATCTTTGATCGCTGATAGACAATCATGAAGGAGGAGGAATGGGTATACATTCGGTTCTCACTATGTCTCACGCCGACTGAGATAATTGACCTTAATTGAACCAATTGATTGTTGGTTTCATTGTTTGTAACATTAATAGATCCAAATTTCGAAGAGGCTATAAAAACAGATTAAGAACTATTTAATATAACTGGGGCATTGCGGATGATGAGGTGACACAAACAGAAAAGTAACTAAAGTTAAAGTTGCTTATATTGAAATATTAATAGTAAGTTGCAAATAATCATGTAAAATTTAAACTTTGGTTTATATGCATATTTGTTATTTATATTGTTATTATCTAGATTAATCTATATTAATCTAGAGTTAAGCTAGATCAGAATTGAAAATTGTATCAAATTATTATAAAATATTATAAAATATTTATCGAACATGATCCGTTTTAGCTGTGATCTTTCTACGCGATGAAAAAGCTTAATCAAAAATTATACTTTATTGTTACTTAAATGAAAGACATTATCATACTTGAACGCGATGTATAAATGACGTACGCGTAATTTTTATTTGCTTCCTCTATTTTATTCATTTCCTTTGTTTCTATGTACAATTAAAATTTTGAAATCTGCCTCGTTGTATAGAACAAGTATATTCGTTGTTACTTTGGCGAGTCTGTTCGCAGAACATTGCTACTGTTTTTGAGTTCAAACGGGAAAAAAAGAAAAAAAATACACGACCTAACCCTTTGACCCGTATAATGTCCGACAGATTTGTACAGAGTACACGTGTTCCCATATTCAATAAACAAGGACGAACTTTGTTGGAATTATTCAGCGTAAAAAATTTCAAAATGTGAAATCGTACGGACAATTTACCGAAGAACAAAAGCAATAGTTCGCAGAACGCATTTATGATAAAAATAGCGAGTTTTAAATTTTGGAAATTATTTAAAACTTTTCTGTATTATATTTCTATTGTATTTATTGTATTTATCTTCTCATACGTAAGAGTACATAATATCGGTTCACGTTTATCGTGAATCAACGTCTTATTTTCCGTTGTCAATTTTGCAAGAAGGGAATAAGGTTGCTAACAAAATATATTTAACGGCCCGAATCGAAATTGACTCGATAATTTCATTATAGACGTTTTCGGAGAGAAAAAAATCGGGTGAAAAAGGAATTTCCTCGGTTTGCGTTTGCATAGACCGCGGGTCATTAGTTCTCGTCAAACAATGGCGAGCGTTGCCGCAGCCGAATAAAAAAAACCGCGCACTCGACGAAAAAATTCATCGCCGCCGAAATCGCACGAGCGGAGACCGATATCGCGACTCAATCAGTTATTCCGCCGTCGATCGTCGGCGCTCGTTGTTACGAGCATACGTATTCGTTTACGTTCGTTCTATATACAGACTCGCAACACACACTCTTACACAATACACACTCTCACACAACACACACACACACACACACACACACACACACACACACAGTCAAATACGCGCGCGCGCACGAGGACACATCTACCCAGTATGCTGACGCTGCGTCTGTTTTATTGGCAATTTTAGAAATTGCGTCCGAGACGCGTAAATCGTTTATTTTCTTCACCGTGCATCACCGTGCCATCCACAGCTAAACACAAAGTGCAAACTTGTTTCTCACTCCTCTTCCCAACTTCCCTCTCCCTCGTTCTACAACTCACGACTTTTTTACTCCGTCTCGCCGCCTTTCGATGGCGCGCGCTCGATTTTTCGATCCGGATAGAGCTGGACACGTAAGTTTCACTTTGGATCCATCTTGACTGCAACCATTATAGTGACTTATTGGTTCGCGATCCGTTCGGACATGCTGCAAGGAACAAAAAAAAGACGGAGGAAGTGAAGAGGAAGGAGTAAGCTACGCCGGCAAGCTTCTGTCTTTCTGGCGCGATGTGTTCCGCCACGGTGGCGAGAACAATCAAAAGTCGAACGAAACGAGGCCAGTACCTGCAGCACATTCGAGCGTGCTTCAGTCGCCGAATTCTCCTTCTCTTTTTCTCTCTCTTTTACCGTCGCTAAAACTTTGTATTGTCCAGGAGAAACCCCCCAGGAGAAACCCCAGGGCGAGCTTCCGAATCGGAATCGACGTTTTCTTCCCCGATGTTTGCCAGCGGACCTATTCGGCTGTCAGCTTCGATGGCTGTAGCATATGTATAGAAAAAGCTCTTACTCTCTCTGGCTTGATTCGGCGAGCACCGTTTTGAACTCTTTTGTTAAGAAATTAGGACGATTGCCTGAAACACTGACGAAAGAATACCCGATGCGATTATGGCATCATTTGTGTAACTATAGTCAATGTATGATGTTACATCGCCGAAATTAGTGATCGACGCTGTATTCGACCCATTCCTTTTATGAAATTCAATCTTTCGAAAGAGACCCTCTTTCCATATTTTCAAGATTTTTCATTCTTGATGCGATATATTTTGCCTGATGTACCGACCATGCAAATAGTCGATACGAGTGAAAAAGCTTTTACTCCAATTCCGAGCGACGAAATATGGCTGCCGATAGCGATAGGGTCGTTTTTCGAAATCAGAGGATATGGCCGCGTATATACCCGAGCCAATGCGTGTGATTCATTTATTTACAAGCGCGCCACCGACGTTATTCGTATATCCTTTAATACCCTTCATCTTTTATTCACGAGATGCACCCCTGCATCGTGAAAGCCGATGTCCGAGTGCGTCTCCGGTCGTGTTCCGTTTCGTTCTGTCTACCTAAGTGTACCTCTATAGAACGGACATTTCCTCGTGCTTAACAAGTAAGCCTTTAGTCGAATCTGCGAAAAGTTGTCTCTACGAGTTTTCTCGATGTTCGAACGGACTTGATAGCAAAAAAAGTATCGGCTTTGTTTCGCATCTAACGATCCTCTCTCTCTCTCTCTGTCTCTTTCTCTCTCGCGCGAGCATACTCTTATCTTATTATTGCGATCTAAAATCGCTCGAAAGCAAGCGGAGAAGCTTTGTTCAGCTTTTTTGAATTTTCCAATCTTATCGACGATACTCGAAGTCATGCAAGTGACTATATCTCGGGTGTGCGGTTAATGGTAGTCATGTGCTCAAAGGTCCCGCCCGCACCAGGGCGTTGCATCACCGCCGTAGCGCATAATTATCAGTTACCGGAACAGGGCGAGTGCTAATTATAGAGTAACTTATTAGTTCGCGGAACGTCAGATGCAAAGGCGTTACAAGGCAAATATTTGGTATACCAGCTTACGCCACGCAATATCATTAGTAACGTATCCCGCAGTTAATGAAATTTGAATAAATTGTATTAGACGTAAAATTGAGAAATTGTTAATTGTTCCATGAGTCATGTCTAATTTATTCACTCGCCACGAAGTTTTAGTATAAGAACATTCAACATTACTGATGTTACATTTTTAGATTTGCCCCATATTTTTTAGAGAGAGAGAGAGAGAGAATGTGTGTGTGTGTATTAAGAATATTTATTTTTTCACGAAACTGAATATAAACTGATTAAATATAGATATCTTATTCTATTTTTTATATAAGCAAGCATTTAACTATTTAGCATCAGTCTCATATTTTGAAATATTCAAAAATCTCACAAGAATGAAGAAATGAAACAGACAGAGTTTATGATGGAAAGTCCATCGTGAAAACTAAGTAGAGATTATTTATGGAGTTTAATTAAAATTACGCTTAATTAACTCAACTATGCTTAAGCTGTTAATAATAACTTCTACCGCGAGAAAAGAGAATAATTAAATTCGCAACTTATAATCAACACAATGGCGTGATAACGTATAAATCACTTAATTAGCGACATCAATTGCATTGTAATGGGCTCTTGGGTTAAAAAAGAAAAAACATTAAAGAAACTTGGTACACTTGCTTCCTTTATCTTCCCGGAACTCGGTAACTGCGCGGTACCTTCGCGAGCAAAAAAGCAACTTGCGAAAATTAGTTAATTTCCATGCTGGTTGCGCGAGAGCGAACGAGAACTCGGCTGATACGAGAATTAAGAGCGTCGCGACAACGGCGAACCACAGTCTGGACGAGGCCGACTGTCTGAATGATTAAACGAACGAATCCAAGTTAAATACGAATTAATTGCGTTTTCACGACGAGTGACCGTAATCGCTCGAAATTGCCGATTAAATATTTGCCATTGTCGGCGTTGATGGAATCTCGCGTCTCGCCACTATCTAACGCTTTTCAAACACGACGCGTTGCGGCGTCATCGAGCGCTCGCTATTGTTCACGAAATCATAAAATGCCGTAGATCGTAATACAATTTCGCAACTGGTTCGTCTTTGCAAGAAGTTCCGTGTTCGTCTGGCGCGCCTTTGGTTTGACAGTTGGCCGAATCGACATTGACACGCTGTCGATTCGCTCTAAACGAGCCGCGTGTCACGCCGATGTTTTCCAGGCCGTCCAATGCGTCGGCTTGCTTTCAGTTCAGTAGAAATGAATTTTTTCCTGGATGACGCCGGTTGATTTTTATCTTCCCGCTGCAGTAAAATCTTGTATGGCTCGTTTAAGCTTGTCGCTTGAGGAACCAATGTTAAGCAACCAAGCGTCAACACTTTTGGATATATCAAATTATGCTTAAGATTCTTAGAATGTAACATATAAGTTATAGTGTTTTTATTCTTAATTATCATACATGTTGAGAGATAATTTTTGCGTTACTTATCTTTTGGGCAACTATTAGTAATATTTCAACAAATATCAAATGTACATTCTCTTTTTAATGAAATTGTAATATAGTTTCTTATTGTGTCTGGGAATAAACAGAAAGGCAAAGATCGATAACAGCGTTAGAACTTGATGTTATAGTAGTAGTATTTATTCACTTCAGCTTATATGCCAAGAAGGGACTTGAGAGGGTTACATAAATACTTAATTACACACATCCATTTCTTATAATTATTGACTAGCTAACTCTATCGTCTAAACATTCTGGTGTCGCACAACGTAAAATAATATTTCTCAACTTGATGTTATAGAAAAAGAAATTTTGCGGAGCCTTATAGCATCATTTGTTGCTCGTGCCATTGCCTTTCAGAGACCATGAAAATAACTGTCGTGGAATAATCGCTACGATGGTCAATACTCGAAGTTGATGCGAATTCCGAGCGAACACTCGAGAAAATGAGCAATCGTCTGGCCCGTCGACTTGTGTATCCGTGTCGCTCACGTGGAATTGATCGAAACTTTGTATTCAACGCGTGTAGCGTACTGTGTCTCGAATTTGTCGTTAACAGCTATAACAGCTAAGCTCCAATCGCTGTTAGCAATCTGATAATAGACACTTAGAGCGCGTTCAACTGCAAATATCGGTCACGGGACAGCTTCTATACGTTATAACATAAAAATTTATTGAAAACAAGATTCTCTTTTACGCTTTTAAAGATTCTTAAAGCGAGACCTTCTGTTGTTGAACTACAAATACAACTAATATTTAAAAATAGTAAATGTGTATACCATTCTTCAGCGCGTTCACGCGAATCGAACATTTTGTAAAGATGTAATCAAAGTTAATTAACATATTTATCGCGACCCGCTACACTCTCTGTAGGTATTTAACGTCTCGAGGCAACCGTATCTGCATCCGTAAAATTTTCATGCGGTCTCTTTCCGCGAAGAACCCTACCTCGCTATTCCTACCGCGACTAATATCGTGACACGTGGAATCACGCGACCCATGCATTCTGAATCAGCGTTGCTGCCGCAGTCTATAGTCGTGGAATTAATCCCGAGTAACCCGGAGTAAGGGGTAAACTCGTAAGAGGGTCACGAAACATAAAACCACGTTGAACACGATAGAGCATTGGGGGAACCACTGGTAGCGCCACTTTTAAGTTATTGCCTCGAAGAGGGGTTCGATGATCCAGCGGCTGACTGGCTGGCTGACGTCAGACCCAGGCAATGCGAACCCTCGTAATTCATTCCGCAATTAAAATGCGTAATCTCGCTTGACCGCGCCCACATTCGCACGCGCGCGCGCGTTCACGAAGTTGTTTCGGAGTTTCTGAGGAGTTTCGAAAACGAGATTCGCACGAGAGCCACGGTACAATTTTCACGTCGAACGAACGGCAGATTACTCGCGGTCTAATTACTTGTCACCGGAAATGGGGTTAGACTGCGAATATCATTCGCGAAGTTGGATCGTTTCGATGTCGCGATCTATTCGTTCTACGGATATAAAGCGAAAGAAACGGTGCTATATGATATCTATAGATATATATCCATTTGAAAATATTCCTACAAAATTTATTATATTAAAGTTTTATAATTTTTCAGTAAATTAATGATAATATTTTATCAAAAGCGAAAGAATTTATGATTTTAGTAATATGTAAAAAATTACTTTGATATAATTTTTTATATGGAATATAATTTTGATGAAGATCTATGTAATTAATATTATATTATAATATAATGTTAATTACATAGGTCTTTACACCAAAATTATATTATATTATAATATAAAAACGTTCTCATTTTCAAAAATAATAGACGTACTTTGTTGAACGATGCTTGTTTTAACGGACAAAATCACTAACTCGCGATTATGTTAACTTGGACACGTTCATATAAAAAGCGTGATGTATGGATGTATGATGATGTAGCGATACTACTGGAAGTTCCATTGTGACCATGCCGAATTTTATAATTTTCTGACAACTTCTCTTTTAACCGACCATCATAAGATGTGACTTGAGGACTTTTGTAATTTGTAATTTAAGATGATATGAATTTTCTGCACTGAAGAGAACTCGAACTGTGAGTCGAAACGTATGCGATTTGTAATTAATATTATGCGATTTAGCATTTAAATAAATTTGAGATCTAATTGATTATAGTTATTGTATTTGCACAATTAAGTGCTGGCTCTTAAGGCAATTTTTATTTTGTTTGTTTAATTTAATTAATTCTAGAGCCTTTATCTCGATTTAATTTTTATAATATAATATTAATTACATAGGTCAGCTATAAATTGTGTGTTACATCGATTTTTTAAAGAACATATTTTATTGTGTCTTCTGAATTTTATTCACAGAGTCGAGTTCTATGAAAATAGACAATTTAGGGAATATCAATAAAACGAAAAAATATCCAGATGGAGTAAAACGAAGCGTGAAATATGAATTCTAAGCTAGCGCGATGCGGTGTAGTTGTACTTGTATGCAAAAGTCGCGTCGATAGACGGTCAGCCTTTGTACTTTCGCAAAGTCGTGAGGAATCGATTCCAACTTTTTGCCGGAAACATGCAAATACTCAATGCTTGCCCAATTCGTTTGCCTTTCGCTATTTTCCTCACACTCGTTCATTTACCATATATGGCGATCTGGAATTGTTCGAATAAAATAAAGGATTCTCTCTCGCGGACAGGCAAATAAAGTTCATTTTTTATAACTCTTTTTTTTCTCATATCCAATCACACGCGGTTACCACCTGTTTTTCGTCGATATGATTTTTTAAAAAGTTACACATTGTGACCCGATGGTCTTTTATTTTACAGCTTTTTGCTCTTTCGATCGAGGCACTATCGCGCGGTATGTCGCGGCTTTGAATCATAATATTCCTATCATAAAGGGCCCCTCGACTACAATATCTGTCGAAATATCTCCATTACATTTTACATTTTTCGAGATGTAACGTTACACATGTAAGGTATCTCAGATATCTCTCTGAGGCACTTTGCGGAAGCCGATTTGCTTTTATCATTCCCGATGCAACGGCTTCGCTGCACCGCACCGAGACGCTATTGCAATTTACCTCGAAGCATATAGTCGTTTGAATAGCATCTAAGCATTAATTTTTTAAGCAGCTGTTTCAAAGCTTCGTGCACAGATTACCACCACTCGTGTTTATCAGCATGTAGAAAAAAGTACGCTTGCAACTGCGCCAAAAGTCAGACTCGTTGCTATGTCACGCGTTCTTGCTGTAACGCTACCACAAGCTAGTTCTCTTTCTTTCTCTCTCTCTCTCAGATACAAATGCAAATATCGTAGTTTACTCTATCTATTTCCTCTGTATTCCGTTTCATCTCGCATAAAACCTTGGGTAACTTCTCGTATGTTGCGTCGATTTCAAAACCCGTTTTTAAATTTTTGGCGGATAACACAATGTTTGTGGATATCCGAAGCGATTAAAACGAATATTTGCGTGAGACACAAAAATTTGTTCGCAATAAAAATTCGCGTAGCAAGAGAACGTTGCAGAAACAATTAGAGAAATTATTTTTTATAACTGTATTCATATAATACATATATGTATGAAAGGAGCATTGTGCCTTGACTCGTATAATTTATTATTAGCATTTAGTTATACTAATTACAAATATTAATATCAGTTTTCCGGATTTGCGCATTACGTTTTATTACGTCGGTTATGGTCTCAATTATAGTATCAGTTATGGCTATTACCGCATCAATAACGTAAGAACATATTATCAGTAATGATGATAACATAGTGTTGTCTTTGCAAAAAGTCGAAGCGGATTCCGTCGGATCATTCTTCCCGCAGGATACGCTCTTTGAAAGCGAATAAAAGGGATTACGTGGTGGATAAACTTGGCGACGATCGATCCGCGTACCACTCGGGCAATGAATCCGTTCTGGCGAACGAACGAGTCGGGGCGGTTCCTCTCCTCTTCTGTCTACGTCTACATCCGCATGCGGACAACGGGGTGCTTTTCAGAAACACGAGTCATCCTGCCTCCGAAAATAACTCGAATCGCGCTCTCGGCGAGACGAGAACGGCGACAAAGCGCTTTCTCTGCGCACTTACATATATATAGATATTTTTCCCTATTTTTACGAGTGCGCTCGTCGCGCTGACTTATTCCGCGTACTTTTCGGAATTAACGCGATGCCCGCGCAGTTTCATTAACCCTCCTCGTCCCTCGTCAGAACTCTTTCTCGGTCCCTTTTCTTTTTATTTCGTTCTACTCTCTGTCCGCTATGTTTCTTGCAACCGCGGTTTTCCGGTGTAAAAAACTGCTCGAAGAATGCGGCCGGCAGCGGTGCGTAAATTAGTGTTTAATTAAGTCCATTTTAAACGAATTGTTATTGCGGGAGGGGGGCAAACATGTCTTTTCATTACAGTCGTGTGTACGTTCCTGGACGTAACAGAATCTGTTTATACCGCCGGTTCGACTTTATTTGAAATCAAATGATATTATTGATCGCCGGAACGAGTAGGAAGTCAAGAAAAATATTTACTGCATGGATACATCTAAAACATATAGAGAACGCGCGGAAGCACATCTCAAAACGAAGCTACTACGGAAAAGTCGTTTTACGCGATGTTTGGTTTATGTAAGCTGTTTATCTGGAAAAATGACGTATAAATCGAATCGCTAAAATCTCGTTAAAACAAACTGCCCCCACTTTTATTCGTACGATACTGGAATTTCATCGCACTTTTACGAAAATTAGTTCGCATAAAGTGGATTACTAGTTACATCAGTTATTTATGCCGACAGAATGCAGGTGATGGGTTTCATACGGGCCAATGGTTTTTTGCCCCCTTCTTCCTCCCTTCCAGCTGTCGATATAACGCGCGCGATATTCCGCTACGTCGGTCGCACTCCGCGGAGAACAGTGAGCGCGCGTGTCGTCGCAGTTCGATTAATAATTAAATTACAGGATGCGCTAATTACGGGCTTGGTGCGCAATGTCGTCGCCATATTACGCAATTGATCAATTATAGATGCGTTTAAAAATTAACGCTACGTCTGCTTGCTTCGACTTCGATCGGCAGCCACTAATTGCGTCTCGCGTCGAAAAGATTGGTTCGTTTAATTAAAGTCATTTATTACCCCTAATTTTTACGCAACGTTCGAATATTCGTGCGAAGCAATCTATTCTTAAATGGAGAAGGCTTAAAAAAACGCGATGCACTTTTTTTACGTAAAATATGGCGAGACATTGCCGTACGATCGGCTGCGATGCATTATGCGACGTTAAATTTTCGCATAAGGAGAAATTTTATAGTACTTTTAAAAAGTTTTATGCGCAGTTGTATCGAGAACTAAGTTAACAAAGTAGAAAGTGCGAGGGAGAGAAAGGAAAGGAAAAAAGTAAATACATTTCTTAAAGTTGAGACTTTAGAAGAAAAACGCTGTCTTCTTTGGTCGGCTATTAAATTTTAATATCGTTAATTTTAACGTCCCCAATAGAGGCGCTCTGTAATTAAGCGCTAATTGGAAAAAAAGTACTCGCGGTATTCTGTAAATTCGATCATGTGAACAACGAGTGAAGCCCACCATGAATTGTACCGATAATTAGCGCATATCGCGTTCCCTTTGTCGTCCGATACAGGCCCGTTAGAGATTCATCGGTAAGTAAAAATAACTTCTCATTAAATGTAAACATGTGAACTGTTTGTATAATGGCTCTGCATTATCATTGCCTAATATTATTATTTCCAAAATACAAAATTATCATAACGCAATTACGGGAAATTCTAACGCTACTATTTCAACTTGAAATTTAAATGATCAATCGAATATCGGCGCTTTCATAGCTCGAAATATGGCATGGGCATGTTTTTATGAGACAACGACAAATTTGTCGTTGCAGCCGAGTGAAATGGCGCGTTTTATTCCGTCGTAATCGAATATTACGAATATAATTAGCTCCAGATCCATTTGAAGTTCCTCGGTATTCCGACGTAACACCGGGTACTTACAACGCGCGTTCTAACGTAATTGGAATAGATGGTCCGTCCGCGAATGGGATCTCACGACCGCATCCACGATAACTCGAGAAGTTACGCCGTCGTCGTCGCTCACAAGAGTCCGCAATTGGAATTCAGCAATTTGCCGGAAAATTTCGCCAAGGAAATTAGCGACGCGATCCGGCGCTGCCTCGCCAGCGCGACACGGCAGAAACTTTTCCCCTATGAAAATGAATAAATTTCTACGGCGGCGCTTTTCGGTAATCGTACGTGCGCGCACCCTGCCGTTTTTCTGACGCGCCACATCATTTCCACAGAATTTTCCGGCGACTAGGAGAGTCGACTGGTAAATTATCCGGAGTGCCCCTTTCCCCGTCCACGCGTCTGTTCTTACTTTTCGTATTGGGACGAATTAAAAAGTCGAGATTGCCTTCTCGCGCGCAAATGCACGGTAGGAAGAGGTGAGGGAGGGAGGGAGTAATAGGAAGGACGAAAGTCGAACTAGACGCGATTTTTACGCCCGACGTTTCCCAAACTCGAGAAGTTACGGAATTGGGTCACACAAGTTGAAGAGCACGAGGGCTCTCGCACGTGAGGGGACTCGACGCGCTCTTTCATTCCAACTCTTACTCTTTCTGTACCTCCGTTTCTGGCGCAGCTGCGACGTGCACCGTGAAGCCGTGCAGCTGCAACTGCACCCGACATATTTTCGCGTTTCTCATCTCGCCGTCTGCTTCTCGCATGGCTCTTCCCTTTCCGCACGTTCTCTCTTTTTCTCAAATCTTTCTCCCCGTTTTTCTCGTCTTTCTACGACTCAACGACGCAATCCCACGTGATCAGATGCGAATACGTTTCACTATGCGAGCTTTGGAGAAGGATCGTTGACTGCGAAATGCGGTCGACCTCGTATCGATGGCGCGATTTCGTTATTCGGTCGATCGTAGTGCGACTTGGTCCTATCGTGCACGGAAAACCCGGCCAATACTATCTACGAAATTATTTTTCTTCAACGGATAATGTCCCGATGCGGAATATTCCGAATAGGAAAAGGGAAAGAGGGCGACAGTTTCTCTCACGATACGCTGAGATATTGAGATGGTGTTGCAATTTACGTCGTCTTCCGCAATGCGATTTAATGAAAAGTGTATCGTGTATTCTCAGGCGCGACAGGACGCACCGCGGAAAAGGCATTGCGTCGCATTGAGTGTAGTTAAATTTATTTACGATCGGCCAATCTCCAACTCTAAATCATAAGCGGAGACTTAACAATGTCGAGTTCGCGCAAATGAACGAACATGTTACCGTTCTGTGCACAACGCAGGATATTACAGTTCGTATCCGTGAGCTTCTTTGTGGCGGTGTTACGACGTCGAGCGAACTGCAAAAGCGATGATACGTATATGAATGGAAGTAAGTAATGTATGACGGAACATTTGTCCTCGTAATACAATGTATCCTTTGTTCCAAAGGCTCTCGCCCTGGCGATGTTGTTCAGAAAGTGCCTGCCAATATTCTATACAAAATGTCTACGATATTCTCAAATTTAGACAGCCTTTGACTTCAACTCACAGTCATTGAATAACACGCGACTGTATCGTATAACACGACTCTAAGAGTAACATTGCTTACGATGGATTTTTATAGGACAGATCAATTATCCCATTTCATGTTATTTTTTAAATTTGTGATGAGATATTGTGAACGCTTATTTATTGACAGTAATAGGATAATCACAAATTAATTTATTTGATGTAAAAATTCGCAAATATTAATAAGAGTACTTAAAATAGCAACAGTTACAGCGGCAATTATATCGATATGCTACGTTAATACAATAATGCATTTACAAAAATACCTTACAAATGTTAATTACCTATACTTTATAATTATACCTTGGTACATAATTATATCTTACAAATTATAGCATTCTTGCACAGAAAATAATGCAACGATAAGAGCGCTTAGTGAAACAAGTGCTATATTAATTATTTGCCGGTATTAATTAATTAATACGTTAGTCTCTTCGATTAGACCATAACACGAACCGAATATTCGCGTTTACAATTAAACTTATAATTACACAATTAGCAGTTACGTAAATATACCTTCATAGTTTCTAAAATTTACTGTAGCAAATTCATATATATTTCTTATTTATAAACTGGAGTTATAATGGAAAAATTAAATTTACTGGGGCGATATATATTACATTTCTGAATCACTATTTTAAACTAACTTTACAAATTTCATTTAATTAAAGGCCGTATGTGTATATATACCTCCCTCACATATCTACATGCATAAGTAATGTATTCGTTCTATTATTTTTATTAAAAGTTGCGCATTAATATTAATAGCTCTCGCTCTGATGTGATATCTGCTCCAGTATGCTTGCGCGTTCCGAGTTCTCACGCATCACTCCCATCCGCGCAGAAGTATTCGCAGAAGCTCACAATCAGAATGAAGCAAAGCTTTGGCAATTCAAGCATGAAACGACAACCAACTTTCCTACGCTCCTTCCGCCGTTCCTGGAGAGTGTACCTCCCCGTCCCCCAGCGTGCTTTAAACCGGACGTGCGGTTCCGCCTTAATATACCGCGGTCGTGCTGGCGCGTATGGCCGTGTGCATGGTCGCGGCAGCTGCCGGAGGGTTAATTTTCCGTATCTATTGTGGCAAAGTTTTCGACGTATCTCGTTATCCAAGACGCAACTCAATGGCCACGGTTCTCTCTCTCTCTCTCTCTCTCTCTCTCTCAGACCGCAATGGTCCGCAATCAAAACGGTGGATATATACCGCCCGACGCGACGTGCGGGTAGTTCGGGTATGGACTAGCGCGCACTCGGAAAAGCGGTCGGCCTCACGTATCGATCGGCGTCGTGTGGTCACGACGGATGAATTTCGTATGGTCTCGGCAAATGGTAAACAGCAAACGGCGGGGCTTAACTGCACCGCAAAGTTTCCACGTGCAGCGACCCGTATTCCCTATCTCCCTCGCTCTCCTTCTCCCAAGCTCCGCGTCTCATTGTTCCTGCCTCTCTTTCTCTCTCCCTCATTCGCACAATGCTCCTTTCCTTTTCTCTCTCTTTCTCTCGCGTTCTCCTCTCTCGACCGCATGATGGTGCAGCGCGCGGCGGCGGCTGCTGCGGCGTCGCGTGCGTGTGTAAATCCTGCGTACGCGAGGGTGTGGCACTTCACCGTCGCGTGAATATGCATGTGTGCGACACGCAGCGGTTACACGCGTATACGTATGCACCGAGCGAGGGCTCGGCCCTGTTTCTGCGTTTTGTTGCCGGCCGGCTACACACATCGATAGTTCTATAGTCTTTATTGGAAATTATTTTTTCATGGTGTTGTACGTATGCGATACCAGTACTGAGTGGGTTATCAAACGGTTTTTCTGTATGAAATTGTGTCAGGATATAGGTATATTTTAAATGTTAAATACAGAATAATCCAAATTCCTATTATCTTTGATATTTTATACATAATATGTATGATTATCAAAAAATATTATAACATCGAAATACTTTTATCAAATATTGAAACAAAAATGTTTCCTTGTTGCCGTGATTTTAATTTTTATTAGCCTGCGACTTATTACATTTGACGTCTCTCCAATTGCCGACGTTAATAATTTATGCAATATACATTCTACAGTCTCATTAATATATTTCAATATTTGAATTTAGCATGGTAAATAGTTACAGACAAAGTATGCTTTATTTAACGAATTATATTCCGAAAAAGACGACGAACCCGCATAGCTCCCGTTGTTGTTATTCAAGATGATGACGTCGACGTATATGGTTGCGTTCCGACATCAATCAACATTCGTGGAGGGAACGTGCCGCGCGTGCAACGACGCGTACAGCCGTGCGGATTCCCGAAATTAATCGACCGCCGATCGTTCCCACCGCGTACCTCCGATTATTTTTAATCGGCCATACATGTGTACCGCGGCCCCCCTTTTCGGATTGAGTTATCGTGGGGCAGCTCGTTAAAACGCGCCCCTCGCCGCCACCACCACCACCGTCGCCACCGCCGTTTTTCCGCGACGATTAATCGAGTTTAAATATTTCGGCCCGATTGATTTATCGGTCGAGTCGTAAAGGTAATGTTTGCCACGGCGCGGACAGCGAAAAGTTACGACGATTAAACCGATTTCGCTTTTTGCCGTGCGCCGTGCGAACGTAATTGCTGACCGTAGACTGATTTATCGTCGTCCGGCACACGTTCGAAGCGGTACAGAAGCAGTATACACAAGATGTTTCGTGTGCACCGTGTTCCGTATCTTAAAGATTTTATTCCATAATGGAGTCATAGAAAAAAAAAACTTTGGTCCCATCGAAACTTTTTGAACGAGAATAACCAATGCTGTCTCGTGACTTGGAAGCAGAAGTGCTTCGTAAAAGATGTTTCGTAGTTTTATCTTTTAAGTCGCCGAATGACATTCCCAGCTCTCGTGTCCAAAGTATTAACATAAACCGAAAGCTAGACTTTCTTACTTTTTATGATATGGGAATTTTAGATGAAACATACATCCATGTACACGTACATAACGGCGAGTACACCTGCGAACACAAGTTTGCTCATAATTGGACGGCGATTATCTCCTTTTATATCGATTTACTAATGATCCCGTAATCATGGAAATTGATCCAAATTTGTATCAAGCAGCGAAGTGAACGGTTTTAATTATTTTCCGAAGCAGTGTACGGTGTATAGGTTTCCTGGAAGAAGAGCCTTCGTTCGATTTAACGAAGTAATTTTCGCTTGACGGCACACGACTATAATTGGCACAAAAGAGATTGGCGAAAATGTCACTCCCATTGGAGAACCGTTTTTGTCTCTCTGTCGTTTCCGTTTCTGAGGGACATTTCTCGTTTTGTGTTTCTTTCTCTCTCTCTCTCTCTCTCTCCCTTTCTCTTTCCCTCTTTCCTCTTGAAATAATAGTGAACGCGTGTTAATACGTAATTTCCGTAAGTTACTGGGTCGATAGACACGAGGAAAGTCAAATGCCAGTGCCCAGGTGCGCCGTATAATTAAGGACGTCGCCAAGTATTACGAGGTACAATTGAATTATCCAGCTTGTAGCTCGTCTGATAGCGGCTAATTAGCGTCGTCGTGCCAAGGACATTTGTAAACGTCTCGCTGTCGTTTCCGTTGCAGATAAATCGGATGACAGGTATAATTAGTTCGTTAATCGCGTCACTGCCGCATATCGCTTTTCGCGATTTTGGTTTTCAGTTTCGAGACTAATGGAATAAACGGTTAGCGTTGTCTCACGGCAACGTCAACGCGTATAAATCACCGCGCGTGAAATATAACGTTTCATTTATCGCGCAGGATCCGAAATAAATTACGACATCCTCCGTTTCTTTCTCTCGACGGAATATCGTAATTAATATTTACCGCGCTTCCCAAGGATCTCATTTACATTCGTCGCCGCGCCTGAGTTGCAGGTAGCATTTTAATTCGAGTCGTCCGAGTGAAACCAAAAAAGGCCAATCGTTTTTCTACGTTCGCCTCTCCCCCTTTCTTCCGCTTAAGCTGGCTCTCTTCCGCCGTCGGTCGTTATAAAAATTACAATGTGGTTAGTATTATGCCAACGATTTCCTTTGGAAATTTCAAGACATCACGATCAGAAGCTATCAACGCCTGACAATTTCCAGTTCATTTTGGGATCGCTTGAGAGCCTCGCCTGTGTTGATAAACGAATGATATTTAGAGCGAGATGAATACGAGTCTTTGTTTCGTCTCGTTCATCTCCGGAAGTCTTGTAGATATGGGTAGGATCTATAAAAAGCCATGATCTCTCTCCCCCTTTTCTCTTCCCCCTTTCTTTGCCGGTATATTTGTGACTATGCACATACAATCCGATCATTGGCATCGGCGCTGGCGGAATAATACACAAAGCGGAGAGGAAAACTTGCAGCTCGAAAACAGAGGCGAGACAAAGCCAACTATTTAATGAGTCGGTAGACCGTTAAATTCAAGAATACGAAGGAATAACACAATTATAAAATTTATGGTTCATAAAGTTTGAATGATTATTTTTGGAGCAAAGAATTGCATAAGGTATTACTATAGATGCGATTCTAATTGTGATCATAATCTGGAAAAGCTTAATGATCTCGTCAAAGAGGTACATTAAGGTCTCTTGTCGACTGCTCATGCAAACGCGTGCGTTTACGCATCCGCGGGTATCTCTTATCGCTCGCACGCAACACTCCCTCGCAACGGCCCCCTTTCTAGCATTCCGCTTCCGCCACTAGTGACCTCCATTATTTTACTTTGATGCCACTGGAGCGAGAAGGCGCAAATGACGGCAGAGGGGCGAGATTAGCGCTTCTGTGCGAAACAAAACACTTTAGAGATTTCTTTGCTAAGACAAATGTAAACTCGCCTTATTTTTCGCGAGTGCCTCTCTGTTAATTACGAGAGTTGTTGACCTTTTAGGGAAAAAGTATAGATACTAATGAATCGTTTATGCGCGATGATATCGCGGCGAAACTATAAATAGGATAATGCCCCTATTTGCGGTAACTATTTTTAACGGCATATTTATGTGGATGGAGTGATGTACGATGCATATAATAGTACACTCTCTACGAGTTCTTAAAGATAGCGGATTTGGCTGAGGGATGACTTTCAAGTTTTAAAAAGTTTCACGAAGTATCTCCTTCGCGTTACGGTATTTTCATATTCTACCGAAAAAATTTATGTAAAAATGAGTATTATGCACGTATATTCTTTTTAACTATGTAATATTTTTTGCTTAATTATATACATATTAACAAACTTTGATATATAAAAACACGCGCACTTATTTTCCGGAGAATAATCAATTGATATCTAACAAATAACTTATCATACTTAACGAATTATAGGGATTAAGTTGTTGAATTTGTGCGCAATGATAGGCTTGACAGACCCTCTGTAACAATCCGACTGATGTCACAAAAAACGCTAATGAGAAAAGGAGAGAGAAGATGAGGAGAGAGGGATGGAAAGGTAAAGAAACTCTAGCAAGGGCGCTATCGCGTACCGAACTCGATAATCCCTCGTTACAATCTAAATCAATTAGCATCGTCCGATGGTAAGGCGGGTTCAGCGTCGGCGCCAGGACGTACCAAACTACGTTAAAAGTTTGCTTGCTTTATTTCCCCGTAAGCCACTCACGTAGAATGAATGGGTAAGGAAGCGGGGTCCGGAAGTATATACATTATTCCGCGGGTGGAGCCGCGCGAGTAATTTCGCGCGCGGATTTCTCGAGCTCGCTCGCGTAGAAGTTTAATGATCGAGCGATACTTAAAAAGTTGTACGCTTTTTAGCTTACGGTTCAGGGGGCGCGGCAGATGTGTTACATAACTGTAACAAGGTTGAAAACCGCGTGGCATGCCCGGAATACGCTCGTAACTCGCGCGAGGCGGATCCCGGCCGAGATTCCCGCCGCGATATATACGCCCGCCTCTCTTTTTTTCCCTGCACCTGCCTTCCTCGCGCAGGACGGGATCGCGTGCAGCTGCGAGATCCTTGGCCGGATCCGCCGACCCGTCCGACGATTTCGGGATATTACTCGATCGCGCCGTTATCGAAATCGGTTTTGCGGCGCCCTGTGTAACGTTCGCGGGCTTCCGGGCGAATATTGAAACGCAACGAATTAGTTTCGCGCATCGGCGAGCGCGGTGTAATCGAAAATCAAATGGGCGACCGAGCCTCGATCGCTCGCGCTTTTGAGCGGTGCGCGGCCCCCGGGGCGGGTCATCGGATGATTTGGAGGCTGTTAACGCGGGATTTGATTGTTTTCGAAAACGGCACGCCGTAACTTCGTTCGCCACTTCTCGATGCGAGCAAACGAGATCGCCGGCCAATCCGCTGTGTTGTTGCACTCGGTTTGCACTAATACTTTGGTGGAGGGCGTTCGATGACGATGGCTCGGCGTCGTCCAGCAAGCGTAACGACGTGATTTCGACAATCGTTACGGAGCACGGATCGATAAACGCAATCTCTGGACATTTAAACGTGTGTCCCTACGTTTACGCCGATATAACAATATCTTGAAACGAGCAATTTTATTTTGTATTCTGTGAAGGTAAAAGGAATAGTGCCATGAATTCCACACGACAAACATTTCTTCTAATTGATAAGTTGTAATCGGCTTTGCAAAATTTATTGACTGGAATAAGCCGTATCAACAGAACAGAAATGTTACGTTGTATTAATAATTATGTTATATTGAGCTAATAGACATTCGTTCTTTTGCTTTATATTATGGGGATTATCTTTGTACAAAGTCAAATGCGCTTAATCCTTTGCGTAAAATGCGCGAACCTTCAATTGTCGCTTCCTCTATATCGCCGGATGAAGCTTGACGCAAATACCAACCAAATTCGTGCTTATCTTCGTTCTCGTCAATTCTTGTTAAGGTTTATATCTTCCACTAAGCGCGCAATTATGGACGAAAGCTTTTACCTTCCACCAAGGGATAAAATGCGAAGTATATCGCGACACCATTTTCCGTCTTCATCCGCGTTTTCGGACATTGATTGATAGACATAGAGCGCACGAACGATATGACATTCAGGCTTGCCGAAATTACAAGCAAAATGATATCCTTATTTTTCCTTCACTGTGAACAGTCCTTTTAACTCCAAAAAACATTAGTTATATAAAATTGAAATATCATTTTTGTCTTTCTGAATATTTTTGTTGGAGAATATACGAGTTACTCTATAATATTTTTTAATGAATTGAACATTGCTATAAAGTATTTTAAATAAATTAAAGCATTTTAATGTGAAAATGTATTTCCATTTAACAATTTCCGAGTTTTATAAAAAATGGTATTATGCCATTTTTACATATTGGTAGCGACACAATATATCTCGGCGTTCTAGAATTAATATTGTATCGAATTAAATATTAGACCACCCCTCGGCCGTGTATCGATTCCTACCTGTACACCCTTCACCATAGTAATGTGATTAATAAAGGCACAACAACGATAGTCTTCGTGGGATTAACTATGTGATCCGGGGAAAATGTGTACAGAGTAAATATATGTGCGCGTTGTTGAAATTGTGTTCGGAGAATGAACGAACGATGGAATGCCGCGCATGCACGTATTATATGCCTACGACGAGTAAGCTCGAGCAATTACCGCTGCTAGTTATATTTAACCACCATTATCTCGTTAATGATGTTTACATAGCGACGCGATGATGACGATTTTTTTCTTTCCTTCGATGCGCGCATCGGGAGAGGGACGCATGTTTAATACTTTACGTTTAAAGTATATTTACCTTCGTAATACAAGCGATACTTCGCGCAATGCAATATTGTTGCGAGCTCGGAGGTACTTAAAATAAATTTCATTTTATTTCGTGCTCTTGTGAATCCAAATGTAGGACCTGCAGTTGGATGAACGTTAAGAAGATTAGCATGCAGGAAGGAAAAAAGTTCCGCGTTTACAGTTCCTCCTCGTGCTCCTTGTTAATTAGACATTTCTTTGACATTTTCCTCGGCGATCTCTCTGCGCTTCCAGTTTTCGCCATTTAGCTACTGTAATAACGCTTACATTTACTAAATGCGGAGACTGTGTGCACGGTAATGCTATTGACGTGCTAATATAATGGCGACTAGTTGGAGCCGGTCGGAGACTAGAGTCGCAGCTGGATATTCTCCCTGCATCTTCCAGAAACCTCTTTGACTGCGTAATTGCGCGTTACAGCTACTCGAACTTAAGAATGAAGGTGCAACGGCCATTGGCATCGATGAAAGGACTTGAAGCAGGGATTAAAGACAAGGAACTATGACAAGGCTCACAGGACGAAGTTGGCAAGGACACGACGGGCGTTGAAGGGATTAGAGCGTAGCGGATCGAGAGCGTGGGTGGGTTTAGAGGAGGATCAAAAGCATCCGGAGTAGAAAAACAAAATGCAGTGGACATCGTGCTAGTACTACTAGGGCTCATCAGCGTTCCGAGTAGTCGAGTACACGAATTATCCATGCGACGAGGGACTTTCCGTCCTGATATGTCCCGGGTAAAAAACTTCTCCACTAAAAGTTCCATAAAGGTACGACGTCATCACGATTGTTAAGGGAAGCCTTTTGCTTTTATTGCGCAATGCGATCGTATTAGTCTATTCGGGAAAACATTTGGGCTGAATGGAGGAGAGGTCTAACGTCGAGCGAATTTAATCAGGCTAATCCGCAGTTGTCAGAGAAGTTCTAACGATAGCAATATAAACATTCTAATTGTAATACTTGAAACGCAAGAACTATTTTGGTTTTAATAACTTTTATTGTTACAGTGCCCGGCATAATAAAGTGACCATCCTATATGTATATAGAAATTTCTTAAAACTAACGTTTTTAATGGAAAAATATCCTATTATCGGGCTTTTTTGAAAGGTTTGTTATCAAACTAAAGATTTGGTAGAAGAATTGAAACAGTATTTGCTATAACAAGAACTTATAACTTTATTCTAACAAAACGAGCATTTTCATGTATGACAAAAAAAAGTGACCGCCTTAGAATTTGTGGTGTCTTTCTTCGTTTAATCGCGTTGTGTATAACGCGTAAAATGTAAACAAAGAACTATTTGTCACAGTGACCTGTGACTAACAAACGCAGTATACAGAAAGACAGTGAACATGACTGGTCGACAAATTTCTTATC
>NJRL01000026.1:464047-532165 GCA_003063815.1 Aphaenogaster rudis | reverse complement strand
AAACCTTTCAAAAAAGCCCGATAATAGGATATTTTTCCATTAAAAACGTTAGTTTTAAGAAATTTCTATATACATATAGGATGGTCACTTTATTATGCCGGGCACTGTATATCTTCGAACTAGTCTCTCGCAGAATTCGCAATTCTAAAGAAAAAGGAAAATTGAAAGAAATAAAAAATTGTAATAATTATAGCAAAATATTACATCATATTCTAAGTCGCTCTGGGGACAACACTGGTAGTTTTCTGCAAAGAGGCGCTCTTTGCGTTTGTCGGTGTAAAACGAACAAGTTCTTTAACTGCAATGATTTCGTTACGTATATAAGAATAAAGATACTTCGCTTGCCGCGATGCGGGGGAAAGCTTCTGAAGTAGGGATTGAAGACGCGGGACTAGAAAGTCCGGAATGAAGCCGAAGGAGCGTTGCGGAAGTGGACGTTGAAGGGATTACCGCTACAGCGGGCAGAATACCACGAGGAGTTTACCGTGGGATAGAACGCTTCCAGAAAGTAAAACTAAATTCAGCCGTGTAGAATGCTAACTCCGCGATCGCTGCTCGCGCAACAATATCACGAAAATGGGAGCGCAATATCCGTCGTCTTGATAAATCTTATTCGAATACGTAGACGTGAATTTACATAAGGTATACATACCGTAATATTTATATTACGATAGTAATAATATTACTATTACAACTTTTTAATGCTAATATATTATACATATAATTTAAATTTAACAAATTAATATTTAGTCGTCTGGCATAAAATGTTGGTTTCCAAAGTTGTAGTAGTTTTACAAAATTCATTTAAAGTGAACATTTTCACATAATTAGACAACGCATATCATATTAAAGATACATGCTTTTTTTCGTAAAAAAACTTTTTGAAATAAAATATATACGACGTTCTTCAAGTTGGAGGAAATTCGTGGAAACGTGAAAAAAATGGAAAAATTTCTATATAATGTATATGTGAAGATATACGTAAAAAGATATATATTGTTTTATATATATATATAATATATATACGTAAAGATATATATTGTTTTAAAATTTTAAAGTGTTCATTTTTCTAACAGCGAAGTTTAACATTAGAAAAGTTCGAGTTTAAAGGATCTTGAATTCTCGAGCGTGTAAATTCGTACTGCCTCGTAGTGCTCTCGTGCTTGTTAACCGTATGGACTCTATATTGGCGTTGCAGTGGCACAGTGGCCATTCGGAGGGTCGTGGCTTGTCCCTGGTGTAGCAAGAACGACCCCTTTAACTGCATGATTACGTTACGGCCTCTGTCCCGCATGTAGGAATAAAGACGCAGCCGTCGCTGCGGGTGGAGGGCCACGTAGTGGGGATTGAAGACGACGAACTAGAAGGCCGAAAACGGTGACGAGGAACACGGGGGGGAAGATCGGAGGTTGAAGGGGTTACTGGATAGCTAGCACAGAAAGAGAGATGAAGAGAGAAGGGTACAGAACCCAAGCAGAGAGAAGAGAGTGAACAGTTTAAGGGAGGGAAAGGAGAGAAAGAGAGGAGAACCGAGACAGAATCCAGAAAGACGAGAGGAGAAGGAGATCTCATTAGGAGCTCTAACGACCCGGGTGCAGTACTCCCATCCCTATCGCGCTGAATCACCCGCGCTCCTCTCTTGCCTCCGCACACATCACACATTCCCTCCCTCTAATACACGGACACCGACGTGATGCACAACGACCCTACGTAGGACTCCTACCCTCTACCCTCTCCTCTGGGTCCGTTGGCTCGCGCAACCCCAATCTGAAAGTCAAATTTCCTCGTGGCAATGGTAGATGTCGTGTTCCACTCTCTCTTTCGCTCTCCCTCGCCCTTGCGACCCGACCGTCGCACTTTCGGCCCTTCTCTCCTCGTATCTTCCTTTCCCTCGCGCACTCTCTCGTGCACCCCGCGCCCAGCTCTCCCCATCCGCTCGGGTAGCAATAAAACTGATAACATCATCGGGAATGTAATTACGCGTGCGAGGACCAAACCGCGACCGAGGCGGGCAACGGGGGCAGGTGGCGAATCGAGTTAAGAACATATTGTCGCAGCTTGCTCGTTCTAGCTGACTTTCGGTGCTTTCACGTAGCGTTTTATTAAGCGCGACGCTTTATAAACGTCCGACGGCATTTTTATCGCGAGCGACGGGCGCGACGGCAATTGAGACACAGAGTTACGCCCAGAGAATTGAGTACATCGTATAATGCTCGGTACCCATAGATACGACCTCTTTAGCACAGTGTCGTATAATGATCGTTCTGGTACTTGCGCGGCGTGAATTCGCATGATATTCGAACGTTTAATGCAGGCAAGATACACGGTGCACTGAAGTGTCACTTCTCACGCGAAGAGTGGTCGAAGGTAGTTTGGGAAAATGCAAAGCACGAGGGGAGAAATAGCGACGAGGGCGAGGGTGATTATACATGGCAGGCTTAAGTATACGTACTCCTCCCATCTTCCGACACCCATAAGTATTTCGCTGTAGCGTTATTTTGTCTTATACGAAGAGAGCACCACTTACAGCCATGTCGCTTCGTTTTGTAGCGTCGTTAATTAATTTGTTAGTCTTCTCTATCTATCTGGGATTAGAGATACCACTGTATCTTGCTGTAATCCCGGAAGCGATCTATAGGTAAGGGAGACTAACAAATTAATTAACGGCGCTGCAAAACGAAGCGATAGAAGAAAGAGCAGGCCTTCGAGTCCTCGTCGGTTCTTCGTCCGCCTCCTCTTTTCCGTTTCACTTTAATTTCAGTTTACCCGAAACTCAAATATTTGTCGGGACATTTATCCTCCGACGAAGCGGGTACGAACAAAATAAGGAGAGCTACCGGCGTCCCGCTCGTTTATTCGCGCGGCAATAAGGCTGATTTCGTCGCCGCGAATGCGATTACGCGCGCGGGCGGACGCGCTGAATCGCATTAAGAAGACGTACCATCGCGGTTGGCTATCTTCTTGGTCGCACTTGTACGAAACGTGTCGGCGATGTAGTTGACATTTGGAGAAGTAGATTTTCAGATTCGATCTGCTGCAGAAATACGAAAATAGTAATAATATTGTATAAAAATAGATGTGGAGTCTGCCGAGATTATATTCGCGGCGTAGACACCTGGCTCCGCTGCTAACTCTTTATAAAGATACGAGACATAAATTACGTAGAAGTACATGGAAGCTAAGGAAACTAGAAGATTTTAAACTTATAGTAATATACTCCGGCAGTTAATTATTAAGTTTTTCCTACCTTTTTTCGCTTGTTGAATTTTATCTCAGATCTTTGGATCTTTAATGAACTTCGCTTGACCTCGTTAAACGACACCGTCGATTACTTTATTCTCTTTTTCGTACGAGTTTTGAATAGGCAAACGTATATGCACACACACACACACACACACACACACACACACACACACACACACACACACACGCACACACGCACACACACAGAAGAACCATCGATATAAAATCGTTAAATCGGAGAAAAAACGATATTGGAAATGGTACGCCGCAGAGTCGAAGAAAGCTATAAAGATAGCCGTAACTCGAGCCTAATTGCATGATACGTACGTAAACTGTTTGCACAGTTATCGTCTGTGCAGGTATAGTACGACAGAAAGAAAGAGAGATAGAGAGGGAGACAGAATGGAATCGATCCTGAAGAGACTTCGAGAGATAAGACTCGCGACTGGAGGACAAGAGCGGACGGCAGGGGAGTGGCAGGAGGGGTGGCAGATAAGAACTCGCGCTTTCTCAGGGGAGAATCGATCTTCTTTTTTGTTCGTGAATCGGAGATGTCCCAAAAGAGCCCGTTCGCTGGCTGCTTCTCTGGATCTGGATTTTCTGCGAGAACAGCCGAATCGATGCGCCTCTAAACCCTCGACCTCCCGACCACCACGCGCGACCAGAGGATGTACAGCGGTGCAGACAGGATTTTCCGGCGTCCAAGAAGGAGGGGGAAAAGGAGAGGCCGGTACTTTAATTGCGGCAATTAAGAATGCAGATAGATGCGGCGAGAGTACCACAGATCCGCCGTCTTGATTAACATTCGCTAAATCGTACATCCCCGCTCGTTAGTGCGCCTCCGAATAGTCTTCCGAGGAAGTCTTTTCGCTCGTTTATCTACCGTCTCCGCCGTCTCGCACTTTTTCCGCGCGATAATTTCTCCTCGATAATCTTTCTTTGTTTCATTCGTTCCGCGGATTGTCCGTGTTATTCATATTACGCATTTATATTTTGATAAGTCGCGATGACTTTGGTGTGTGCAATGGTTTTTTTTCTTTCTGCATTACTTATTGAATACTGAAAAGACGGAAGCTTCTTTCACAGAGATTTCATCTAAGCTCATTACTCTCGCGTATGCTGAATTGAAGCGCTCGAGCGTAAGATGCGAATTCGTAAGGCAATTAGCGTGCAATAATATTCCTCTCTAAGAGGCGGCCGCTTAACGCATCAATAATATTCATGGCAAGTAAGTAGATGTGCTTCTGTGTGCGCCACATGTACACGTAGACGCGAGAGCGCGTGTCTCGGAAGCTATGAATTTCACAGCCCTATTCGGACGGCTCTGTGGCAATCGATACTAACATTAAACACAATAGGGTGATATCCCTGGCCGTTCAACGAGACGGCGGGTCCACTCGTCCTTCGTTACTTAATCCGCAGACATTACACATACATACATATACAGGTGCAGGTCTTGTTCGCCGCGAAACAGCGGCGGCGGCGTTTCTGCGCGGGTAATTTGGTTAAATTGTTGTAATTGCTGCAATTGCTAGACGGAGATAGAAAGTGAGGGGGCGAACGAGACGTCGCAGAATGCATTCGGTTCGGTAACGCGCGCATTCTCCGTGTTGCAGTAACCCGAACACTATTAGCGTATATTAATAAACCCTAAGAGCGCGCGCGCGATGAACGGGCAAATACGATTACGACGGGAATTAATTACGCCGGATTCGCTGTCGGACGATTCGCCGGCTACCCACGTGCATCGCGACCGAACGAAAAACGGATACGGATAGCAAGGGATCTGTAGCGAACGTGCAACCGTAGCCACCTATATTTACGCGTTGTGCGTTCATAAGCAAACGTATTCTCCTCCAGCAGTAAGCCTTCTCTGATAAATTGGATTCCTATTATTCCTGAATTTTCAAAATTTACTCGTTGGGAAAATACGAAAAATTTTTATCTGGGAGATTAAAAGGATGTGTGGTTGTAGAAATGGTTGAGAATTAAAAATATACCGACGGAAAAAAGCGATAAATGGTCTTTGTACGTTTACCGATAAAAAGGCCAATGTCAAATTCACGAAAATATCTATAGTTGGAAGGATTTGTGGCTGACTGGAGACAGTATTATGAAACAAACAGAGAACGTGACAGGCATATTAAAATCCCATGGGACATAAAGCTGTCATGTCGGCCACGGTGGGATACAAGTTGACATTAAGCGCACAATAAAGTCGAGAAGAACGGGGCATGGGATATAACTGGCCAGTTAGAGTTTTACGGTTTTACGCGCATCGTTTTTATTTTACAACGACGCGGGGTTGCAGTCGAAAAAAATGATACGTTGCGCTCGGATGGGGTATAAATAATCGTCACAAAAATTCGCCGTATTCTTCGCGGGCGTAGCGGACTATATTTTTTCGTTTGCCGTGACGGTTTTTCGTTTTCGTGGTGGCTACAGCCGGGTGACGTTAATTTAAAGATTGAATTTCCGGTTAACGCCTCGTTTTCTTCAATATACGCGACTGTGCACGTCGATTTTGTTCGCGATCGTAAACCTTCGGTCGTGCAATTACAGGTTCGTTCTGGTAGTATTGCACGAGCGGACAAATCACCTCCATGGCAAAAAGAGAATTTCTGTCCCTTTGTGCCGCCGTGTAACGCTTTGCAATGTTTTCATTTTTCGACACATTCTCATTCTGTAAACTTGCATAATGCCATTTAAATCGTGTGAAAACGCGCGTTTCGTTACTTTTACCTTCGTTATTCTAGAGTATTTCGCTTGTCTATTATAAAAAGATTATATAAAATGAAAATATTGCGGTCAATATTTTCTTTTTACAAGGCGGCAATCCACGTTTTCAACGAAACGTTTTATCTTTGTATTTTTTTTTTACTAATTCTAATTTATATGCTATAAAATAAACAATATCGACATATTGAACAGCCGCTGAAACCATCAATGTGTCAACATAACATAGACTTTCATAAAGAGGTTATCGATAGCACAGTCGTTATACGATCGCTATTTCCATTAAATTATGCATTTAAGATACATATTTAAATTATAATTATACCAAATTCTGAAGATTTCTTATGATATTTTTAAATTGCCATAATTAACGAATATATTTATAATATCAAGATATCATAAATTTTAATTCGCCAATTAATAATAGTTTTATTTTTACTGAATAATTCTAGCGGCTGAGATACATAATTATTGTTAACGTATATAATTATATTTAATATTATCGTATATTATTTTTTAGTATCTTTACTATATATAATGTTGTTCTAATAAAAAGAAGAAAGGGGAAACATTTAGGATTTGTAATTGTAAGAAAACGTCATATTTTCAATGAATGTTATGCAGCTAAGCGTCGAATATCGTGCAGTCGTAAACTTTTAGCTCCGCAATCTTTCGCGAGAAGCTTACTGACATTGACAGAAACGTTTCGTGAATTTCTCTTTACGGTTGCCTAGCAGCTGTACCATTTCTTTCGTCGACGAAGGGAGGGTGTCTAAATATAACGACACGTGATGGTAAATGCTTCAAGCCAAATACCCTTCTGCGCGCGATTCCATCTCGCGCTCTATTTTAAGGCGTTATTGCGTGCGAACAAAAATAATTGTATCCACGTGGAAGAAAGTGCAGAGCGTGCCGTGATAAGCGTATATAAGTCAGCCCGCTCAAAACGTCCATCTCGAACGAAATACCGGCTATACTTTGTCGTAGATTTACGCGCGAGCTGTTCACGCTGACGTAGGGCGATGTTACATTGTGAAATATTTCTACGAGGTTCTTTACGTCATCGAGACAATGAGCTTTCAATTTAAATTTATTTAGTTCGGTTTATCGATATGCTACTTTACGTATACTTAATAAAAAATCTCGCTGTGTATCCTGTATTAATATGAATAAGAATGAGAATAAGAATGAAATAGCATTTATCCTTTTTGTTCTTTATTTTCTTTATTTTTAAATATATTCTCGTGTCACGGCGAGAAGAAATATACAGCTTAAACAATAATTTCACGTTATTTCCAGAATTAGCACAGAGATATTCGGGTATCCGCCATTTTATGGGCCATCTTCTATGTACATACGAACGTCCGCTATATATGTATATTACGTGCTTCATTCCGAGGTCCAATCCCTCCGACGTTATTCGTAGAACACTAGGTATGGTACAGGTGGGACAGGAATATATCGGTTTCATGCGATTTGAATATATATAAAGCGTATACGTATATAAAGTCCGGGTTTATAGCACGTTCGATCTCGGTAGTGCAACGCTCGTATTCAGCGGCATATAATACTCAGAGATACACATTTCTAACGAGACTCGTTTAATCCAAACTAATTCATCGTCCAAATGTTTGACGTAATTTCTCGCGGGTCGAATTGAACTTTGCGCGCCGATAATACATTAATTCCCTATATCAGGAACAGGGATGACAAAGATTCTCCGATATTGACAAATCTCTATGGCGATATAAGACACGCTTTTTGCAATCTATCTCTACGAATTGAATGTTCGTAGCGGCGGAAAATATCGATGAAGTTATCGCACATTATTAGAGAGCATGAGTTAATAATTAATTTAAGTACACTAATTACATTACGCGAGCTAATGGTAGTTAGGTAGTTCCTCGTTAAAATGGCTCACAAAAATGGCGCGTTCTAATATGTAGATATATTGTTCATCGAACTAAATTTGGAATAATTTTTAGCCTTCAGACAGTTCGCATTAATTATTGAACTTTTGAAATTGTTAAATTACCGTAATTTCGATCCTGACGAGGTCTTTGTCCGGGAAGTTCCACCGTGGTAATAAAACGTCGAGCGCGAATCGAAAGGTTTCGATTATAATGTCAGGTGCAATCAGGACATACGACAGCCATCCTCGAAGTCTGTCCAGCGAGATTGCTTGCGGTTGGTCACGATGCTATCTTAATAGGTATTGTTGTATCCGACTTAGACTCTTCTCCTTCGCCTTGCTTTCTCTCTCTTCCACCCACCCCTGCGCGGTCGACTAACCCGTACTCCGTTACTTATCTCGTAATAGAAAGCGAATCGATTTTCATTTACGAAGATTGCCGTGGGATGGGCGATGGCACGGTTGTCCGTTCGATAAAATTAATTGATTCGTCAAACACAAGTTTCGCCGCGTCGGGCGTCGACCGCCACGACGGGGTCGTTTCTCGATTTTGTACTGTGTAAAAGCGCGTGATATGTTATCTTTTATAACATAACAATTGATGGTGTTGCGGTGATATTGTTATTTTAATTGTCTTTTAATTTTTTTGTAAAGAGAATATGATGTAATATAATATGTCCGTGTGTAATGTCAGTTGAATATAAAGAAGATATAAAGATTGATAAGCTGTCGATAATTCGCATGTGACGAAAGTATAACGACGACGTTATACTTTTCATCATTTTATCAATGCGAATAGTGCGAAAATCAAGAACATTTTCATGAGGCATGCATCCACATCGATTGAAATAAGAAAATTTAGTTTCATTTCGCATTTCGTAACTTCTTTTGGCAAGACGAGATAACCCGTGCGCAACTCCGCGTGATAAAGGCGCACGCGATTTCTTATCCTCTCGTTTCCATGCGATTTAACTCTTTAATGTCACTGCTAACTAGCGCGCGTATTTTTATCCGGTATGAGAAGCGCGGAGAGACAAGAACGATGAGATACGCCCGCTTAAACCCGCGCGCGACTTTCCAATTTCTGTTCGTTACCATGCAATTTTCGATCGTCACAGTTTTTTTCCCCCCTTTCTTTTTTACCCCGTCGCATCTCTCCGAAGGCGGGAACATTTCCGTTCGAGCGAAGTGCATCGAAAATTGATTCGCTCCAGTAGCTCTTTTTTTTTCATTCGATGCTACGAGCCTCGCCTGTAATCCAATTTAATTTTTGTCATCTAGCACGTTACTTCGCGCGGTTTAACTTAACGGTTAAATAGTCGCATGGATTTTCACGGGGATTCAATATTTACGGCGTCGTTATTCACGACGCGTAAGCAACATCAGTGTAGATTATGCGCAGAGAAATTCTTTTCAGAACGTAAGAAATTTAAGACCATCGGAGCACAGTAAAGAAGTGTATAACGATAATTGAATTTCTCGAAATAAGTTGAATGTAGCGAATTCAGAGAAATACGCACAGCTAATTCTGTAAAATAGATATAATTTATAACCACAAATTAGCTCGACCTCACGCGATTTCGATGACAATAGCGAAGATCCCGGGAGATTTTATTGTAGGGAGAGAAAGCTAATTGTGAGAGAGCACTCGAAATTGCACGCCTGTGTCGACGCGCGCGAACGGCGTTTCATTTTCAGAAACAGTATCCGGGCACTTAAATACCCGAGTAACAAATAGGTTTTGTCATGGCGGCGTTGCGCGCGTTAGTAATAAATTCTCATCTCCCTAATGGCAGGTATCCTCCGATTTTTGTCTCGGATGTCACAAAGCCATTCCCTGGGTTCTCAGCTCGTTGCACGATTATTCTCAACTCTACCGCGCCTTTAGCCGCGACAATCGCTATCCAATGCCAATGGGAGAATATCGTCGTAATTTCAAAGATGGCAGGAGTCCTAAAGGACGAACAAGGAAAGAATGGGCACGGACGAAAATGCGAATGCCAGCGTCTGAAATATTGGATGTCGTGACATGTTTTAGCGGATAAAGAAGAGAAGTGGAGAGAAGGGGGGAGAGAGAGAGAGAGGGGGAGAGAGAGAGAGTACGAGGGATTCGGTAGTCTTTAGCAAGACGAGGGCTTACAAACGTTTCTCCCTTGAGAGTAAGCGAAATGTAATTCGACGCTTAACCCTTTGTCGCGCGATGACGCTTTGAAGTGCCACTACCTCTTGTAGCATGTAGAATCACTTTATGTCATTACGTGCGGTTTTCCGCCTGTTGATGATCCGGTACACTTGGCTTAATCTCATCACCCGTTTCTGTTTTTGGGTCAGCTGATTATCCATGGCAGTTGATTATCCGCGATTAGACGCGAACCTTCTGAGCGTTGAGGTCGCAAAACGAATCCATTTAATTTCAATCCATCTCGTGGCATGATGCCCATTCAAATTCCAAGGATAGATACGTACATATCAGCTGTAGAGTTCCACCACCTCGTACAAGGATGCGTATGTTGTGACGCCGCAATTGTGTCCACGACGCGATGAGCATCGACGAAAACGCTTGACCATCGACACCGGATCAGTTGCTCGTTAACGGAATTAATATACTGTTAATTACCTCTCGGGAACCCCGCCGCTTCGTATCGCATCTCGATTCCTGCAATTTGACGGCAGCAGAGAGAAAGAGAGAGTGAGAGAGTGAGAGCCCGACGTACACGTTTTGTACGTGCACGCGCAACCGTCTGCGGCCTACCATGAATGACAATCCGTTACTCGTTTCCGGCGCGAATTATAGCCGGTTTTACGGCCGGCAAAAGAGCCACGCACTACACGCGTCCGAGTGCGTTTAATTTAATTATGGGATTACATAATTAACGGCTCTCATTACTGTCGCGATTGCCGGCCGTATCTGTTTTTGCTGCCTACCTCCCTTTTCAATTTTTCGCCTTTCTATCTCGCTCTTTCTTTCCTTTGTCTCTTGCTCTCTCTGATGTTTGTGCGTTGCGCCGCATTTCTCAATCTTTGAGATGCGTACCGTACCTCCGCGACTCTGCCGTAATATTTGCCGCTCATTGTGGCAGCCCCATGCGACAGTAAAACGCAAGACGACATTAAGCTTTATGCCGACTCGCTAATATCGCGCTTTCCCGGCTTTCCTAGCTTTTCGTGCTCCAGCACCGCCGTAAGCACCGGACGGCGCTCTTCTCAGTGGGATTTACAAAACACAACGCGACCAGATAAAGCGCTGTTGGAACGCAATTTCGTCCTCGCTGCGCGATTATTTTGCTGACTTCATTTTGACAGGGTGAAAATAAAGCGAGCACAGCACAAATAGCACAGTTATTTATTTATTTAGCTCTGTTTAAAAAAAAATATGTGTGCGATATTTCTGTATTTTGCTACGTCAAATTCCTTTGCGCATGAAAAATTGACACACATAACTGCATTAAATACTTGTGCTTCGCGAACAGTGCGAATGTTGTACTTGGTGTTGATTGAAATAACGATGGAATTTTTTTTCCCCCATGGAGAATGTTTCAACCGTGCACAAATCCAGTTAATTATAACAAATTGAAAAAAGCTGTTGCGTTCCACAGGTGCTTAAACGGTGTAATAGACGTACTTTCGCTAAAGCATTAGGGCAACGAGCTTGTCGGTTACGCGTAGCAACTCGGCCTCTGCACGAATTAATAAATTTTCGTCCGACGAAGAAAGCCAAACTGAATGACTTTTTTAACAATATTGATTACACAATCTCGATAATATCCCAAAGGGCGCTTGTATATGCGGGCAGTTTAAACCGCCTCGCGGTTCATGATAATTAATAGCGATGTGTTAGGTATGATAGCGACATTAATTTCGCTAGTTTTACCAAACGAGTGACAGCGTTCCGACCGCGGCGGTTTGATTGACGCGAAAATTGTATTAAACATCATCGACCGTGATATCGTGTCCGCTAATGCTACTAGTGTCATGCTAATATCCCTTTTAGGATACTTCAATTTTGTATTGGCGTTATTACACATTTATGTTGTAACGTGTTTAAATAGAGTAAGCTACTTTGACGGAGTATTTATTGAAACATTGATAAGAGATTGACATACATGTCTGCAGCCAATTTTAAGGAATTCTATATAAGATGACGTGAATTGAATAATCATGTTATACATTTGCATCCGTGAATCTATAACTGTCAGAATTGTTTAACGCATTAAATTTCCTGTAGGACATCGATTACGAGCGTAATGATTATTGACACATCTCACTGACGCGTATAGAATGCAGCCAACGCTATTTTGAGTGTTACATGTGTCATATGTCGATAGAAAACGAATATATTTGTCAAAAAATGCATTTATTTACTGTAACACGGACTACACGTAATCTGATTTGGACTTTTGTAAAATTAATCGAAATTTACATAGTATCCAGCATATCGATATTCGATATTGTCAGTGACTTTGAAACGATTCACGTGTCTCACGTGTTTTTAAGACGGACGAAACGGCGTGATTAAGCCGGACGAAATTCGATCTCGCTTGACATACCTGCACCGAACGTTATGCCAGCCGGTACTCGCGCTAATATCCACGAGCGTGCTCCCGTGCGCGTTCCAACATACGTCCGACGAACCCGAGTCGAACGTAATAACGCGCGGCAGCTGCAGTCTCGTTCGTACAATAATTTTCCTCTGTGGAGCATTACGTTAACTCGTTTTTAAGCGTCGTTCGCGCGAACAGCATATTTCCATTCCGTGCGTCCTTTCCGCCGTGTCGGTCTCTCCGTCCCGCTCTCCGCTGACCGCTCCCTTATGCTTTTTCGCGTCCCTTTCACGGCGCGTCCGCGCGGGGACGTTTCACGCGTCGTCGCGGCGACCGGAATCATCGCGAATATTGCGTTAGCGCGAATTTTCGCGCTTTTCCGTCGGCCGATCGCGATTTAAAAGGGTTGGACGTGCAACTTGTCGCCCCGTTGCGCAAGAATCGTTTTTAGCATTTAACTTTTTAACCAGCGGACGTCTAATTCCGCTTACACGCGATATTCCGTGTAATTGGCAGATGCATATCAGCGCTATTATATGAAGAGCACGCGCTACGTCGATTTATTTTTACGTAGTATATCTTCATACCGCACGCGCGTTTATCAAAAATATCGCGCGATTATTATCGTCAAAAATGTTATCGCAAGATATGATAACCGATTGCGCGAGCAATCCGCGATCGTCAATAAATCAATAACCATAAACCAATAACCACAACGATAAAATACAATATTATTACACTGTCATTTTACGCTTTTCTTCGAAATTCATCGTCTAAAAGTTTCATCATTCATTTCTGGACTTTCCGTTCGATTTCGTTGTACCCTTAAGCCCGTCTCTTCATAGTTGTTGTGGGAAAGGTTGGTTTTGACAGTAACGGACGTTGTTTCATTCAACGTTATTTGCAGAACGCGAAGCGAATGCATCAGCTCATTCGACATTCCCTTTTTTTTCGAGACTTGCAAACGTTTATCGCTACCGCACGCGTAATTTTTTCGCGTCGGTCCGTGAAACGCGAGTTTCACGCCGGACGGACGGGCGAGCACTTTACGTCGATCCTCAAAGCGATTGTGCTTTTGTTATTCGTCCGAGCAATTTCATTGGATCATTGCCGTCGGTTCGATCGATTGATCCATCGATCGATTCGTTGGTCAATCGAACGACCGCAATTAGCGTCCCGGTCAGATTTTTCACTTCATGCCGTTTTCGTTTTTCCCGCCTGGATCGAGCTTTCTTCCTCGGCTGTTTTCGATCAACCGTGTCTTTGTGCTTTTTCCCCTGCTCATTCCTGGTCTCTGCGTCTCTCGCTCTCTCTTTCTCTCTCTCTCTCTTCCTCTGTTCTCCCCATGTCCATCCGCCGCCAGCTACTTCATTGTCGTTTTTTTTTTATCGAAATTTTGTTTGAGCGAAAGCTAGCCACGCGCCATTCGCAATTTCTGAATATCAAAGCGCTCGTAAGTCTATTGAAAGAACCTTTGTCCATTCAGTCATTCTGTGTGTCCATATTTATATAGTACAAGAAAACAAGAAAATTGTACATTGACAATTTCGATCTTGTTAAATGGAAACAAAAGATTGTATTGTGCCCGAAAGCATCCCTTAAATAGTCTTTCAATTTTCTTACATATCCCATATACATTATGCATAATGTAAAATCGTCAGCGCGCGGTATCCAATGTATGCCATCGATATACGCATCGGAAATACATTTGATTAAAGTTTACATTTTTCCGTGCGCACAATGTGTGCGAAAGCGGCTATCTCGCTGTGGCGCGATCCGGGATAGGTTTCTATGAAAAATAGTCCGCAACACGCCAGCGATTCGAATCCGGGTCATCCCTGGAAAAATCGGACCCGCCGTATTCCTGGAAATCTGTCGTTTTTCCTTTGCCACTCCCCGAGATTCCGATCAAACTAGCGCGCTATTTACGGCTAAACTTTTCGCAAGTTCCGAAAAAGCGGTAAAATTCCTATTGGGTACGGGTGCTCGCGCACTCCCTCAATTTGCATTCCTCGCGGTACGTGAAAATAGACTGACGCACTGAATTCGCCGGCGCAAGTCTTCGCGAAGGTCTTCGAAATCTCGCCGTATACTCCACCCGGGTAATTTCGTGGCCGGATGCAAGCCAGTCGAGTACGAAAATAATCGGCGGATCAACCTTTGTGGGAACGCGCGAGCTGAATCCGCTGACTTAGTCTGCCATAATCTGTTAGTTTTCTCTATATTACGGTTCGCGTTCTCTCGTGATCCTGCGCATCCTGTGGGAAAAAGTTTTTCGCGCACTTCTGTTATTCGAGAGACAGGGGAAGACAAAGTTCCCGAACGGGCGGCTATTTGATCGACGCCAATGTTTTTTCCGGAAACGAACGCTTTCTCGTCCTATCGGTCTTTCGGTGGGTATCAATTCGGTCTAACAAAGCGCATCGAGCGTCTCGGGATAGCCGAGGTAAAGTGGAACGACGAAAGTAGATTAAATATCGGGGATGACTCGTCAGGCAGGAAGAATAATATCACCTCTCCCCTTCCGAAGAGCTTTCAGAGCTCTTAATATCCCGGCTCTTCTTTCAGGGATATACTTCTCAGCTATTAATTCTATCTAATAACTTATTTCATTATTCAGCAGCCACCCGTTAAATCTTTCTTTCCGAGCGGGGTGGCTGATGCCCACGTTAAAGTCGGCTCTTTACTTTTTGCCTTGTCTTTTCCTTTCTCCGCCGCTCCCCGTGCATCTTTTCTCGCGAAACTTTTTATTTATTTACTCCCTTCATTATATACCCCGCGACGAGCGATCATCATTGCGAATGCGCAACTTGGCCCGGGGCTCGACTCGCTCGTTCACTCGCTCTTCATCATGATAGGACAAGAGCTTCTCTCTGGGAAGGGAAGTAGGTTTGCGGAATATAGAGCGTCGCGGGGAGAGACCGGGCGTATTATACTGCCACGTCAAAGGAACCGGATATAGGGGCAGGTCATGGACGGCGAACAGAGACGCAACGGCGACAACAACAACGGCGGCGACGGCAGCTAGGCAGCCTCGTCGCGCCGGTATTCAGCTTTCCTATGGCGGTTTTGGCTCCGCGGTGTGTCTTCCCGCGCTACTGATTGTGAGCCTGGTTTACCGAGGTATCCCGGTTGCAAGATCCGAACCCGGCCTCACAATTTGCCGCCATCGCCGGTTCGCGATCCATAATCTGGAGTACCGCCTTCCTTGTTTGCTCCTTTGCCCTCGAGGTTTTCGCCCTGCTAACGGGGTGTTCTGAAAGCATGTACATCTTCGTAACGTGCAGTTTTGATATTTTATCAAGAGATAGATAATCAGAAGAGATAAGCAAGGTAATTAAGGAAGATTTTTAATTATCGTGTCTATTTTGACTTGAACAAGCAAATTGTTTCAGCTTATTATTTGTATAATTAAAAAAGAAATATTGATGCATAAAAGCTGATTGTATTGCGGTATTTGTATTATCCGAGTTTAAACGTAATGGCAGTGGTACAGACTATCGTTAAAGTCTACGTTTGATATATTTTCAGCGAGGGGTAATCAGAGGGGCTACAGGTTGTTGCGCGAGTTGAACAAGTTTGCAAACAAACTCGAGCATTTCGCACGATAGTACGACTGTTATTATAGTCGACGGTGAGAAGTCTGAAAATTTATAACCGACGAAAAGTCGACAGGCAGCGGCAGAAGCGCACCAATTCGAAATGCATCGCGACCACTTTTAGCTCAAGTTCCTTCGCGGTTGTAATGCGTAATAAATTCTCGCGTTACGGCGCGGTTGTAAAGCACACCGTCTCGCGCCGCGCGCAGTAACCCATTCAGATCGGAATCCTCCTCGGGCGAGTGGTACATTCCGGAAGCCTCGAGATGATGCAGGTGTTCCCGCGAGAGCCTCGCGCCAGAGGGGGAAGGGAAGAGAAAGAGAAAGAGGGAGAGATCGGAGAGACGGTCGTAAATCATTTTTGCGTGTCCCGTGTGTGAGGTGGGATTGGGAAGCGTCTGAGGCGGGATCGGGGAGGATAGCGGGAAAGGTGAAAAGGGTTGAGAAGAGAGGGTTGAAGTGTACAGGGAGGGAGGGAGGGGCGAACGGGGGAGGTACAGGACAATAACTTCACAATATCTCGCAGATGAAAGCAGCGTTTATTACCTCCTGGAACAAACGCGGGACTGCCGTTGCACATCCCCCGCTGCAATGGCTCGCGGATAGCGTTTAATAAAATTAATTCTATCTCCTCGCTCCCCTCGGCTCGTCGTCGCGGTTCTCGTTCGTCCTAGACGTGGAACGTGACACGCCTTATTTCGCAACGACCTCTTCTTTTTTGCAGCGTTTCTTTATTAGTCGTGCGCGATATTGCTATTTGCGCGCGACACCTTCGTTATTTCATGTTTTGCGTTATTGTGCCCGCAGGCAGCGTTTTACATGCGCGAGTGGCTTCTTCGATTTACGGTGTTGTCGTAAACGTCATATCTTCTGGGTGGTCGCGTCGAAATACGGAAAATCATGGGCGCTCATAGCAAGTAGTATTAGTCATTTTGCGCGACGCGAATGAAGCAGTGGAGAAATTGACGATGATATGTGAAGAAAATACGAACGTAGAGAGTAACGAATGTAGAAAATAAGCCAAGTATATATAAATATATAACACTAAAGTATAATTTTTACGAAAGATTTCTTTTTATTTTACAGGATTTATTACATGATATTTAGTTTGGTGGCGTTTGAAAAAATTGTGAAAAAATATCCGTGGATATTTGTTAAAAATAATGTTGGTCTTTCATTGGCCAATCCTTTTTTACATGGTTTATAGTATAAAAAAATAAGTATAGTATAATAAGTCAGATACAGTACAATAATAAGTACGAATATGATAATGAATTGAAAATTAATTACTGATGATTAGATATACTATTGTGGTTAAGTGCTATTATTAATTACTATTATTTCTCTTTGTTGCAGGTAAGCGCTCTCTCATAACTATCATAAGCAGAATTCGGCTAAGTAAGTAAAAGGAAATTTAAATGTAATATGAACGGTATGAAACATTGCAAGAGACATAATTTCGGCGAAGAAAATTAAAGTTATAAAACAAGCAACGTTTAGGGAGAGTGGAAAAAAGGTCTCTCTTGAAATCGCGGATGAAAAACGTTCACTCCAGTTTTACATTCGCCGGGAGCTCGTTTAGGCGTTGCGGCTCGCATTCAAGAAACTTGCGTCGCACAGTGTGTCTTAGCGAGGACAAATAATTTCCGCCATAAATCCCGCGGTAAATGTGGGCGGAGCTTATCGTAATTCTCGTTAATGTAAATAGCATAAGACGCATTGTTGCATTCAGCATCGGGAATACCGAGCCATTCTTCGGAGTTACAAACGTGGCGGCTCATTATGGGACTAATGCGCAGGAGTTGTCGCTCATGTCTATAGTATGTATGCAGCGAGTCAGGTACTTTCTGAAAATTAGCTACACGGATCAGCCTAGTCTACCGGAGTTTAGAAACTCGAGCTTCACGTTCCCGTGGAATGACATCGGTGCTGCGTAATACTGTCACCTGTTATCACACTTCCCGCACTTTCCACCACGTTACGTCAAATGAACGGGTATCAGTCAATCAAACAATGCCAAACTAGCGTGTTACAATGATACACGGAATTTCGTCAAGAACTTAATACGATCTCGGTTCGGCGTTACATCCTTCGCCATTATTCGCGACGATACTTTACCTCGAAACTTAATAATTTCAAACAACGTTATGTATTAAGCATAGAGACCTAGACAGTTCATATAAGCATTGATAAAAATCTGTGTAGTTAAATAATAATGGTAACTTAAACGTTTACATAAAACTTGACGCTCGTGAAACTATCGTCTCGTTTCTTTGTACTATTTCATGCGCTCCTTGGACCATTTCTGTACGTTTTTCTATGAATAAGGTTTAAAAGGCGGATGATACCATTCGCGAAGATTCACCAGTTCGAAGTTTTGTACTTAATTAGTGGCGGGTCGCGGGTCCCTCGTCTCGTTTCATGTTCCCCTATCTAAAGCCTTAGACGACCGTGGAAACTTAGCCTCTATGTGGGTCTCGGTTAATCTCGAAAGGATAGAGCGGGGAGAGAGACAGCAGTTTCGCGCGCAGATAGGTGGGTGCTAATTATCAAGGTCTCTCTCTCTCTCTATCGCCAGTAAAGTTGGCCAGGGAGAACCGATTACGTTGCTACAGGTAACGGCCGTTATTGCCGTGGAACGAGTCTCCCGCGCCCATCAACGCTCGCTGGCAGAGCAGTCTATTCGCGAGGGCTTCCATCGAAGTGAGTTAGCCTCCACAATAGCGCGAATAAGTATCGTGATGCGCCGAGTAAGTGCCTTCGGCTGCTGGCTTCTTTAAGTTCTGTATTTTAAATGAGGAACACGGGGAAAAGAGAGGGAATTATCGTGCTCGTAGATAGTCGATTCATCTACGGGGACGAGGACCTGGAAATACGCGCGCGTCTGCTGGAAATAAGTAGATTTGATCGCCTGATATTTAAAATTTATATTGTGTATTGCGGTATATGAGAGAAATTCTCTCTCTCTCTCTCTCTCTCTCTCTCACTCACATTTACTCAGTCAAAGAAGCTTCCGCGGTAGCTCGGATAATTGCGTTTGCCGAGTAAATATATTTACGTCGCTTGCCCGGTTCCGCACTTTCTCGTGCTCGATCAAAATGCATCCGAGTGTATGTATCATGCACTCGCCACGCATTCGAACCGTATTACGGAAAGAGTCTCATACGATAACATAGCATATTGCTAACGAGGCCGTCAACTGGAGAAAGAGATTTATGTATTTATCCGCGCATCGCATTTAAGGTCGAGCTATAAAGCCGCGTCTACGGTCGATATTTTCCGCCTCAACACTATTATTTCCGAATTGATATTTTATCCGCTGATGCACTATTTAGGGGTGGTGTAAGAGTTGTGCGTCTGCTTTCTGTGCCAAAGACCCAGGTTCAACCACCCAGAACATATTAAATTTTTAATTGAATACCACCTCTCGGAAGGCAATGGCAAACCACTGAGGGTACCTTTGCCAAGAAAATCACCATGGAGCACCATGGTGATCACTACACATCGTTTACGATGTTGGACTAAGAAGAAGAAGCACTACTTAGGGAACAGCTTCATACATGTCCATTGTAATGATATCAATGCTGCTATTGTTATTGCAGCTGTTGACAATAATTCATCTATTGCTAATATAAAGCAGAATTTATAGAATAGTAGTGATGTGCTTTAGAATTTATTTAGTACTTCTGATTTCAAATCGCTCAGCAAGTCAATTAATCGCAATTAAAAATGTATCGTGCGTTGACTGCGTAGCTAATAATACAAATGTATTTCAATTTTTGCGGAGCTCTCGGATTGTCCGTTTTATGATTTATAAAAGGATGATTATCTTTCTACACTTGGGATTATTCGGAGCGTAGTTTCTGCGAACTCCCAAGGAAATTCCGCGCCATCCCTTCGTTTTATTACAGTTAACGGAGGCACGAAGCGCGGTGTGCCCGCCCTATCTTTCTGTCGGAGCACGTCGGCTCGCCTGTCGAATTCCGAATTTTCGCCCATAACGTCGAGGCGCAACGCCCGTGGGGGACAGGCGGCGCCGGCCGGGATAGTGCGGAGATCACGGGCTGTTTAGAATGCAGCTGCGGTTTGCGTCAGTCCCATCGGCCCTGTGCGGCAGTGTAGCCGACGCTACACGGACGGCGTGGTGCTTCTGACGCAGCCGTCGGAAGAGAGGGCAAGAGGACGGGCTTATCGGGCAACGTCGCTAATTGATTGGCACGCCTCCGTCGCCGCGACGGAGCGCCGCTCTCTGTCGTCCTTTTCTCCCCTCCGCGTATATACATATTTAGTATATCCTTGGCGATTGGTCGGCAGCTTATTACCATTGAAATAGGCTCGCGTGCCGCCGCCGTCGCTGCATCCCCGACTCGCGTGACAGCTCCGCCACGTGAAAGCTCCGCTGCTCGGGCTTCGACGCGCATAATAAAGTTCACTGTCATACTTACCTGCGGACGGCGACGGCGATGGCGGTGTGGGTGAACGGGTTTCGGACTTTCGCGGTACCGTCTCGTGCTCCGCGTGTCGGTGTGACTCCGTACTTTCCTCTTAATTCCGTTTCGACTATTCGCGCACGAACATCGCCGGAACTCGATTCGTTTCGGTGCCCGAATGCAGCCGCGGCTTTTCGCTCAGATTTCACATTAAAATCCAACGATCCGTTCCCGTATTCCGCAACTTATGACGATTAAGTACAATTTATCATGATTTTAATTAGTGGAATTTTGTATTTTATTTTCCGCGCACATACGAATATGTTCATTTAATTCTGTGGTTTGACGTTAAAATTTTATTTAATCATTTCCTCGTTGTTGGACGCTGGATATTAACGTTTAATTTAGTAAAATCTAGTACATGTGCATGTGCGTATCATGGTGTATATTTTTTACAAATACGCTGCGTAATATAATTTTCAAATTTTATTACTAATATCGTATTCATTTGGCTTTATATGACCGCGCTAAATACACATTGTTCGATGCGGAAGCCTCCAATTTTTTATGATTCAACTAATTCGTTTTAATCGCGCAAGAAATTCGAGACTCGTACTTCTCGAAACCTCGATTTCACGTTAATCCGCGCCGTAGCCCGTAACGCCGTACAAACGAATGCGAGGAAAACCGCCTTTCGTATTTCGCGATGTTTCGAAAGCGGAGAGCTTTTAATTAGAACTTTATGTACCGCTCGGCTGCCTTAATATTTACGTTTAATCCATTTCGAGTGTAACCCGGGAGTAGCCGCGGATTTCGCAGTGGTATCTCGCAATCGCGATTCAAAATGCATCTCGATCCGACTGGAGTGCCGGGGTCGGCGTTCAAGATAGGGGTAGAGAGAGGGAAGATCGTCGTTTTTAATCTATCCTGTCTGCCGCTATAATTATTTCATTTAGTGGGATATCATGATTTGGCGAAATATCCCGCCGACGAAATCAGAAGAGGCGTGTTCGGCGGCGCAGCTCGGGCGCCGAACGAAAAAAAAGGAAGAGCGCAGCGACGGATAGACAGGCGGAGATCCCGGATTACGAAACGTTTTCATCGCTGACGCGAATTTCCTTCGTTTATCGGAAGCTCGTTAAAGAGGATCAGCGGTAAATCGCATTCGGGCTTGATGGGGGACGACAGAGGCAGACAGGCTCGACCGTCGAGGATTCGCCGAAGAGCACGTCGCCGCACGAAAACCGTCAGCGCGGTGGTTCGCTATTTTCTTTTTTTCTCCTTTTTTTTTAAATTTTTCGTCGGCCTTTAATAAATTACGCTCGAGCACGGAAGTACTGTATGTCATCCATATATTTTCGGGCGAAACGCGTTCTGGCGTTTCGGGCAAGGCCGGCGCCGTGTTCTGTCCGCGAAACAACAACGCCGCGCGTAATAACGTGCAAAATCCTAATGCGCTTACGTTTCGTAAATTGGATTCTGCGAAATGAAAGAGAATTCCAGCCGCGCGACTGTGTCGATCGTTCTACATTTTTCAGAATTTTTTTTGGATAATCCGTTTTGAAGAGCACTGTATATTAAGATTCTGAAAAATCTCTGTTAGATGTTAGCAGAATCTCTTTTATCTTTGATACATTAATTTTTTTTTAGGGCTTACTCATTCTTGCGTATGAAAGTATAAAAGTTGAGAAATGTAAATTGAACGAATCGAATGAAACATTTTACGAACGCAGAAGACACGCTTTTCAGGCAACGTAAAAAGACTTCTGATACCCTTCTGCATTATCCTCTCGTTCACTCGACTCCAGTCTTCGTCTATCTTTGATTCCATCCGAATGGTTTTACAAGCTTCATTTTCCGCGTGCTGCAAGCTCTTCGGGCAGCTTATCTTCGTTTATCTTCTTTGTACGAGTCGCGGGCAGTCAAATCTCAGAGAGGAATTCGAGAAGCGAGCGCGATTCAGGACCGCTGCTTGTCAGGCGACGAGCTCGGCCTCAAGTGGCTCGCTCGATATCCGGCCGCACCGTTCGTTGGTGACACTCCGTCATTATCCGATGGATGCAGTAAAACGTGAGTTAACGACCGGTCTATTCCTCGGGAGCTGCGCGGTCTTATAATGTTCGTTCGCGGCACGAATAAACGCACGAATGGCATTCAGCCGAGTCACCCCTGCTGGGCGAAGCTGCCATACGAACTTCACGCTGTCATCGTTTATGGCCCAGCTTCATAGACCGTTTCAGCGTTAACTCCGTCGTCGGAGTTCATCCCTTCGCTCTCTTCCTTCGTCTCCCTCCTGTCTTTTCTTTCTGTTTCCACTTCGCGGTGCGGAAGGCGATCTGCGTCGCGCGCGAAGCGGAATCGCGCTAAATATCCCATGACGACGTTGACAAATTATTTAAGCATCGTGCTTCGGCCGGGTTTGGCCTCATCTAATTGAAACATTACTTTTCGGTCTACCGAAATGCGGGTGATAGTAATTTTCTTCACGGCGAGTTTAGTATTCACGTAAATCTATTTCTTAGAAAATTATACTGAAATAAGAAGTAGAAATGCCGCGATTTAAGGGCCGATTACTATTTAAAATTGTTCGAGGAACAGAGTCGAAGCGATGGAAAGCGGGAGATCGTGCCGAACATTTCGCAGGCAATTTGGTTATATCCTACATTTGTTACGTATTCTGTAAATGCGTGTACGCAAGCACGGTGTCGCGCGAGTGGCGTGTCCGTCGCGGATCAATACAATTACACCGCACGGGAGTGTGCTGCCGTACATGCAGATGAGAGAGACCGGAGGCCCGACTACCGGGCTGCTGTTTCTCCACGTCCACCACGTTTCTCCTTCCTCCGCCGGCGGCGACGCGTTTCAGTTTCCGCTTCGCGGCGCGGAAGACGATCCGCCTTGATCGGCCTCCGAATGGGAAACGACGTCGGCGGCGACGTAACACACGCGCGATCGAATTGCATCGCGGTGTGCAACGCGACCGTGCCCTTTTTCTCCGCTCCATGCGCCGGCCCTTTCAGCGCTTCCTCTTTCGAGTCTCCGAACGTATGCGGTGAGATAAGAAGAGAGTGCTTTGCCATTCGGGTCAAACTGCGCTCCGAGCGTGTCCCGTTCCTCGTTCCTCGTGCATATGTATGCATGTGGGCGTATGTATATGACAGGGTGACCGGGTTGCGCGACACGAAAGCGACGCTGCGGCAACGGGGTCGAGGCTCGAGCGGCATCATCACGGTGCTTTTCTCTGCGATGCTTTAGATACAAGAACGTGGGCTTGAGACCGGGAGCGGTCTGTGAAACTTTTAAGCCGCACCGATGAAATTACCGCGGATGCAGCAGGAAAGTTTCGCGCGGGCGTTTCATGCCAGGCATGTTACGTCGTGTAATTTAAGAATGCACTTTCGCCAGCTCGACGGACAGTCGCAAATATGCGAGATATACGTTCGTTATCGGACCGCAATTGACACTTCTCCTCCTATACGTGTGACTTATCGACATCATAGAGAGAGAATTCACCGTATATGTTCCCTACATCCAAATTCTCAGGGTATATCGCACCGTTGTCCGTTTCGTGGATCCGGCGACGTGAACTTAACGTGGAATCAATTGTACGAGCTGTTGGAATAATCAACGAAGGAGTTGGCAAAACGCAAAGGCATCTGATATCGAAACACGCAAAGCGCCGCAAGAGGATTCTCGCTTCTTGTTTGCTTATTTTTCATGTTTAATCAAGTAGATTCCTCGTCCCATGCCGGAACGCAGAAATTTATGACGCTCGCGCGTCCTGCGGCGCAAAAAAGAAGGTAGCGAGCGGGGGGGGGGAGAAAGAGAGAGAGAGAATGAAAAAATGATTATAACTCGGGCGAACTCGGGCTGGCCCGAAATTCGATAACGGATGCTGCTGCTGGCTCCGATCCTTCACCGACCAGCGATCCTCCCCCCCCCCCGCGAAAACAAGCGTATCTGGGCCAATGATTCGCGTTCTGCGTTCCACTTCCCGACACCAGTCACCCGACATACCGTATTAACGATTTATCTTCGCACCGCTCGCACGGCGATAACAATTCATATGGCGATGACGCGAGCCATGTATTCGTTAACGCGCCAACCACCGCGCCGGAGTGTATTTCACGCTAAAGGATGTCGACGACTTTCATCTGCGCGATATGGCGCCAACGGATTAACGCGTCTCTGCATTTTGGATTTGTTTAATATTTATTACGATCATTATTATTTTCTCTTCCATTGATACTACTATTATTTCGAATTGTGCGAGTCATGATAGAAAATATTTTTGCACCGAAAAGAATAGAACTTGGTTGATATAGCCAAATTATAACTCGCTAACGCAAATTTAACATTTATAACTAAGCAGATTTGATAGTGTAGCAAATAAAATATGTTTAAAAGCAGTTATTTTCTTTGCTACACTACCAATCTTCTTAGTTATAAATGTTAAACTCTTGCGTTAACAAGCTATAACTTGGCTGTATCAACCAATTAATTTTGTTCCGTATTCCTGTAGCTTTATTAATTTTATAAATAATTTTATATGGAGTGTTTTCCACACGTACAATTATAATATGATGTTTTAATAGCATATTCTGATGATTAATTAGAATCGATAATCTTAAAAATACTATGAAAATGTCGAGATTACAATGTCTTTTTAAAATTATAATAAGCGATTAAAATTGGCTCATAATATCGCATAAAAATTGCACTTAGATTCGTAATCGTGTATGTACGTACCGGTATTTCATTTGTATTGATTTTTATTGCTTAGTTAATTTTGTTCTCTAAGAGAAAATTAAAAATGATAAGCATAGATAAAAAATGATAGGAAATATTTAATAAAATAAGCTTGGTAAAAGTAATAAATGATAATAGAACAATTTTTGCAAAACAAGAAAATGTACAAATTTAGTATAAGCTCCTTATATTATACTTTTTATTAAACATTTTATACGCAAATTAAATTTTAAGAGAATGTATTATAATTGAAAGGAAGCGATATATTCACGAATATATGATATATAATGCTATTTGTATCATTTTAGTAATAAATACATTATATTTGATTAAATTTTCAAATGTATTGATGAGATAAATAATGAAATATACGGAATAAAACACAAAATAAAATTATAACAGAATATTGATATTTTTGAAATGTAAAGTTTATTTATATAGGTATATTCTATCATAATTCATCTCATGGATAATGCAGAAATAAGATAGATATTTACATGTATCATTATATACAGGTTGTTCAATTTTTAAGTTTACAGTGTTATATCTCGCAAACTGATGATTGTATTGAAAAATGTTTGAGATAAAAGTTGTATGGCCTAAAAGGAGACATATGATTCCGATGTGAGTCATGTCGTCGTCGTTTTCAAGAAATTTTAAAGGCGACTAATTTCTTAAATGGAACTTAACTTTTTCTTTGAGATAAAAGTTGTAGATCTCGTCGAGACATTTTCAAAACACCCTCAAAAATTGTCTTTTGCATAAGCCGTTCCGGAGATATGAAGCTTCAAAGTTTACAATATTTTGACATAAAATATGAAATATCTCGTAAACTATTCATTTTTTTATCACTGTACCTTAATATACTTTTATGCATAGAATACTGAGAAGATTTAATTAGTGCAAGGAAAACACATGGTTGCTCTTCAAAAAAATATGTAATTGCACATTGCAAATTGCATAATTATTTTAAAAGCAACCATGTGTTTTCCTCCCATCAATTGATTTATCTCACTATTCTACGCATAAAAGTATTAAGGCACAATTATAAAAAAATGAATAGTTTACGAGATATTTTATATTTTATGTCAAAATATTGTAAACTTTGAAGCTTCATATCTCCGGAACGGCTTATGCAAAAGACAATTTTTGGGGGTGTTTTGAAAACGTCTCGACGAGATCTACAACTTTTATCTCAAAGAAAAAGTTAAGTTCCATTTAAGAAATTAGTCGCCTTTAAAATTTCCTGAAAACGACGACATCTACGATATGACTCACATCGGAATCATATGTCCCCCTTTAGGCCATACAATTTTTATCTGAAACATTTTTGAATACAATCATCGGTTTGCAAGATATAGCACTGTAAACTTTAAAATTGGACACCCTGTATATTTAGGTATTTATGCAAAATAAAGAAAAATTATTAACACGTTCGGAAAAATTGTTAATATTTAGATGTATTATTTTATTTACTCTTTTTTTCTTTTTTAAATTATTTCTTTAACACAATTTGATATCTGCGTTTGATCTACACACACACACACACACACACACACGCACACACACACACACACACACACACACACACACACACACACTTACTCGGAAATTTTTTAAATATACAAATATTATTAACTTGAGTAAAAAAAGACAAAAAATTGTACAATTGTACAGCGTATTTGAAATAATTTATTTAATAAAAATCGTACTAATGATTATTAACTATATATATTTTTATATGCACCAATTTTTATTTGAATCTTCGTAACTGATCCATTCACATTTATTGATTTTATTTTATTTTATTTTATTTAGATAGAGTGGAAACACTTATGTAACAAATTTATGTTGTTTATGTTTTTAAAAATATGGAAAAAATTAAAAGGGAATGTGTTTTACCCTGTTATATGTGTGAAGCACAAAATTAAATAATTTGTATACATTAAAAGTTGCTATTAATAAATACTTGATAAAAAAGGGCAACTGTAAATTTTACACGGTTAATCAACTTTGATCACTTATAGCTCGAAAACCATTATGAACTCGACGTTTTCGTATTTTTAGGATACTCGACCTTAATTTTAAGATTGTATAAAGTGATACGATCATTGTGACACACCCATGTATTTTTATATAAACCATATAAACTGCTTTTATTTTAGACGTTTTTACCGTATAATCAAACCTGTCCTTTAAAACACTACATTAAGCAATTCAATTATGCATTTAGTTTTCATTTCTTTTTTTTACGTCTGATAAGGGTACGCGGTGCATTTCGTGCGAGACCCTCTATACTTTCAATAAAATGCTTTTACATTCCGGTTGCATTAGCCATGCCGGTTGACGTTGCACATTTCGATCGTTTATATCCGGCGATCGTTATCGACACGCTCAATGTTGGCCGAATACCGCGCTCTAACGCTAATCTCGTGACCGAGATCAATCGCGACGGATACATCACCGGCGCTCGAGTTGTTTTGTATGAGCGGCGAATGCGAAAACGCAATGGTCATGTCGCATTGAATTATAAAGGCCAAATTCAATTTTCGGTTATTATACCGAGGTATGTGTAGGTTTTTTTCTCTCTTGTTTCATACGACCGCGCGTCTGTTTTTATTTCGCAAATAAATGCAACGAACACGATACGAGAATTTCGTTGAAAAAACAACTCGCGGTTTACAACACGTCAATTTTTTTTAAATGGGGAGTTGTTAAGTCAAGTTGATTATATACATCGAAAGGCGTCGACCGATTGCTCAGATTAGATGTTCTGTCAGCTAGGGCCACACAACCATTATATCAATCTATTTATATAAAAATTAATTTACAGTGATCAATTTTAATAAAACGCGTCTCCTGTGTCTTCTAATAAACGCCCCGATATACGCCGTTCATAACAATCGTTATTATCGATACAGCGCCGTGCGTCGCGTGAAAAAAAAAATATTTGCCCGCGCTTCGGAATGACTAAAAAAACATGCACAAAGTCGATACACGCGCTCGCAAAATTAATATTCATGTAATCAGTGTGCCGCGTCGCTAATTGCACTGCTCTTTGACATCATTTTCGTTTTCGAGCTTTGTTTCCGTGTCTAAAGACGAATTTATCGGGCGAATATGTCTTCCTTCCTGGCTTTCGCCGGATTTTTTTATCAAAGACTGATAATTGAAATGGTTTTTCTGGAAATCCGCAGGGAGACGCCTTTGCCGTCCATGCATTCTAACTGATGAATCCCGTTGCGATGTTATCGTCGAAATAGTTGGCCTAGATTCAACTCGGACTACGTCCGCTCGACTCGGTGGATTATTAATTTTTCTCTGGTCGGACTAAAAGGATTCGGCTCTTCATCTCGCTCTCTCCTCTCTCTCTCTCTCTCTCTCTCTCTCTCTCTCTTTCACACACTTCGATCTCCTCATTCTTTCCTTTCCCCGAGTGCTTTCACCCTTCCTGTGTTCATCGTCCGGCTCGCGATGTCTATTTGATTTTCCGAAATGCTTGGTAAAAGAGGCACGTGTGTGCACGCATATAGAGATAGAGAGAGAAAAGTACCATTTGTAAGATATTACATCGGGAATTCCAATTTAGGGATAACGTTGTTATATAAAAGCGACAGAAAGCTGCCAGATTTTTTGCTCGTACCGCAATATCCGACTGAAAATTCTGTCAAAAAATTGTCAGATGTTTTATTGAGCGGACCGGGAGTACAATTTCTGCAGATACGTTCGCTCAGTGCGCACTTTACACAGGAAAATAATTATATTACGTGCGATTTAAATAGACGAATTCTAAAAAGCAACATTTATTTCTTATCATATGTCTAGACTGTATAAACTGGCACTTTATACGTATACATTAGCGGTACGTATAGATGTTTGAATAAATGCTGCATTAATCGGTAACAGAGATGAAAATAGGAAAGAAATACTTATTGTATTTTTTACACGCGAAAATGAAATCACCAATAACAACATAGCTGGCGGCTAATAATTTTTCTGACGTAAAGGAGATTTACGTGCGACTAAATAGCGTCGTAAATGTCGATAAGCTTTCTATTACGGCGAAGAATGCCTCGTTATTTGTCGGTGTTTCTGCGCCATACTTTTCGCGAAATTACAAAAGTTATATTATACAATATTGCCATAGATTTTTAGATGATTACACAACGTGCGATGATTATCCGAACGCAATTTTAACTTTACCATCTTTTTGTTTATATATTCTGTACCAATTTCAAAATTATTCCTTCCTTTTGCAAACGTTCAGTATAACAGATCATTTCTCTTTGCAATATTTTTCAATTTTTGATATTAATATCTCAATAATTAAGAAAATTATTTTGATTTCTTTTTTCTTAATGTTTTATAAAATCAAGATGACATTAATTTGTATTCTTGAATACATAATGTTTGTCTGGGAGATTAATCTAGAAACGGGATATTCGAATAGCTGCCTTTTTTTTCAATTAATGAATATTCTTTGATGTCTTTTTTAATAAATAAGATGGCAAGCATAAGACGTCTAATAAAACTAAAAGTAAAAATAATACCTAGTTTGCTTCATCGCGATATCTCGATAGAAATAAGAACATGTAAATTAAAATTGACTTTCACAGCTTTATGAAAGTGTTTTTCCACACAGCACGGCAATTCAGTGAGGAGCAAATGGAGCGCGGATTAAGCGTTGTTATTAAACCGCGGTGTGTAAGACAATCGTGACGTTTAACCCAATTGCGCGCGTAGCGCAGCCCGAACAATTAATAGCGACTAATTAAGAAGGGGCAACACCCTCCCGGCAGCTCTTACCAGTAGCCATGGGGTTAATCACGAGCTTGTTATAAATAGTTGACTGCTGGTTTCTAATCGCGATTATTCACTGTTTTCCTCGTTGCACGAGTGGTATATTTATCGATCCATATCTATCTTTCAATCTTTGTCTTATCCGTAACTAACGCGCACATGCTATATTTATCAGTTATCTGCTAACAATTTTTAATTATACGGACTGTTATTATCGAATTGAATTGAAAATATTTATTTATGCTCTTTAGGATAAACATTTCCTGAATATGTTACATAATCTGGCGTAGTCTTTCTGTATAACTACCGTATAACGGATGGTACGCGATAAATTGCCACCATCTCTCCGCGACGTTGGTTATTTAAAACGATCGATTGTTTAATTAACGCTCGGGCTGCGTGCAAAATTTCGACTACTAAATGGGCCCCGAGTTATTCACAAGCACGGCAAATTTTACGGCTACGTGTCTACACGTTAATCCCAACGTTGATCCGCTATCCCTTTTATCTCGTTTTACCTCCTTGTTTAGGAGAAACTTAATGTCAACCCGCGGAAAATCGCCCTCTCGAGACTTTATATACCGACCCCGTTTCTCAGCAAACCCCCTTTTCGCGCGTTTGATCGCCCCCGCGCTCGCTCTCCCGGAGACAGAGGGCAATCACGGAAACCGCTACAAAGGGCTAATTTGCTTGGGCGCTAACGATATTATCGTGGAAACGAGATGCGCGATGGTGAGGCGTACCACCGCCGTGTAGACGCGAGTCTCAACCGTAATTTTGCACGAATCGACGCAACTCTTTTCTCCAGGCCGTCTTGCGATTGTTCTGAATATTCTTATCAGCCGTCTCGACCAATGAAATTTTCCTAAATAATTTATTCGTATTTGATTTTTCTTTTTGCTATTAAAAACTCCGTATTTTAATATTTATTTGTCGTTGCTCCTACTGATTAATCGAATTTTACAGTGTAATGAATTGAATTTTTCAAATAATTATGAAGCATATTTAAGCAGAGTTTATTATGTTGCTTTTTTTGCTAATTCTAAGATTTTCTTGCCGTGAAAAATTTGCTGACTAGTGTATTTAATTTAGTAATAACTTATATTCCTTATATATTTGATTGTATACCAGTAGTTCAATTATTGTGATCCGCTCATTTTAATGATACACTTAATGTTTACTCATTTATAAATGAGAATAGGTCAAATGTCGGTCTGCGGCGGATCTTGGTGCCTAATAATAATTTTTATTCGTCGGTCTTGACACACAATCCTTACATGAAGCTGTAATAATTAATTCACGTATTAAATTGACGAGCAATTTAAATCATTTTTATGCAAACAAGCATTTATGAGATTCCTCCTTCCCCGAAAACTAAAGAAATTATTGCGAAAAATAACACCTCAACCAGGATTCGAACCTGGATCTCCTTACAATCCGTGTGGGCATTCTAACCAATACGATCATCGAGGCATGTGGTGATATTCTTTGCAATAACAAATATATGTTAGATGAACGTCTAGCTTCAGGCGACTTAATGTTTACTCGCATCAGTTAGTAAAATCATATTTATGATTTTGTTACTAGGATATTATACAGTTATAGTTTTTTTTACTATCGTTATATAATTATAATTTCTTATATTAAAATATTATTGTCCTGAAGATACATTAGTCCTAGAACACAAAGTATTTCCATTCTATTCTTCTGGATTCTACTTCAAAGGAGTAGATTGTTCTTTGAGCGATCAAAAAGCAGTATCGTACACCTAATTATAGGATTTCGATGTAGAGCCTTTGTGCGAGAACTTAAAAATTTTCGCGGCGAATATTCCCACGTGCTTGGCTGCGCTTACGGAAGAAACGAAAAACCGAGCGCATCGCCGGCGGGCGCCCCTTAACAGCTGATCTCCGCGTACGATAACACGTGGAAAAAGTACATTTCGCAAAGCAACGCGATATTCCCAGCCCTTTGTGCCGTGCACGTAGTACCTGATAGTCGCCAAGTGCTTCACTCAAACGCGATAACACCCCCGCTGCAACCGCAGTCACGGTCATGATAACAAATATTACATACCGGTGCAGGATAAGACTGATCGATACATAATGTTCATCGTCGATAATGACACGCTTCACGTGACGTTACGTATTTTCTCGACACGTTCAATGGGCAGGATGACGCTAATGCAGAAGACACGCATGTAAATACGATGTTTTGAATACATCCGGTATATCTGAATAACTTGAGATGAAATTTTTCGGTAACAGCGAGCGAATGGAGTTGAATGGATTGTTAAATAATAAATTCGCTTATTCGCGTATTTCTATTTTTTCCTTAAAAGTAGAGTTTTTAAACAGAGTTTTTTAAAATATAAAATAAACTTTATTTCTGAAAGTGTTAAACATTTGTTACAAAAGATGACAGATGTAGAATATATCTTGGTACGTTTTATACGCTTTGTCATTCCTTTTTCCAACTAAAGACCGATATCGGATAACAGACTAAGAAGAATGATAACTTTTTCAATTAATTTGAAAAGGACTTTAATGTGTTGTTTTATTTGATGGAATATAAATATTTAATGTCAAAGTGTCTGAAAAGTTTAAATTAAAATCTAATTAACATGAATAATTTTTAAATGAAAAGTGTACTGACACATTTAAATGAAAAAATAATTGAATAGTAATAGAAACTTTCTAACTATACCAATATAAATAGGGATTGATTAAAGAACAATATCACAGGAGAAGTATTGTGTACTGCATTCCTATATAATTAAACGGACCGAAAGTAGTGTGATGCAAATTTGAATTGGTATGCAATCTGCCTGAAATTGCAGTCAAGGCACGCTTCTACCGATGTCTCGGGGGAAACGGGGTGAATAGCATTGAGCAGCTCTCAATAGCCCTCCCCGCCCCGGCACAATACGACGGTAATTATGCGTCGAGGAGTAGTTTCGCGCTATAATCGCCACCAAAATCAGGGCGTTCTCCGTTCCATGGGTGACAATGCGCCGCGCGTCTCCGAAAACATTTGAGCACCGAGGAAGTTTCTATTATCAGTTCGCTCGTTCGAGGTCGCTCCTTCACGCGCTAATGGCTAATCTAATTGTCCGATCCCTCGCGTAATTGCGCGCTTAAACCGTCCGTAAGGACGGGCGTACGTTCTTTCGCTCTGGAAGATAATTTCTCGCGAAAACAGTCGATTGCCGCGCCCCGGTCACGCGCGCGACCATGGAATTTGTTTTCACGGAGCGGGTAAAAGCCCGAGCGGAAAAATTGCCCCCTGAAATTAGCATATTTATCGTGCTATTATCCGGGACGGCGCTATCACCGCGGTGGAAAGCGGCGTGCGACGGTGCGCTTTTACCGCTTTTCAGAGTTTTCATTGTTCAATTTTCGGCCGCGCGTCCAGATTCTCGACGCGCGACTCGCCGTCGTCCGATTATTAATTCGACTGTTGACGAACTCGATTAGAACTTCGGCCGTTATCGCGCGCGGCGCAAATGGGTCGGGGCGATTTTCTCGGGGATCTCGATTAAGATTGCATGCTCCGCGCATTACGCGCCTTCGAGGGTGCATTAGCCAGCTTGCTGATAAACGTGCGGCGCAGCGCTTCGTGCCTTCCGCGTTTATCACGCGAGATATTTATTAGATCTTTATTGAACGTTCGGCGAACGTTGAGACGCGTCCAACGATCGTTAGTTTCCTATTACAAAGGTACGAGATTCGTCGAAACTGCTGTGCACGGTCGTTATTAATGTGATCGTTGAACTGAAAGTTAGTTCATTCGGCGACGGTCTTTTGGATGTGTGCGAGTGAAACGTGGTGAGTGAAGGCTATTAGGAACGTTTATTCGGCAATTATGCATTTCAAGAACGTCTTTTCGGAGCATGATAGGGATGCATAATAGGGATGCACTATTTCAAAAGTAATAACAGAGAGAAGTAATAAGTAATCATCTCTCTTTAAATGCACGTATATATAAGCGCTTATCACGCTGCTCATTCGTAGATGATTATCTTGCACGCCGTTCCGTGAAAACTCGAAATTCCGATCCTAATCTCGCAATATCCTGCTCATATATCTGCGCCATTAATCTAATCGCATCATTCCACCGAGAAACAAAGTGGGTCGAGGCAATTGTCTAAGTGGCGGAATGTTCGTGCGATTTCTTCTGGGATGAATATTCGTGGTTCCCGACTCCGATTAGAATATATCACATAGGCCGCGTTTAAATTCGGCAAAAGTATTCCAGAGTTGATTTTTCGTTGACAAATTGGCGAAGAGGAGGCTTAATTTATCTTCCTTATTTATTTTTTAATTAATCAATGACGAGAAAATATTTTCCGATTGGGAAAATGTAAATTTCTGCCCGTTAAGGCGTTTGATGTACGTCCACCTCTCCTCAGCGACTTTTCATATAAATCGCGGCAATCAATCTTCATCTTTCGGCCGATTACTGATCCACCGATTCTGCCGCATTTCGTCGCATCGCGAATATCCGGCGAATTGGGTCGCCGTTCGGTTTTCCCGCAGCTTTCATTTGCATCTGATGTCAAAGGTCATGCACCTACGAAATTTGTTTTTGGGGACGCGATAAAAATACAGGCCACAGGAAGATACACAACGGTGGAAAATTGCGTTCGGGTTAAAGGGTTGAAGTACCACCACCTCGTTTGGTATCGCCGTATCCTGCTCGCGCCCCCATGACGAGCGTCCCTCTCCCTACGTTCATCATGGGCGCTCAAAGCCAGCAGATTGGACATTTCTGTTGACTCGTTGTTCCACACCACCGGGGCAATGAAACGAGAAACAATTCGATGGGCTCCCGTGCTCTCCTCTCTCTCTCTCTCTCTCTCCCCCTCCTCCTCTTTGCCCCCGTTGCATCGGTCCATGACTTCGCGCCGTGTAAAAAAAAATTATCGTTCGTATCGACGTATCGCACTTTTCTCTTTCCCTCTCTTTTTTTCTCGCGTGCGAATCTGATCTCTCTTCGCGAAGTGGTCCGTCGAACGTTTTATGAAGTACCTATTATTGAATATTTGTGATCGGCGAAGCAACATCGAGATTTCGGAGGCGAGCGTGCGTTCACATGCATGTATACATGTGCTATATGCACACGGAAAGAATGGTTTTGCTGAAATATCTAAAAATTTGGCCAGATACAGATCTGAAAATAATTTTGTTAGACCATCAAAAGTAACAAAGTAGGACGCTCAAAATAATTGCTAGAATATTAAAACTTTTTGCAGCATTATCATCATGCTTGAGTGTCTTACTTAGTTACTTTTGATGGTTTAACAAAATTATTTTCAGATCTATATTTGACCAAATTTTTAGATATTTCAGCAAAACCGTTCTTTCCGTGCAGCACTGCAGTATCGAGTGCTCGATATTTCATGCCCCGATGTAGATTGAGAAAAATTAATTGCTATGTTTATATCTTTTATCTAAAAGTTGTTTGAGATTTTTTCATTATAGGATTTCTCGAGTTGACAGAAAAGAAATAAAGATTAAATTTCGTATTAAATTCCTATATTTTTGTATAAAGTCTTTAAACTTTCCTCAATCTTATTTTAATATTATTGTTTTGCACATAATTGTAATGCACAGTTGCGATGTGCATATAATGAACATTCTCTTATAAGACTTTTAATGACAGATACTTAATATAAAAATACATAGAGAGGTATATTAAAGTTACGTGTCGATAAGGTTAAGATTTTTAATTTAATTTTCATTTTATTTATTAACTTTTGTATAATTTCTAATTATATAAATAATTTATATTACAAATATTTATTTATACAAATAAATCGTTTCAGAGTTAAGATTATAACTGAACACATATACACATACACGAAAAGAACGGTTTTGCTGAAGTATCTAAAAATTTGACTAAGTACAGATCTGAAAATAATTTTGTTAGATCATCAAAAGTAACTATGTAGAACAATCAAATATGATGATAATGCTGCAAAAAATTTGGATATTTTAGTAACTATTTTGGGCGTCCTGCATAATTATTTTGATGGTCCAACAAAATTATGTTCAGATCTGTATCAAAATTTTATTTCAGCAAAACCATTCTTTCCGTGTACACACAAAAGAGTTAATCCTGCAGATATGTGTCTGTAATAAATTTTTATAATAATAAATGCCATCAGCAAACATCATCCCGCGACATTGGATAACGGTTTAAACAGAGCATTAAATAGTGTCATAAAATCTCTGCGAAAGTATGTGTTTATCACCAATACTGCGATTGAAATCGATCGAACGTCACATAGAGTATCCAATCTCACGTAGAACTCTCGAAAAACGACTCAACGGGGAGATGGGATCGTTTAACGCAAACGAGAAAACGTCTGGCACTCGAAGCGGAGTGCGCCTCGTTCAGGTACAGAAGAGAGTGGGCGGGGTACGGGTAAGAACGATCGTATCTCCTTGACAGTTGCAGTTCATTGCCGTCACGTAAACATCGGCTAAGCCACTGGCACGAAGCCGGGACGGGCTTGCATGTCCGCGCGAAATTATCGTAAGAATCGCATGACCGACCGAACAGCCGTGCTGTAAGCAAAACTCACGATATACCCAGCTTTGGATTTTTATAACGATGTTACGGGTGGCTCACCTGTACCCCATCGGCCAATTTCTGTTACGATGCCTCGACGCCGGGCACCGCGATTGAAGAAATCGGATCAATGCCCGGTTTGGTAATTTTCTATGAATTTGCGAAATTCGATTCGTCATAATTTAATTTGCAATCATTTTGATTTAAATCTGATTTTAGCGCTATTGCTCGTCTGGCTCTTGAGATAATTATTTCTTTATGTTCTCCTTCCAAAATAGAATATAATCTAATTCAGCTTCGGATTTTTATAACGATGTTACGGGTGGCTCACCTGTACCCCATCGGCCAATTTCTATTACGATGCCTCGGCGCCGGGCACCGTGCTTGAAGAAATCGGATCAATACCTGGCTTGGTAATTTTTTATAAATTTGCGAGATTCGATTCGTCATAATTTAATTTGCATTCATTGTGATTCAAATCTGGTTTTAGCGTAAATACATAAAAGATTTGTTTATTGCTCATCTGGCTATTTCTTTATGTTCTCCTTCCAAAATAGGATATAATCTAATTCAGTTCAGAAATATCTAACTCTCTAATAGAATAGATATCGCTTTTTAAAAACTGTCGTCTTGAAATCTAATACTGTTTGTTAAAATAGATTCACATTTTAGTTAAGAATTAATAATCCTTTGAATATATATTGACGCTGGATCGTGCGAAAATTGAATCTTGTAGATATAAGAACGAAGAGAACGGAACTCGTGCATTTACATTGAGGAAAAGTTGCAAATGCGTGTAACGCAGCACCGATTCGCTGACGATTCAGCTCGCCTTGCTCGTCTAACAGGTTAAACGTTCTCTAATTTCCGCAAGTTTGTCCCTCGGCGGAGGCGAGCGCGTTTTGCACTGGGAGGAAGTCCCTCCGCAGAACGTGAGCGCGGTTGAAGATTGAATTTTCAGAGGTGGTTATTTACATCTTGAAGAGTTACAGAACTTGAGTAATTCCACTTTGCATAATACAGCGGGGAGAACACAGGCGGTTAATATATCTGCGGTGCAAAGGATGGTTGGGAGGAGGAAGGGAGAGAAATTGCGAGCAAAAAAAGCAGCGTGGATGAGAGCTCGAAAATCGCAGCGGCGGGTTCCTGGCGGGCGTTGCGAAGCTAAGAACGGAGAACAGCCGACCGACCGGCTTTGCCATATCTCGTAAGAATGTAAAAAGTTTTAATTGCGATGTTACATTCCCATTAGAAGTCAGAATGAGTAAAACTCCGTTATCGCGCCGCGTAAACCGAACGGTGTTCGTCGTTAAGTATGATATCGCGAGCGATAAAGAGACGAGGATACCCCGATCGCTACGTACGCGCACCGACTAATTGAACGATTATAATTGTATCAATCATCTCCCCGTGCGCGATACGGCATTAATGAAGTTATAATTAATAGCGGCTAAATTGCAAAATGATATTACGGGGCTATGCCGGACACAAGATCGTAATTAATTGTAATATCATCAATAATGCGCGCGATTGTGTTGCGAACATAAGTTGTATTTACACGGGCGTAGGTGCATTAGCAGCAGAAACGAAGCGGGCGTTTATCGTCGAATTAAATTTTGCAATCTCCACCTCCGCCGGCGTTTGTTCCCCGCTGATTCGCGGAACGATTTCCCGATGCGAGATCGATAATCGACAGTTCGGTCGCTGAGTGATAAACGCTGAAGCGGCGAGATAAATTTTCACATGTGCGCCCATTAAATATTTCTAATTGAGCTGTTGCACGAGAATGAACGCGTCTCCTCTTTCCGAGTGCTGCTTGCGTGTAAACGAGCTTAACAAAGCTGGATAGGAGTAACTAATGATAATACCACGCAGTTCCGGCAGATTTATGCCAAAACGAAATAAAAAGCTGCGGCGAATTATTTCGCGATGTTGTTTTTGCGTTTACGTGCGCCGCGCCTTTTGTCGTGGCTCGCGTTAATTACAGTATCTCCTTCTGTTGTTGGGAAATTCGCCGGCATTTGAAACCATTTATAAAGCGATTTAAAATAGAGTTGACAAATGCAAAACTATGGCCTATGGTAGAAGATAACAAAATAAAGCGCGGTGAACTGGATTTTCATAATTACCGTTATATAACTGTTTAGATAAGCATTTTCAGTTAATGGCATTTAACAATATTTTGCATTTGTGCAATCTTTTTATTCTCATCACTGTGTTTACGTTGAATCCAATACAATTATCCATGCACAATAAGTACGTTATGAAAATGTAATGGGATGTACAAAAGATAAAATTGCCACAAATTTCAAAATAAACTAAATACGTCCAGCTCTCTGATTGTGTTTGGATTGTATGGACAAAAAGTTATCAAATAGTAACAAAGCACAGTTACATAAAGTGCTGTTGGCAAATATTTCGAGTAAATGTAAATTTTACTCGCATACGTTAATCAACGAAATTCAGCCCACAAAACAAATATAATAATAAAATTACGCTTTTTGATCTGCAATTTGAAACACATTTAATTTTTTTTATTAAAATACTGCTCTCTTTCCGAGATTTCTCGGAACATTTTATTAAAAAATTCAGAATTTTTTTTTAATGTTACATTTTTGTATGTTTTATTTTTACTTTATTATCTTACTTTTTTCTTGCCTTTTTATTGTGCATTTCTCTAAAAGAGGCTTAATTTTTATTATCAGCCATTTCTTCGGGAATATACGTATGATCGAAATCATAAAAAGAACAATTTCCAACCGTTTTCTTTGCTAGAAGATGGCTAATGTTGTTTGACTTCCGATTTTTGTGACTCAGGGATAAAGATTCTGTGGTTTTACTGTGATATTTTCTGTAATTCATTTTTTAATACTTTCTACATAGTGACTTTAAAGCTTAAACAAATATAAATATGAAAGAAAGCCAATATCGGTCGCGGCGGATCTTGGTGCCTAATAATAATTATTTTACCACAGAAGAGATTTGTTTCGACTCAACTGGCCAATATTTTAATTTAAATTAATATATCGCGAATCGCGACATTTTTCGACCATGGATTTTGGTCCTTTCTAAAGAGAGTGAAATTAATTTTAATGTAAAGAATTTGTTGTGCGAAAAATTTTACCTCAGCCAGGATTTGAACTTGGACCTCCCTGCAATACGTGCGGGCGTCGTAGCCAGTTCGACCACCGAGGCATGTGGTAATATTTCTCGCAACATTCGATGATGTTAGAACACCAATACTTAAGTCAATGGTGATAAATAAACAAAAGATGGGATATTATTTGCCAGTAAATAATTATTTTGTAAATTTTCCTACTCATGCGAACTGCGCGCCGCAAATTTGTCGGTCTTGAAACACAATCCTTACATGAAGCTGGAATTAATTCACATTTTAAATTGACAAGCAATTTAATAATTTTGATGCTAACAAGCATCTATAATAACACCTCAACCAGGATTCGAACCTGGATCTCCCTTCAATCCGTGCGGGCGTCCTACCAATTCGACCATCGAGGCATGTGGTGATATTTCTCGTAATAACAAATATATGTTGGTTGAACGTCTTATTTCAGGCGACGTATTTTAAACAAATAATATTAAAGCGTAAACTTTTATCTACGATGTTATTATGATTTTTCGCTTCCTCGCCTGCACGCGCGAATCGACGAGGCTCGTTTAGGAATTCATTGACGACCTATACGGATCCCGTGCCGTCACGGACGTGAGCACCGCCGTGCTCTGTATTCCGGAAACGTTTCCTCTGCACGGCGACGGAACGTCCCTGGGGAGAACACGCGGATGCTCCTTTATCGGGCCTGATATTATCCCTAGCGGAACTTCGCTTTCCCACACACGTCGTTGCGTACGCACATACGTACACATACGCGTGCATGTATGCTCAAGGGCTTATAGGAACGTAGATAAGGGAATGCGTTTCCAGGCATAAAGGAAGTCCAGTTAATCTACTGCGTCAAGTATTAATAATGGGAGATACATAGAGTCGTTGGAATTAAATGACGAATAGCATATACGACATACAGACGTAAAAGTTATGCGCTTCGGTAGCTAGTTGCTATGCAAGGATCATATTCTTCAGGATCCTTGTATGCCACTCGGTATCACATTTATGATTTACGAGGGTGACATGCTTATTTTCTGTAACTCGCGAGCTCCTTACAAGATGCAGGTTCTCCGCGACATTCTTTTATATTCCGCCAGCGACTTCTATTTTTAATACAGTGGATGTCGATATTCGTATGATTGGCGGAAATGATATTTTGTACGAAGTTACGATACTATGGCAACATTTGCGAAAAGATCACGAGTTCGGTGGCAAGACTTGAACACAGTCGTAGAAAGACGCTTTCATGCGCGAGGATATATTGAAGCATATGTACCGGCGTATGCGCGCATCAAGATACGGCAGCGATATTGACAAACATGAAGTAGTCAAACGCGTATTCGGAGCATACAGGGAGCTTTGCGAGAGAGCGTACGTACGCTTAACAAGTAGGTACTCACGTGCTCGTATGAATCGTCAGAGGTGTACACGTGGCACACAGATACACAGAGATATATGTATATATATATATATATTTGCGTGAATAGTACGTTTATTTATATAAATGTAGCGCGTCCGTGTGTGGGAGAGATATATACGCGCATACACGCAAGAACATACGAATGACGGTGCGCTATTGCATGCAGCATGCACTAAAGTGGAGACATCGCGCGCACGTACAGCTGCAGAACACGTACACGGGCCGATGAGAGTGTGATAGTTTTACAAACTTCAGCCGCTAGTCCTCCACCCATTCGCGAAAACTTGCCCGAGACTTCACGCGGCGCTTCCCCTATCCGATTTACGTGAGTCACGTGTAAACAGACGAGATTCGCTTCGAAACTTCATTTTAGGCCTGTTCACCCACTAGCTGCACGCGCGTAAAAATTCTTTCGGCGTCCTATACTCGGCTTCGATTAGTTTGTCGACCTGTTATACGAGAGCTCTTTAAAAAGGTATTCGCCGGATGCTCTGAAATAAAATGGCCGACAAAAGCAGAACTTACGCGTGGCTGCGTTTATCTTTTTTAAGAGTCTTATTGTTAGTACACGGGAAGAACGGTTTTGCTGAAGTATCTAAAAATTTAGCCAGATACAGATCTGAAAATAATTTTGTTAAATCATCAAAAATAACTATGTAGAACAATCAAATATGATGATAATGCTGCAAAAAGTTTTGACATCCTAACAAACAGCTTGAGCGTCCTACATAATTATTTTGGATAGTCTAATATAATTATTTTCTGATCTGTATCTGACTAAATTTTTAGATACTTCAGCAAAATCGTTCTTTCCGTGTATATTAAAATCTTGAAACACACAGGATAAAGACTAATGGAAAAAGATAAGCTTTTCCCGTTTATTTATAAACCTTGACATTAATTTGATAAGATCCTTTAATATCCAATATCAAATAATTCGCTGTGACTCGGTTTCAATTTTCGTTAGACGTCAGTGCTGAGCAGCTGGAAAGGGTCTTAGAATTATCGGGGGCTGTGCGTCAAAAGACGTCACTTTACACAGCCGGTCGCCTTTAATTCAGAGAGAATGAATGGCCTAATCCCCGAACGAACCATGTCGCGATGATGAAGGTAATGCGCGGGGTTTTTATCGAAATTTCCAGAATTTCACGTGGGCGGGGAAGTAGGGTACCGTACATTGTTTCCGTACGTGCCCTCGTCCGCCGTCTCCTTTCAGGGCCTTAATTACCGTGAGCTTTTGACATGAATTCAGAATAACTCTTAAAAATCGTCGAGAAACGTCGCGTTTCATACGAAAATAGGCCACATTTTTTCGTAAAGGACTCTCTTCGCTCTGTACTTGCCTGCAATCAAGTGAAGTGCCGGCGCATCTCGACTATATTGCCGCATTTTTTACATTTGGGGCTCTTCTTTTTTACGAGTGCAGTATTTTTTTTATCACCAATGACAGTTTTTTTATCTTATTCGAAATATCATCACATCCCTTGTAGTGTCAAAATGATATTTTCCTTCGTTCAATGAGTCCTCTCGATTTAATCGTTTTATCCTGAAGCTCGCGACGATATCTCATCGTATTGTAGTTTAGCGTATTTTCTGCTGTATAAATGTCACATGCGCTATGTAAAATTAATTCAGTGTTTGAAAAATTTATTCAGTCTTTCAAGTTTTAAGCTTGCTGATATAACTGCAAACGGTCTGTATCGTGGCGAATACTTTGCACCGCCGTGTTCATCGGCAATCTCGCGTATAAAAGTAGGGAAAAAAATTTTATCGAGGAGTAGAAATAATATTTTTCTTCCTGTAAGTAGGTTCGCTCTTTTCCCTTTACCTGCTCACGAAGCCAAAGTTGGATCTCCAATGTATACTTGGAATGTGCCCGGGGTGCTTCAACTTCCGCAACTTGGTCCTCTCGCGATAATATTCATCGCGCGACGCGAGCGTATTTCGCGTTACGTATCGAACGAGCAGAATTTCGCGTGCAAGTACAATAAAAAATTCAAGCGCGTTATTTATATCGTTCCATAAATAGCGCCTGTGTATACATCTCCCTATCTCCCGTTCGCATGAAATATTCGGTTTTTCCGTCTTGTAATACACAGTGCGTGTCATCAATATGCCGAGATCGTATTTCTTCGCGATAGAATTCCTCCGAATCTGCGCTTTCACCGGTAAATTCTGAAGGCAAACAGGATATCGATCGCGCCGATCAAACAGATGTTTGTTTTATTTTATGCCGCCACGCTCGCACTTTGAGATTCACGTAACGGCGATCCTTACTCCGGTACGACCAATGGTGGCTGATACGCGATATATGTCGAGGGTAACACGGCCTCTTTAAAGTGAATCACGACGGTGTAAACGTCTTTATGGTACGCTTTTCCTAGCGAACATGCGTGTATCGATAGCTTGTCCGCTCCTTTCTCATTTTTTGCCCTTTTTTCTTTTTGATCTTATCAAACGATTGCGCTCTTTTGATCTCGATGTTTTAACAGTTACATACGTGTTATATCCTCCATAATTCGCTCATCTGGATTTATTAATCGGATATTCGCGTGATGTAAAACGACAGCAGAAGAATTGAATTCTTTTGATTGGACAATTTTATCCTTCATTTTCGTAAAATGAAAATTAAACCATATTTTCTCCATTTCCCTCTGTAGAGAAACATATTTGTCATATCTTGAATGAGTGCTCTACTTTTGACCTACTCAGATAGGAGTTATCGGTTTTGACCCGAGTGCACGCGTCACGAAACAAGCTATGTTTTAAATTAAAACGGTGAATATATGAGGTGCTAAAAACGAAAACTAGATAAGTGACATTTCAAAGAAATTCTAATTAAACGTCGAGAAAGTCGACCTTCTTTTGAAGAAGATTGTTAAAAAATTATTTTATATAATAAAATGATCAAATAGAAAGGTCAAATTTAGACGAGCAATTATTAGATGTTAAAAACAGCAGATTTATTTTTTTATTACCTAATGTAATTGAACATAGAGACGTTTCGACTTATTAGTCGTCCTCAGTCTATTAGTTAATATAGAAAGTTATTATAAATCCGAAGAAAGATAAAAGAATGTGATCTTTCTTAGGATTTATAATAACTTTCTATATTAACTAATAGACTGAGGACGACTATGTAAGTCGAAACGTCTCTATGTTTAATTACATTAGGTAATAAAAGAATAAATCTGCTGTTTTTACCATCTAATAATTGCTCGTCTAAATTTGACCTTTCTATTTGATCATTTTATTGTTTAGAAACACGAGCGTATTATAATATTTAATTTATTTTAGATAAACTTTAAATTTAATTTTCTAAATCGCCAGTAGTAATAAACATATGTGATAAATTTTATATAAATTTATCTATCTTTAACGTGTTTTTAGCTCTTTATATTACAAATATATAACTTTTACCAATAGATATTTAATTATAAAAGCTATAAAATTTATAATGAGCTATAAAAGTGAGCTATAAAATTGCTAATGAGAGTGAACAAATTTATTTGTAATAGAATAATAAAATCTTCTCTTCGCCAGTAAACAAATAACAGAAATAATAGTATGATCGACACAACTGGCTAATAAAATATTTATTGTAATGTACAAACTTATTTGTATTACTATTTACGATCTATTTCCGTCGTCGCGTAATAAATGGGAATCATTTTTAATTGCGGCGTTAATGTTTATCTAACGATATCGCTTAATCTCAGAGCACGTTAATCTAACGTTCCGGTATCGGATCAAACTTGGCTTGTGATATCCACTCGTCTGACGAGCGACACATTGTCGTACCGCGTTCGACAAGCAATAAAAATCCACCCGGCTTTGTAGCCCGTTGTTCGATCGAGCCCGATCGTCCAGCGAGAGCCTATCCGCCGGCGCGGCGAAGAGTTATGATTTCCGCGCCGCGAAAAACGTCATTTTACATGGGCGAATGCGCGAAAGCTTTCCGGCGTTCTATAGCTGGCGAGTCGCGATCGCTCGATCAGACGCGCGTTTCCCGTTCGCTTACAGGTAACGCCTCGTAATCTCGAGGAGTTCGTAAGTAAGCCGCCGGTATTTACGCGGCGATCGCGTGACGCGATTTTTATAAACTTTCAATTTATCGCGCCTCCATCTCCGCGCCCGGGAAAACTTGGCGCTTGGCTGCGCTCCGCGGGAAATGTGGGTCAACGCGGTGAGTGAGTACGCGCGAAAAATAGTATTTCCCCACCCTCCTTCCTTTGTCGCGAAAGGAAAGCTTATCTACCCTCCTCGCCCTTAGACTTCGTCCACTCGTATTTATTTTCATCGTCTTGGCGAGCTCGGGGCGCTCGTTAACGACTCGAAAAAGTTCTCGCGATTTTCGCCACGCTCGTTTTAATGGCGCCTGTATGCGGGTTTTTGGATCCCGGCGTTGTCGCAAACGCGTTTCTTTGTGACGTCGCTGTGCGTAAAGTCTCGTTCGAGCACGTAATCGTCCTTGCTCGCGCATTCGTTCGTTCCGCGTTTAATCGCGAAGGTGAGCGCGATTGTAACGAGGTTCCGCAAACACGAAACGCAACAGATCACTTTACGAATGAATACCGGCGAGATATTCAAACACGATATGGTACAATTTGCGCTTTACTTTGTCTGTATTTCGCTGGTACCTACAGTTTATTCTATGCGGGTAAAACACACCGCACTTGACACGAATAGTGGACAAGAGCAATTAAACGCGCGGCGGTAAAATAGTTGCGTAATCGGCGGTTGAGAGTAGGAAAATATTTAGTATTGAGCACGAATTCGCGCTGCGGTGGGTTTGGTTTGGTTAAGCTCGTCGAGCGCAGCGTCCAGTTTCAAGAGTTAAAGCAACGACGAGTGTCGATTTAACGCGAGAAGCTCGCATCGCTAACATGGGGAAGGTCTTTTGACATCTCTTTTCCTTTTTTGTATCGCGGCTTCTCAACTTCGCGTAAGCTCGATGCACGTTCGCGGTAGTTTCCCCTCTCGTCATCAAATATACGACGTTTCGTACAGGACGCGGCCACGAAATTTGGCTAATTTGATTTCCATGATGAAGTCGAGCATGCTACGCACTGTTGCGAGAAAAAGAATTCACAAGCACTATTTCCCGTGCGAACGCTTCGAACCAGCATGAGCTTTACAATTCGACGCGGGTCCATAAGTATGAAATGCCTTTCTCGAGAAGTGGCATTGACATTTTTCCAGATTTCCGTCGAAAAATCAGCAAAATGTTTTCTTTAGAAAATTCCGCAGCCTTGACTGCATCTCGCGCATATGCATTGGAAATCATAACTTGTATATATTTCTTTACTCTTGAAAAGAATAAGATTGCTTTTATATTGCGCACAGGAATTAACTAGAATAATTATGTGCAACTGCAATCTTTAGAAAATTCAACACGCTCTGTTACGTTCCATAATATGAACTATTTTAATTTTTATATTTTAATCCTTATTTTACTAACGTATAAATATCTAAAGTGTTCTAGATTTTTAAGTAAAATGTCTTATACATTTAAAAATTTATTTAGTTTTAAATATATACAGTGCAAATTGAGTGAGAAGACAGTACAGAAATATATTTTTTAATTTCATCTGATATGCCGTTATAGGAAATTTCTTCAAAACGTAATTTACGTAATGACGTTATAAAACGTTTCAATTACAGAAAGAACGATTTTGCATTGAAGTATCTAAAAATTTAATTAGACACAGATCTGAAAATAATTTTGTTAGACCATCAAAAATAACTATGTAGGATGCTCAAGCATGATGATAATGCTGCAAAAAGTTTCGATATTTTAGCAACTATTTTGGGCGTTCTACATAATATTATTTTGATGGTCCAACAGAATTATTTTCAAATCTTTATCTGGCCAAATTTTTAGATGTTTCAGCAAAATCATTCTTTCCGTGTAATTCTATTCGCAATGATATTTCACTCACGAATACACTTAAAAGTGTACTTGTTTGAGAGAAGGAAATGCGAATACAGCGAATTTCAGCCAGAAATAAATAAGCTTCCAAGTTTTTTTATTTGACGCACCGAGGAATTTCTTCGGAGTGCGAAACCAATAAATTTTATCCAGGCAACACCAGCGAGGAACGGGTTAAGAGCTCGCGGACTTACCGGCGCGGCGCCCGAGTGAGTCCATCAGTGTTTACGTCGTGGGTTTGCGTGACGTTTCTCCGGCTTTGCGGCACTTTCGATTGGATCCGTGCGCCTTGATTCGATTAGCTCGCCGGATAACGAGATTGCAGTTACGGTTAGGGCGAGCTAATAATCCCTTTCCGCTCGTCGTGAATTTTTCTCTCCGCGTGTGCGACGACGAAGATTGATTACAAACAATGACAAACGGCGTCGTCACCAGTTGGCCGATCGGTCGTTTACGCGAATCGACGTAACGTATCGTTTTATCTCGAATCTGCTTGCCCGACACGATCGTCATCGTCGCGTCTCTCGTGCGGCAATGCGATTGAATTACGTCCTTAACTTGTTACAGTTAGTTAAGGTTTCGAGTAACTCGATACTTGTCACATGGCGAGTCACATGGACGTGCCAAGTACACGTTACGCGTCGAATTAAAATTATAATTTCGCCTTTAAGTTCACGAGTGTTTCTCTCGTTAACAAGCTGGAAAAAATTAGTTTACGGTTAATGTTTGCTGTTGGTTCTACGTGATCGCGTTAGCTCTCTCTCTCTCTCTCTCTTTCCTTTTCATTCGATTCTCTCTCTCTCTCTCTCTCTCTCTCTCTCTCTCTCTCTCTCTCTCTCTCTCTCTCTCTCTTAATTCCGCTACTCGGGTAACCTAGGATCTCTTATTGGATACGATTAAATTTGCGTTGATACTGTTCGCGAAGTTACAGAAGAAGCTCACAATCTCACGGTGCGCACGGAGCGATAACTCATGAAAGAGTCGGAAGATCTCGACAGAAAGTCTCATTCTTATTCCAGACGAAAGAATCTTCGCTCTGGAGTATTCTCCGTTTCTTCTTTTCCAAGGACAGCGCGGAAGAACTTTAAACTTATCCGCTCGAGGCCAGGCTATGTACGTTAACGCGATTACCCGGAACGAGAGGACGCCGCGCGCGCAGCGATAAAGCATTATCGCGCGTCATGATTACGAGCCGCGGGGAGGGATGTAGGTACGTGCTCTCCCACCCCGAGCCGAAAAGTCCGAAAACTTGATTCGTCTAATTTGCAATTTCGTCGCGCCCAGCGTCCTGCAAATTACATACACGTCGCGCGAATTAACCCTCTCGCCGAGGTTCAAATTAGAAGCGGGACTAAAAGGTGGTGGCGAGAGCGGAGGTGACACCCGGGGACCCGGGGAGGGGACGTTTAATCCGAGTCTACATTCGGTACGTAATATCCAACCGTACGTAATTATGTGGTAATTATGCAAGACAGATTATCCGCTTTGCGTCGTCGGGCGGCTCGAGATAACTCGCCGGTCTGATAGAAATTCGCCACCGAACGGTGCGGCGCGGCGCGGCGCGGCGGTGTGCTATTTTCGCGAGCGAATTTTCACGACATCGCGAGCAACCACCTCGCGATTTTTCCTCCGTCTTCGTCGCCGCGCCTTCACCCGTTGCGCTCGCCTTGTTTTGCTTATTTGCGTCATTTATCAACTTCTCCGTCGTGGCAAGATAAAAAAGAAACAGTGGAAATGCGAGGTAGGAAAAGAGATATGACGTTGAAGTCGGCGAGCGAGAGAGGCAGGAAGGAAAGACGAGAGGAGAGGATAGGCAAGGGGAAATGAAGGGGAAACCGAGGAATGGACGCGAAGAGACGCTTGCATCTCATCGGTCGTCGTCGGAAAAACGACGCAAAGGAGCCTTTTTGCGACGTGTGGCGGTCGAGGCCAACCATGGACTTTACAGCGACCGTCCTTGCTCTGCTCTATTTCACTCTCTCGTCCTCTCGGAGCATTAATAGAACTCGTAGGGGCGACGTGTACGTGCTCGTGGAACCTAATTTAATGAATGCACGGCTACACGAATCCGTGAACGACAAGGCTGCCTTTGCGGTAAGCAGTTTTTCGTCGCGACGACGTAACGTTTTTCGTCGCGACGCCGCGCCGGGAAAATATCTCGACCTCGTTTCTCCAGACGATCGCCGTTTCCGGATTCGACCGGAATCGCTTTTCGTCGACTTGGCTGGCCCAATAAAATACGCGAAATGTAAACGCGGGGAATAGAGACGCGCAGCACCTTCTCGTAATTTATACGAATCGTTGCACCGTTTTTCCCGGCGCTTCCTCCATTTTCCGCATGTTTCGCCGTCGGATACCATATACCCTTGTTCCTCGCTTCCTCTCGCTTGTTCTTTCCGCGACGCTACATGTCTCGAGGCATTAATTGAACCGAAGAGAATCGAATGTCTGTGTCAGAGAAACCAATTTAGCGAATACCAACTCGAGCGCCTTCGATCGTTGTTCACCGAAAATACTTTGGCCTCATCTACGTCGTGCTCACCCTATTTTCTCTATCGCAAGTTTCTCTCTCTCTCTCTCTCTCTCTCTCTCTCTTTTTAATTTTTTCAGCACATGAAATATCGCTCGGGAAAACGCGAAAGGAAGAGTTGTGCTAGTCGCTTCACGCCAGTTAATCGAATGAGCGATGGATGGATTAGTCGTACCTACAAATCGAGGTCGTGTGTGTGAATATTAAATAGCACTTTAATTAATTGAGCGTCTCTAGTCGATTTCGCAATTAAAACGACACGATAGATCGATTCGCGGGATAAGGTAATAATGCGCGCTTTCCGTGTCCGGGTTGTGCATGCATCCCGCCGCGCGTCTCGCTCACGGCCGATCGTTGCACTCCGCCGCGCCGTGCCGGCCGCTCCGCAATTACGTTTTTTCGATCAATCACGCTGACGTGCCATTTACATCACCGCCGAAATAATGCGCGCTTCCGAATCCGCCTGGTAATTACAGTTTTTAATCAATTCGATGTCCTGAGCGCTCACTCGCGCTGTCACGCTCGTCTCGCCTTTCGAGACAACGACGAATGGGATCGTTCGGTACGTAACGCGACGCGCTGATGCGATGCAGCAACGTACAACGGTGAGGGCGCGAATCGCAGTGTAAATGCATTTTCGATAGCCGCGAACGAGGAAATCGCGTGACTTCTTGATAGCGCTGAACGCTTTTTGAGGTCGAAGTCCGCGGCGCGGCGGCTGTGTCTGCGATCGCCCAAGCTCCTACGTGCCGCGCACTTCTTTCACGTCGGCGAATCGAAGGTCCCGCCGAGTTCAAGAAACGGGCGAGCTCGTTTCTTTCCTCTAAATGACTCATGCAGAAATCGGACACGTCACGGCAACGTGTGATGTAATGCAAAAAGAGGGAAACAAGCTCTTGCCAGTTTCAACTACGCTCGTGAATACTAACGCAATCCTAGGCAGATCTAGTTTTCACAGCAATTGAGTTTGATGAAACGAGATAGTGAAGAAATTAATTCAAACACTCTCAAATTTGAATGAAAAATGCTAGAGAAATTAACGTTAACGTTTCTCTAATTTTAGGATATTTGAATTAGCTTTTGGTTAAAAGTACTCTGGAATATTTTACGCAATGGATTCGTCCGATTTTTATATATCCGGGGTTTCCGATTTTATTTTCCACGCCACTTTACCGCGAGCGAATGTCACCTTTCACGGTGCTCTACGCCAATGCCGAAACACGAACTGCGCGGAGTGCACTTCGTATTGATCTTTTCTTGCAGTCGGGTTGTGTGTGTATATATATATATATGTATATATATAATATATATATGTATGTATATAGTAGCAGACGTGTGTTGCCTATTAGACGACGTTGTGGCATGGGATATCGATACACGCGCTATTAAACATTACGATTAAGCTCGCGAGTCATTATCCGAAATTCTATTTATTAGCGTAACGATCGGTGTCTCCTGCTAATAAATTTCGGGCCGATGCACGGACAATCAATAACCCCGCTGCGATTGCCACGTCGCGCAACGTGGCAATAGTAGCGCGAACAGAACGTATATGCGTTTATCAATAATTCGCAGCAGCATTATCTATGTTATGCGCATCGGTTTGGCTTCGTACGGCAACGGGATTAAAATCGGAGCGCGCTGATCCGGGCGTTACGGCGCATCTCCGCCGCTGCGGGCGAAGCTTTCGCCGAACGTGCGAGTGTATACGATGGAAAACATAGCTACAATAAATATTTATCCGCCTAGAATACAGGATAAACACGGAGGAGCTCGGAAAGACTGGAAAATCTGTGTCGCGCTCGCGTCGTCTATAAATATATGGTGGAGATATAAATATAATATTTTCGTTCGCCAGCTGATGGAAACAAAAATGCATTAACAATGTTTATCATTGTGCGAGTTGCATTGAATTATGTGCGCATTAAGGCAATAGGGGATAATGTATATTGCGCGACAATACTTCCGATGATTTTATCACCGCGTTTAATTTGAGTAATTTATCGAACAACAAAGAGCCTGCAATTATTACTCTTGCGATGTATTTTACGGGTTGCTGAATTCGCGAACGATTAAATTAGATTTTCACGCGATCAGTTTCGGAGTATGCAGCTTCGAAGGAAATAACGAAGCTTACTGCATACTTAATTACATATATTTAATTTATATATATTTCGATATAAACGATTATTATATAACTGACTCGTCAATTACTTTCAAATTAACGTCAACCATATATTTCTGGACGTTTGAACGAATTAAGCTTCAAGTAAATGGTTCTAAATAAATCACGACACTTTATTCGTTAATTTACTTTAAATGAAAATTTAAAATTTAAATTAAAATTAAATTAACTATATTCCTTTTCAAGGAAATCCTTTTGCAATTAGTTTTTATCTGATTATCTTAAAAAAGTTAAATTTATAAATATACTAAATTGTATTAAATTTGTAAATGTACTAAACGTATTAAAATTAAATTTATAAATTAATAAGATATAATTATGAGAGAGAGAGAGAGAGAGAGAGAGAGAGAGAGAGAGAGAGAGAGAGAGAGAGAGAGAAAATTAATAAAATAGTTTTAATTTTTTTAATCAAAAGTGAGCTCTAAATTTGTCTTTGTGGTCTCGAAAACGGCTTGTGTATATCTAGGTGAATTCTGACGGATTATAATAATTTTCATGAAGCTATTATGAAGCTATCACATTATATCCCATCAGTCCGGCTAATAGTGGAAATACGACAACGAAATTAAAATCGTCGGCGGATATGCGTTTTTGTCATCACATTATAGCTCCCTCAACATCTCGGCGAACTTGATTTAACAAATGGTCAGGAACATTTTCGAGGTTTTAAGAGCAAACGTTTCTGTTAGGACGTTCATCTCACACACTCTTCGTTCTGCGTTATCGTTTTCGACTCCGGGTGATTGGAAAAACTTTTTCCTGCCGGAAGGCAAATCACAGAGCGAAGGCGGAAGCGCGACCGGCCGGTTTCCGGCGAGATATAGCGACGGGGTAAAAGCGGCGCGTTCACGTGAAAATCTCGCGGATGATTTTATCCCAAGCCAGTATCTTGCGGCCAAGACCGCAGGCATTACTGGAATGATGAAGAGAATATCGGCGGAGGAAAAGCTTCTATAAGGAAAAACGTAAGGCTCTTTTGCGTTTTATCTCCATGATTAAATTCGTTTGCTTCTTTACGACGTATATATTTCGTTTTATCATTAATACCTGTGTATGTAGTAGACATTTATTTGAAACACAAAATATATTATACAGAACATCTTTTGTAATGTGCATTCTTACGGTTTCAACTGAAGGATTGCTTAACTCATTAACGAAGGGATTTTTTTTAAACAATTAGACAGATAGCGTTTTTTAAACGTTTTTTTTTTTATAAAATGTATTAAATGCAGCTATTAAATCGTATCGTTTCAATTTTATCGTGTCCGTATTGTTCTTTAGATTAGTTTTTATTTTGACGTCAATTGGTACCCTATACTCAATGAAACGATGTGCCCCGCGAGCGAATATTTTCCAATAACTGTTTTAATTAAAATAGAAAATGCGAACTGACACGTGGAAATATACTACCCGTTCCACAGTTCCATATTTCGTGTTCGAAGATGATTTCCGGAGTAATTGCTCAGTTATATGATTTTTTGTTTGTCATCTCTTGAAGCCCCAGATATAGCAACCAATCGACTTATTTGATCTAGATTTACCTTTGGCCGAACGATTACGCGAAAATTTCGCTTTTCTTTTTCGGAACTTTTCGCTTATGCCTCTTTCGATTATTAATGAGTAAAGCAGTAGAATTATTTCTCTTAAAGTGGAAATCTGAACGGTGGCGGTTTTCTACTACCAATAGTCACTGACAAATGTGCAAAACGACAAATAAAAATATTAACGCAGTCGGTGCTCTCCGGAATCTTTTTCCTTCTCAACTGATGAAAGAAAAGCGTGCTCGCTTCTTATCTTACATCCTCATAAATTAATTTTCAAAGCGACCAGAAGTATTTGCTCCGCTTGCTACGGGAGCCCTTCGTCGGTCGTTTTACCCTCGACGGATGGGGACTTGAAGCGAAAGGAAAAGTACAAAGCGCTGGGCAAAGATTTTAACGGAGGTCTCTTGGGGTTTCCTCTTTCCACTTCGCGGAGGACGAAGAAGTGCCTTCCCCTCCAATCGTCTCTCTCGCTCGGGGCCTTTCAAATCGGTTCATAAAGCAATGGAATCATGCTACAAATAAATGACGTTATTCCGCTAAAGTGGAAGCTTCTCCTCGAGGGCGATGTTTTATCCATAACGACGACGAAAACGCGGGCGCGCGTACTGAAAGAAAAACGAGACTCGAAATGTCAACCGGGCAAACTCGTCTTTATTGTAGAATGCTGCCAGGAGGCAGCGCGCGGCGTTCCACATCATTCGCGAGGATTTTCTTCGAAAGAAATGCTCGCTCGGCGGCGAACCCGTCCGCGGATTCTCTTCTGTTGTACTCCGGCATTCCTGAAATGCATGAGGTGCCCGCGATGGTTTTCCTCCGACCTTTTCTTCGGGCAAGGTGCAACGGAGGGCTTCCCTGGTCTTTCCTCCGGAATAAAGAAGAGGTTTCTCGGTCTTCCCGTGGGACCGTCAGCCATCTCAAATTAATTCTTTAAGCGGCAGGATTATTTTTCCAAAGTGGCCGTTTATCAACGAGGGGCCGGCTCACTGGTTGTTGAAAAACGGAAACCGTCGGTCCCGCGAATTTCCCGACGGAGGACAACGTCGCGCTCGTCGACAATCTAAAGACGGCTTCGCCGCTTTAACCGTGGCTTTAATTAAACGACAACTGCCCGAAATGTATAACGTCATCTATTCGAATTAATACCAAATTTGATTATCGCCGCCGCCACCGGACATTTATTAACTTTAGCGCGAGCATATTTTATGATCCATCGCGCGATTTCACCATACAATCGCGCACGATAAACAATCGATTCGCGCACAAATCATTCTTGCCGGTGAAATTCCCGATTATCGTCATTACCACGCCGACATTCGGATTTAACGGCTCGTTATTTACCAATGGATTATCGGGAGTTGGCGCGCTGATCTCGCCGTCAAAAAAAAAAGAAAAAAACACGAGAAACATGACAATTCTGCGAGTTGCGATAATTTCCAGCTCGCGCTCGAAATCGGATAAATCGTCGTTCGTGCGAGTCGAATTACATTTTAATCGGGATTTCATCGCAGGTCCGTGTCTTGATGGCGCACGGCTTTCATCTATCGTAATTACCCCGTATACACGTTGCACCGCTTGTTACGGGGTTATATAATATAGTTTATACCGGACCGAGCTGAGGCTGAGTGCACTTGGAGATGTAGGGCATCCGTCGTCTAATGATAACAGTTTCTATACAGAGAAGGAGAAGCTCGGCCCACTATCAACAGATTTCATTACACGTTGCTATGTTGATCGCGAGTTTATCGCTGTAAAATTAGCAGTAATAACTTTCATGCGTTTCATTTAAACGATGAGACAAAATTCATGCGTTAAATTCAACTACGAATATAATTTGTTTCATAATTGGCAATTCCAATTCTTTATTTAGATCTGAGTATAGATTCGTGTATGTCCATCAGAGATCAGCACATTTTGAAGACCGAACGTTTGCTTGGATAAGAGAATATAAATTTTTAATAGGAATAGATAAATTTGAAATTTAGAATAAAGAAAATTGTGATCACAATTGCAGGACAATTTTTGAAAGCGACTTTCTATTTATGCAGACAATGTTTGTCACGTTTAATTACAACTGCATGATTATTTATCATCTGTCCGGGGGGGGGTGGGAAGGGGGGACGCCAGCTTTGCTCTTCGTATGCGGGTTTTCGCGGACGTGTTTCGGGTCTTCTTTGTGCCGGCGGCACATACGTACGGTCTCTTTATATTCCCACATAAAATTTGCCAACAAATTCGCGATGACTGTCCTTTACAGGGTCGACGCGGCTGTATCAAGTTAATCCGGAAAGACAAAGGCGGGCAACGAACCGAAAGCCAGCGGTTCGCTCCACGCCGCACGTTGAAATAAATGAGTAATGCTCTTTGCAGTTTGCGCGAGGCTTTTGTTACGGATGTCGGCTGGGAATGAAAACGCATCCGACAAGATTTAAAATACATCGGTACTGTCATATTAGCGCTGCCTGCCAATTAATTAGTAAAAAGCATGTCTTCCGTCAGTAATGCCCCGTCTTTTCCTTGCAATTATGGCTCTTCCTTTTTATTCGGTTTGTTTTTAACAATTCCTTTGAAGATATGATTCGCAAGTAAGAGGAAGAACACACAATTTTTTAACAAATAAATGCAATGTTTTATACATAATATATATATCGTATATATTTTATATATCTATTATATATATATATATATATATATATTACTTATATAACTACCGATTGCACACAATCTGACTTACAGCAAGACAAAAGGACGCAAGCGAACGTATTAATGACCTGAGGGTAGAATCTGTGAGCGAAGAGCTGGACGGAATTTAACTTAATGGCGAACGTAGCGGTACGAAAGTTCGAAGTTTATCGGACAGGTACTAAATGACGTGACTTATCTCACGTATAGGTATGTGTGCCATGCGGAAATTGATCCTTATCTCATTACAATTTGACTCGCGAGCGCTCGTTTGTCTTTGTCGGACGTGATTAGGCGGACCATTATCAATAAGTTTCGCGAAAGCCCCGAAGGGATAGTGGTCCCACTAGCTGCCTTTCGGGGCTTGTTCGAAAGTTTGGTTACCGCTACTTAAACCACCGACCTCTGAGATCAATTCTTTCCTTCTTTCTCGATTCGCTTCTCTATCTCGATACGCTTTTTCCACGTTCTTTCTCTTATTTCACTTTTCACTTCACTTTGACTTTTCTTCGTCTTCCGGAGCGCAGCTTGAAATAGCCGGTGAGTCGACTGCTCCTTAACAATGTTGTTCCATACGTAATATCCTTTTCAATTTTTTGTCACCATTGCCTTTTTCCACTTAGTTTCCTCCTTTCGGTGCGACTTTACGAATTAGGATGTAGCTGGCGAGTTTTTCGTGACGATAAGGAATCAAAAAAGAAATATCTATTACTTGTTCTGCACGGCCATTTGTTTCGTTTTCTTATGCCTCTTTTTAGGTTCGCCTATTGCAAAGCGGGATGTACGAAACAGGTTGACGATTAATTCTATCGGTACGCGCTAAGTCGCGCGTCCAAGTGGAATTTTCATTTCCTGTCTCTCGTCAGCTCTCTTCAAAACGGAATGGATCTTCTTCTCATGGTACTGCGTAGATAAATCTTCCTCATTATGCCAGCTACCTTTTTCACGAATCTTTACTGTCTCAACGTTTATTGCACCCCTCGACGCAATCGTATAATATCGGCTTACAAAAAATCACTCTTGTAAAGACTGGCGGTAATATGATACTTAAAAAAAATATTATTTGTATCTGAGCACGAGAGACCCATACACGTTACGAACTTTGTTTATCTTCTATTTCTGGTATCTTATCTTACACATTTCTTGATAATACTCGTGGCATGATTTTTTCTTTCCGGTGAATTTATTAGAGGAGATTAGGAGAATCTTGGGACAGAAAATCAGATATCTTCGACGGAGATATGAATGGAAATACCTATATATTTCTTGTTGCATTTCGATATTAACTTTATTTTTATGGCCTTTTCCGATGTCTTTAATTTAGCAAAATGAATGAATTTTCTTGTGAAATATTTATTCAATATTTTGATTTTATTTTGGTGCGATTTGCAATTTTAATCGTGAATTGTTGAAAACAGTACAGTTTATCCATTAGTTTGTAGAATATTAAATTGTACGAAATTGCTGTTTTCTTCAACCTGTTTCTACGTAGGAAACTAACAAAGCTTTAATTTGATTCGTCACACCATTGGGGGTTCGTACTTGGCAAACGTAAATTGTGAAAATGAGGAATTGAATATTGATCGTATAAATTTAAATCTTTAATTCACGTCCGTCACGGTGTGAATCTGCTAACCGCTACAGCTCCGATATTCATAAAGAATTCAATTGAATTCAGTGTTATTTTTTGTAATTAGCCCGATTAACGAATTTATCTTCGGTTAGACAGTTCATTTTACGAATTGATAATGTATTTCCGATAGATTCGTAAGATAGCTTTGCACTATTGTTAATTAGCGTGATCGATCTTTTATTTAATGCATTTGTAAGTAGCGTATAACATGCTTTGTAAGTTAGAAAAATCGTATAATACTCTTTAGCAATTAATTTCAAGTGAAATATATTTATCGAGAGATACCGCAAAGATTAGTATAGCACATCTATTTTTGTTACAAAGGCCGTCGATCACCGTATAATGTGATGGAAGTTAACCAGGAATTATTAAATTTTGCTCATTGGCAACAGCAGCCGTCACCATTAATCATAGTGACAAGTCTGTTCACTAACGATGTGTGTTAGCCCCCGAGTGTTCCTGGTACGTTGCCAATTATTGACGAAGGTCATACGCGAAGTTTCACGCCTGTTGAATTATTTTCTGTCACAAGTACTAATCGTTCACCTTAATGGTTCCGCTGAAACTTCCATTCAGGAATAATTTGTATGCCGATAGAGAAATGTCTGGTCGAGCGGAACAAGAGCATCGCATTTCGCGGTCGCTTGGACGTCGAAGAACAGAAGGTAGAGATTCATCGGCTCGTATTTTTCCGATCGAAAAATCGCAAGGTATCCGCGGTATCCCAAAGGTTAATGCCAACAATGAGTTCGCGTGCCAGGAACGCGAATACCGACCTTCTTCGGCGGTATCGCGTTTGGATCGAAGGTCAGGTTCGAATTCTGCATTATACACACGATGCTTGCATTATTTATATTAGACCCTGGAGTTTGTTCCGTGAATTAAATCGTTACGGAGGCGTACATTACGTTTACGATCGGCTTACGTGTCGCACTTACATAAACTTTTATCTCATCTGTGTCATTATAGAACATACGCGATAACAAATTATTGGCACATTTGTTGGACGAATTTATGTATGGTGATTTCGTTTGCCTCGCGATTTGCATAATTACACGTTATCACGCTTGTGCTAACGGAATAACGTTGTAAACCAATTTTTTTTAACAAATAGGCTCATTAAAGGGACCGAACGTGCGAATAAATTATTGATCGATAATTCCAGATAGAGAGGCGACGAGATTTATTTAAAGCGCGTCTCGCGGCTCTTACGAATTCATCTCGGGCACAAATCACCGCGGCGACTCGCCAAATAGGAACCCAGTTCGATACAAACTTGGGAGATAAAAAGTTTCCACTTCGGGAGGGGAGATTTTACCGCTCACCCCGGCCGGTGTGTTTATCCGATCGTCGTTTTCATCGTACATTACGCATTCCGTTCGCGTGAGGAAAATCTCTTTGAGAAGTGCAGTGGAAATTGGAAAAATCTCTTTGGCGGAAGTTTCTCGCCGCCGCTGTCGGCGGGACGGGGACGAGCGGGAGTCGGAGGCTTCTTGGGAATCGATGTGCCCCGTCGGCATCGCGGAAACTTCCTTATTTGGAATTTTCGTAAGCTCGCGTTCGCGCGCGCACCCACGGGAGACGACGTAAATTTTCAGGGGGATCAGGTCGGGCGATGACGCGGTACCCGGGAACGACGATACCGAATAACCGAGTAACCCAGGTCATGCTGTTTGATCTTCCGGAAATTCAGAGATAATTCCCAGTAGCGTCGGGGGCCGCGACGCATCCTGGAGAATCTCAACGAGAAACAGTATTTCCCCTCGAGTCTTGTAACTACGATACGTCACGAAGATACGCTGTTACAAGGTTTCCTTCCTTGTCCCAGATACATCCGAAAGATGTCTGCGGTTTCGGCCGCTAAAAGATTGAAACTATGAGACGGAAATGTTTCCGCGGTGCCGTCGTGAATCAGTCGTGACGACCCCGCGAATTTCTCGCGTAAGGTGATAATAAACGTACAATCTCGACCGAGAATCGAGATATGAACACAGAAAAAAAATGCTGTTGCTTCAATTAAAGTCTACGTCACGGGCTGCCACAAACATAAATAGTTCATTCAATTGTATTATGATTGGACCAAATATCTAGATTATTCTTTTAATAATGTGACATGGAACTATTTATGTTTGTGGCAGCTCGTGACGTAGACTTTAATTGAAGCAACAGCATTTTTTTCAGTGAACTAATCGTTTGCAAATGACAAAATGGTATGAATTATAAGTTGATTTCTCTATAATATAATACACTCTATAATACACTCCATACATTGGCAGCGATTTAATTTGTCAAAGAAACAGGAGGAAATTACAGACACTATTTACGCTATAGCCAATGATGAATGTGACGATTAACTTCCCGATATATCGCGCTTTTTGCGCGAGATATTAAGCTTATATTATTTTATACCAAACAGGATGGAAACAAATCCGATAAGGCAATTAATGTTCTTCCGAATGAATGGTCTGTATTACCATTATATAATTTTACAATTTATGAAACGTTTAAGCCCTGTGATATTAATAATGTAATTAACGTACGCGTTAAGTATTAATACAGCATTACAATTTTGTGTGACGCGTTGACATGGCTTTGTACGATGTACAAATTGAGCTCATCGGATTTACCGACATTCCAGTAAATAGCAACCATAAAAGGTAGATTTGTAGAGGGATCGAATAAAAAGAGCGTTCGATTAAGTGCGACCTCGATAAACTCTCTAATTACTTGACTTCGCTTGTAGGTCGCGTATGTATTCCACGTTTGCGTGCTTCCCACGTATTTCACCGCGATGAGTATACATTTCCGAGACTCCGACGAGACCGTAGAAGCCATATCGCGCGAACAAATAACCTCATCATACCGTTCGATTGCTGGAAATTGCTAGAGCATTCCGTACATCATGTCGCCGCCCACGTAGACGATGCTATGTTTCTTTATATAACTCGGAAATCGATCTCTCTGTCTCTTTCTTTTTGACAAAGGGTTCTTATCGTTACGTTAAAGCGTCTAGCACACTTGCAGGGGAAGGATGAGTAAATAAGATTGAAGACTAGGTAGTTTAATTAAAAGACGAAATTAATATAACGAAAAATTTTGCACTTTAGAGAAAGAAATGTAAAAAGTAAGAAAAAAGAAGAAAATACAATGAAGCTTGAATGTGTGAGTAACTGCTTCCTGGACGATCGAGAATTAGCATTTAGGATTAGCAGCTTAAGAATATAGCGGAAAATCAGACGGCGTGTATTTTAAATTAAAAATCCGATTAATTCTACTATCCTGTTAATTACGTCTGTGAAGTACAGGATTCGTTGGAGCCCGGCTAGTTATTTTTGAGGATATTTTTGATGTACGGTGCACACTCGATAATCTTCCCGCTGATTAAAGCGCAAAATTAGTCTGGAAATTATTACAACCGTTAGGAACGTCGGAGCTTGCTGGGATCGGAGATAGTTACTTCCGTTTAATACTTACCACACAGTACTTCCAGTACGCGGCGAATGTATCCCGAGTAACCCGATCATGCCGTTGATATCCTGAAGTCGAAGTTAATACTCTGTAACAGTTGTTGCAGCGTATTTCTGAAAGTAATAGGCGCAATCATATATAACAAAATGATAATGGATCGTTTAATAATTGTTTTTGAAATCTTAAACGTGAAGATATCGCAGAATACATCAAGCGAGAGTGTGTCGGAAGTATGCTATGTTTTATTGATGTCTTTGATGCGTGGTCTACAATAGAAGTAAGCGTAAGAGTAAGAGTAGGATTAGGAAATAAAATAAATTTAATTCGCTCATGCCCTTACTTCAGCGCCTATGATTGGCTCCCTCTTACTCTTACTTCTTACTCCACGCTTACTCCACGTATTGTAGACGACGCTTGAAATATTAGTGAATTTGCTATCAAACGAACATTGCCAAAATCGGTAGAGTGAATTTGTTAATTGCAAATTAGATCGTACAATTTATCGATTATAAATAGCTATGCAGTGACCCTGAGAATAAATAGATCCGCGGCGCTACCTCGTGGATGCGTGTCTATAAATATATGCGCTATAAATAGCTATGCGAATGCGAACTGCAGGCGACAAAATTATAGATCGTAGCTGGTACGCCACATAACCTTGGGCGAGAACTTCCAAAGACCGTGTGGTTACGCAAAGCTAGTAACCAAATAATGCCGTTACGCCGTCTGATCTCGAGAAATTCAAGCGCACAATTCCGCTAAAAGCGCCTGTTGCTGAGCATTATAAGGATGCGATAACGGGAGTCATGTATCCTCTGACGCTTGCAATTGTGATGCTCTTATTAGACGAACAGTGATATCATTAACATAATATATTAGGCAGTGAAAGCCTGGTAAACGTTCGCAGAATGTTCTCCACGACATTAAAATTGAAAACATTTTATATTACTCGATTAACTCGATTTATTAGTTTAATTCGTAATAAATTGCTTGTGTGTGGCATTGTAAGTAACTGTACCAATCGATAAGGTCATTATCATTACTGTGATTAATTTCCTCGCGTGCAATGTTGTGCAGAAGAAACGTCTCTAGAGAAAATAATACGTGGCAGACATTATTACAGAATATTCGTTATTACATTATTATATTAATATAGCAGTTATCAATATTTTATCACTAATTTGATTTGTAGAAGGGAAGGTTGTAACGGGGGCAACACGTCATTATTTGCGATGGCATTATCACAAGGTTCGGTAAAAATGACCCTTTAGCGAGTGTAGCTTTGAAACATGCGACAAAGGACTGCAGAAACAGCCGTTGCGAAATCATAGAGCGTACCGTCTCACACACGAGCGCGCGCATGTTCCCAAAGACCGGATGGACACGGGGGGCAGTTACCAAACAACCGGGTCCGGCTGTTTGATCTGCAGAAATTCGAAGATAACTCCCTAGTCCAGACGAGGCGGAATTTACCCTTGGGTCTTACGGGAATATAGCTTCAGTAGCCTCGCACACAATGTGTCTGATAATCCACATAAACTTGAAGCCGCATTTGCTAATTACACATGAAAAGCCCCTCGGTATATTTACAATCTAAAAAGATGATTTACAACTATTAAATACAACGATTGAATGCAATTTAATATTTTGATCATATTCGCTGATATTTAAGCAACAAAATTCTAACGAAAGCGTCTATAAATTAATATACAGTTTCTAACATGTTTTTAATAGACAATTTGATAAATTAAAAACGCAATGCAATTTCAGAAGAATAATGACCAGTCGCCGTTATCTGCGACGATTGCATTTCATTCCGCGGATTCGTATATATAATACGTAAATGAAAAGTATTTCGCGGAGAGCTCGTCGAGAATCCGGGATTTTTACGTGGCGAGCACGCCTGAGTGTCACTTCGTTTCTTTGGCATTGAAGATGCCACGATTCGTTAAGGAATTTCAAAGCCTTAAAAAGGTCGACGGCTGGGACGCCCGCCATTGAAACAGCTCGGCGTTAATAATACTTATAATCATTACGGGGGTTGCGCACAGAAAGAAATCGGTGCGTTTATTAAAGATTTGTTCGCTTGCCTTAATGAATGCGCGCGGTGTTATACCCTTCTATTCGCGACTCGTCTTCGAAATGACGCATCGCATTTCGGCATGACGTTTATCCGTATAAATGATGCAAAGGTGTACGCAATGTTATAATAAAAAACGTGAAGATTATATTTAATGCAGATAGAAGATGTTCAGAAGATAAACATTGAATTGCAAACGGATTTTTAACGAATATCTGACTGTGATTGTCATTTAATTAAGTTTCCAATAAATTTCCAAGATTAGTTACTGTGGGGACCAATGAAGTTTTACTAACTTCAAAACTGAATTGATTAAATCAACGTGAATGGAAAAATAATAAAAATCGTTTTATATAAAATTTAATATAATGCAAAATCTTTTAGTTTGGTATAAAAAAATTGATAATAATTTTTTGACCTTTTATCATATCTTTTATAAAATAATAGAAGTCGAGGTTGTCGACGTGTAATACCACAATCATTGCATAGCAACGGTAACAGCTCCGCCATCGCTTCTTTCTTTTTTATGAATAGAATGCAAAATCGGACACTCCGTGAGTTTGTCTTCGGTCTTTATGCGGTGACTACAGTTTGCCGCCATAATTCAGTAATCGGCTTTCTTCATTTTTATCGCAAACGCCGCGATACGGGCGTTCTATTTATTTGCGGTAAGTCGGTTAAATCCGCGCAAAAGGTTCCGCCTTTATATACACGACCCCCACGGCCGATCGATGGTGGATATCTCTCGCGGGCAGAATAGCGGTTTTCGCTGAGAGGCGATGGAGAGGCTGGGGGGCAAGAGTGGTTGGAAGATTTTATCGGTGGCGTTAACGCCTCGCCTGCTCGTATTTTAATTAAGTCTAATTCAAGACTGCGGAAGCTCGCGACTGGGTCGACTGTAAAGTGAAATAATGTCGGGCGCACCCGCCCCCGCCCTCGCCCTGCCGTTCTTTCGCCACCTTTCCTCTCGCCGCCGCCGCCGCTGCGAAACGCGCCGAATTCATATTACGACAGTGCACACGATGACAGTAGCCGTCACGAAAGTAATGTATATTCATTTACACGTTTCCTCGACACGACGGGATAATTCCTCTCGACCCTCGTCTCTCCGCATCGCCGCACCGCGATCTCGCCGGATTCCGCGTTGTAAATCGTTGTAATGCAAACAGTTTGTAACAATTTGGAGCGACTCACAATTTCCAGGTTGCTCGTGACCGGGGGCTGTTCGAATAAAAAGAATATATACAGGGGGTGATTGATGATCTCGATGATCGTAATTATCCGGTGGATGGGTGTAAGTTCGATGCAATCGAGAAGATGTACGACGTGTTCCTAACTATTTCCTTCGTAACGAAAGTTCGCGAAACCTCAGAAGAAAAGTGATTTTCTTGATGATAAATTTAAATTAAACATTGTTCGAAGATGAAGAATTATTATTTTATTTAATTACACGAAGGAAAGGTATGATCGAAGAAAGATATTTTTTGAAAGTATTAATAACTCCAAATGTTTAAAAGTAAATAGATTGTAGAAATTCACCTCAAAGATAGAAATAATTATGATAATTCTAGGAGATAGCAAATACATATTTTTACATTTTCTGTGAACTACTTATGATAACAAGACTTCAAATAAAAAGAGATATTCTTAACCCTCAAACTCATCTGTGGGTTACGGTAACCCAACTCGAGCAATTTTTTTCACAATTTCCAAAATTTTGTTTTTGTTTTTGTCAAAATATCTTAAGTCGCTATAAATTTCGGGAATTCTTACCTATATATTCTTTTTTCTTACCTTCTGGGGTATCGATTAAAAAAAAAAAGAAACTTAAATTGATGTATTATGTTTGAAGGTGGCGCCGAAGTGCGGTGTTTGAGGGTTAATGTCTTTGCAATTAAGCTCTCTCTAACGGCCGTCTCTCGTCTTTGGGGAACAGACCGGATTTAGACTAAGCACTCGGTTTCAGAGTGATGCTAACGATAGATAATTAAAAGATTCGACCCATATCTCTCGTCTCTGAAGGACAGATTTTGGACGCATGCCAGAGTGGATCGTCTCTCGATGCAATGGTAGTTCCGCGCCAGAAACACGTTGCAATCGTTTATGAACAATTTCAAATCTCCTGCAACTTTCAGCGTGCTCGTGACACCGCCCGTCGTCTGCCCGTTAAAATTTCCGTAACAGTTACCGCGCACACAAAATAGTTTCGATATTACTCGACTGCGGAAGACGAGAATATCGTCGAAACTCATTCGCGGATAGTGACGTACTATACGTCTAAAAAATAGAATTATATGAAACCACCGCGTCCAAGTGTGATATTTTTTTTTCTATTTTTTGTCGTATTGATTCACATTATTATTAGACATCAACATGATATATGTATCATCTTTTTAATAATGTAATCCTGTTGTTCCTCGCGACGATTTCTTTTCAGCTTAGCGACAATTTAATCTCCCGTTTGTAAAATCTGACAAGCTGACAAAGAGGAAACAATTAGTTTCCCGATGAAAATATTGTTATTTATGTTCAAGCTTAGCAGAGCCTCCGCCTTTAATGTCGCAGATAATTCTTTATGCCGTTGGCATTTCCCCGGCTTTGTAAAAGTATTGTAGAGCGCGTATGTGTGAAACGACTCTCTCGCTTTAATTCCTTTAAGGCACTATATAAAAGCGGTCGGATGATGCTAAATGTGATTTACGTAGCTCGTTAGCTTGATTGTTCGAGAAAGGAAACAACGGCCGTAGAGGCTTATATACTCAACGAAATCCCCGCGTCCGAGAAATCTGACACTCGGGCGATTCGCAATCTAGCGCGGATAATCGTTTTTGCGTTTTTCGACGCGGCACGCGGCGCGACCTTGCCGGCGTGAGTTTCGCGAGCGGTGATTCGGGGTCCCTCGCAAATTGCATTCTGCAACTTTACTCGCGAAGTTTCCAAGTTCTCGCCGCGCGTGACACGAGGGGTAACGGTACCGTGCGTGCGTGCGTGCGTGCCGTGCGTATGAACTGTTTACAATAATATTTAACGCTCATGCGACAATCGTTGCGCCGCTGTGCCGCGCCGTCGCAAACGCCGCGCCTCGAAAATGACTTGATCATCGCGGCCAGCGTTCGCGATTGCGTGCCGCTCGCATTTCGCGGTCGGTATTAAATGTGGAAAATGCGCGGTTCGGTGGTTCGCGTTATTGCATTAACGAATTTTCCGCATCGCCGGCGAACGTCCCCAGCAGGTACTAGCGATGGCGTCGATATCCTCGCGCGCGGAACATCGGATACTTTCATGATGGTTTGTCGGAGCCTTTCGCGAATTATTACAGCTCGGCGGAACGGAGATATCGTTTCTCCGAGACAGCGTGTCAAACCGTTGTGAGAATAAAAAAAGAAATCGATAAAGTATCAGACCTGTCGCGCGTGATACCGAATAAGAACGTGTGTTCATCCTGTTATTCTATTATAGCTGATATTCTAGTATCATATTTGAGTCAGACTAAAACATTAAATGTGTCTAACACAATCATCCGGAAATAAGTGTCTGATATTCCTACACTGAGAGAAAAATGTATGATATTTGGAACTATAATGACATAGTAAATGATTATTAGTTAGGAATATCATTTTTATAGTAAGTACCATTTATGTGACAATTACGATATAGGCATAGTATAAGTGACCCATGTAAAATTTTTACCAATAATTATAATCATTTGAAGTAAAAATATAGCAAGATAGAATATATGGAATGGGTAAGAGAAATTAACCATTTTATATAGTTAATACAATTGGAATATTTGACAAATATTGATACAGTAACTATATTCTTAGCATGCTTTACTATACACATGGTAATAATAACAAACCAAATATGATGATTATAAATTTCTGTTCACTCTGCTATATTTTGCATGTTTAAATGAACTATAAAAATATGTTTGAGGCCAAAACTCACTATAAAATATAGTGAGATTATTGTTATCTCAACTATTTTTTTCTCTCAGTGTACAATATACAGTCAGTTACTTATAGCATCCCTCTTTTTATGGCTGCGGTCCACTTGATGTTACAAATGCACACCTTGAAGCATTTCTTGATTAATAGAATTCTTTATTCTGATTGGTTAATTAAACGCTTCGAAGCATTTGTAGCTCGTCCACATAGCCAAGTGGACCGCAGCCTATATCTACGATTTGTTTGCTTTGCCTTTTCTTTGTATATAATGTTTTAATATACTAATCTCTTGTGTGACTGTTATGTTATCTTTCATATATAATCCGGTTGTTCTTAAGGCTATATTATGACAGAATAAACTATTTTATCTATCTATCTTTTTCATTATATGTATACTATCGTATCGACATTTTCGTGTCGGTCGTGACCGCCTCGATTATCGATTGCGTCACTTGGGCAATTAAATCGAATTTCGACGAGCTCTTCGAGACGACGATTCGTTTATTCAGGTCTACGTGGCTCCTGGAGTAATATCGCCTTATGACTGCCAATCAAGGGCGCGATCGTGAGAGGGGGGGGGGGCCCGAATAGGTTCGTATACGCGTACATACGTGGAGACCACCACCAGCAACAGCAGCAGCAGCAGCAGCTGTACGTGTGGCTATAGGAGCAATCCAGAGGGGATGGCAATGACTGCAGCGCCGCTCTGCGGAGGGTTATTGATCGGCGTTGCCCCCCCGTTTGCCACCCCCTTCGTCGCTTTCGAACCTGCCTGCCTTCCTTCGTGTGCCACCGCCGCCGTCGCCGCCGCCGCGGCGCTCAGCAGCAGCAGCAGCAGCTGTACGTGTGGCTATAGGAGCAATCCAGAGGGGATGGCAATGACTGCAGCGCCGCTCTGCGGAGGGTTATTGATCGGCGTTGCCCCCCCGTTTGCCACCCCCTTCGTCGCTTTCGAACCTGCCTGCCTTCCTTCGTGTGCCACCGCCGCCG
>NJRL01000026.1:434203-448254 GCA_003063815.1 Aphaenogaster rudis | reverse complement strand
TCGCCATGCTTCCTCCCTTTCTGCCCACCCTCCCCTCCCCTCCCCTCCCCCCGGGGTCTGTCTCCGGTTCTTTCCGCCGCGACGAATTCGCGGGTCTGGAAACCGACGACAAATGGTTTTTCGTGCTGTCGGGCCGTGCGGTCGCGGCCGCAGGTCGCATAATTGGAGCTGTAACACGTGCTACAGACGTTACGTGAGTTTTCTCGCTGCGGGGAGAGAGGCAGATAGCGGAGAATAGAGATCGGAGGTGTGGAATTGGGGGGCGGTGAGACGCGGGGGGGTGGGGTGGGGAGGGAAGGATAGCTGCGGTATAAAGGGGCCAGCAACTGATCGCGGCATGATCGCGGCCCCCGGCTTAATTACCCCGGCGCTTCTTGCCGGTAATCTGAATTTTGCACGCAAGCCGGAGGCGGGAATGTACACCGGTAGTGTAATATGCTGCAATTAAGGATGAATTGTGGCGTGCTTCGGCTGCGAACGCTTGTTTATTATGATATGTATCTTTTTTTGGCGGGATTGCGAAACGAGCGAGACTCTTTTCGCGTTCCACGGTGCGAATCCCGACTCGATCGGGAGCTCTCGTTCGCCAGCGTGGAAATTAACTTGATCTCCTTTGCTATTCCAAATCGAGAGGAGCGGTGGAGTGGTGAAACGGCTAATGAAGCCGTCTCGTTAACGATTTGCATAATCAATTATTTTAGATCCGAATAATAACAACATGTTATGTGTCGCAATTGTGGTACATTTCTAAACCGCATAAAGGCAGCAAACAAAGCTCAAATAACTTAAATGGCAACAGCAAGGCAACAGCACTAGTAGCGTAGCCCTTATGCGCGTATGTGCGGACGGTAAATGAAATCAATACGTGTGTATAAATAACAAACGGAAAATATACGAGCAGAAGTGTAAACCATTTCCAGTGGTTCGTTACGCGCAGTAATAACTAATTAATACGCGATAATTTGCGAACCTGTCCGCCGCAGCTAATTCATCGGTTCGCTGCTGTTGCCGGATAAATTCCATGGAAAAGATTAATTATCGTTACCCCAACGCACCTTTTATTATTTATCATTACATACAGTGGACAGCTGCTTATCCAAAAACCGACGGCAAATACTTTTTCGTGCCGTCGCTCGTGGGCAGCTCTCGCATAATCGCGCTTCTAACACGTGTTACCGACGCGACGGCCGTCCGGCGAATGAAATTTACGGCGAAAAGAAAAAAGTACGGTCGCGCCTGCAGCACGTGAGTGATCGAGCCTCGATTGTGCTTCGCGTTTAAGCGTGCGGCCGCCTAATTATCCACCGCTTCTCGCGCGTAATCGCAATTTCGCACGCGACGATGTGCGAGGCGGCACATAAACAACCGCAGCCCGGCTCGGGAGAGAATTTGCTATCGCTCCGTTGCTGAAGAACGTGTCCATAAATAATAAGAAACCCACCATATTGCGAAGTCCATAAATAGTACGAGGAACGTCTCATTATTGGATTTATTTGCGCGTAAGTTTTCTCGGGGCGTTTTCACCTTTTTTTCCATCACGCGATTTTGTATTGTACAAATATTGTACAAATTTTTTCGCAAGACTGCTAACTCCCCTTTGTTATTTCTATTACAAGATCCGCGCGATTTTATTCTTCATTATTTTTTTTTTACGTGACGTTGATCGAGTGGCTACACGACTCTTTGACCGTTCACCGTTATTTATTATTCCAACATTTTCTCGGGCGCAACGAGCTTTCAAATGACGGCGAATATGCTCGTGCGGCGGTACACGGGCACCAATGAAAGTTTCGTCGAAAAACTCAACTACGCGGACGCGGGTAGTTTCGTTGCCAACGTGATCAGATTTTCGAGCCGCAGCGGCCGCATGATGTACGGCTGCGAAACGTCGGCAGCCACACGGCGGTCCCGGAAATCGAACAGGATTTACCGTTGCTTTTTCGCGCATCAGCCGCGCGCGTGGTGGCGGCCTAGCACCACATAATCGACAGACGTTTATACCGCGAAACTTTGCCGGCACGTGTTACTGACGCCGCCACCACCAGCGGCGGCGGTGGCGGCGGTTGGATTTACGGAGATCAATCTTGCTCGTTTTTTTTTTTTTTTTTCGGGCCGCCCGTAATGCGCCGAACTTGGCCGTAAATTACGGGGGAGCTTTCTCCGCGCGGCAACATTTCCCTCGCTTAAGTATTCCGCCATCGGCCCACTTATGCCACCGATGCATTTTTATGCGGCCGATTACCCCTTTTCCGCCCTCTCTCGCCCGCGCAGAATTTTCTGTTATCCGATCCTCTCTCCCGCCACGGCATCATTATCCCATGGCACAAATCGAGGAGGTAGACCGTCCCGCGGATATATTTATTGCGTTATTATCTGCTCTTACACTTCTCCTTTTATTTACGGCACCACTTCTATCGCCTTCCCACTTTGCTACTTTAATGAGTGCCGCGAACGGCAACTTCGGTAGCTCGAGACGGGCGAAGTATAAAATCGTGTCGGCGATCGAAATTTCTCAGCTCACTGAACCGAAATTTGAATAATAAGTGAGACGATCTCCGTGAAAACTCCACTATTCTTCTCATTTAGCTTTATTTTTTATGAATACTTAACACTACTCGAAACGATGACATTTACTTCTTACTCTAGCTGAACAAATTTAAACATTAAGAATGATCAGTATCTCTTTTTTCACATCAATGAGACTTTTCCATTCATACAAATGAAAGAGAGAGCAGTCTAATGCTTGCACCAACCGAAGGATACCTTCCGCGCGATCGTTGTGCAGGATATTTGTCTATTTCTAAGTAATTTCTTAAGCCTTGTGTCTGTTATCTTAAATACCCGAAATCCGTCACTTCGCGAACTGACTAAAGCAGGAATCCGTTATTTCGCGAACTTACTAGTAAATACCCGAAGAGTATATATATAATTTTCGGGTTTTTACCCGAAAAAAAAAACAATAAGGTTGCCACAACCACAATAATAGTAACATTTGGTACAGCCACGTCCTGTGGTTGTCACATTCATATTATTTTGTGTAGTGCATCTATATATGTTTGTCTCAACATTCACCATGTTTGTTGTACCAAATGCATATAGTTGCCTTCACATCAATGTGAATGTGACAACCACAGGACGTGGCTGTACCAAATGTTACTATTATTGTGGTTGTGGCAACCTTATTGTTTTTTCCGTGTACTATAGTAAATTCGTGAAATGACGGATTTCGGGTATTTACGGTAACATGTCCACGATGCTAGAATTTGGTCCAAGTTCTCGGACCGAGAAATTTGTAGCCAATCAATTAGCAGCTTTTACGGAAAAACGGCAATTTTATTGGTTATACGTTTCTCTCTTGGACCAAGTTCTAGCATCGTGGACACAAGGCTTTACGAATCGATTGTACGCAATATTTTGCGGATGCAAATGCCCCAGCGCATTGTCGAGCGCAAATCGAGATGAATCGTCACGACAGCGGCTTAAAATGTCATCCTGCTTGTGCGCGTCACCTAAATTAGACAACAAAGGCCGCCGAATGACATAAACGCCGGTGTGGAGGCCGCGTCATTTTAGTGCGAGTTAACGGTCGGAAATGCCGTCGGTCGTTAACCACTTTCGACGGATCTCGCGAACACGCACACTCCTTTGTACACACAGTCAACGGATAACGCGCGCGCGCGCGGTTTTACGACGGCCGCTGGCTATAGATTACGCTCAGCGAAGATGCGTTTATTGGACGCTAGCCGGGCGTTTCGTGCGAGCTTTCATTGGCCGGCCGATAATTCCGCAGATCCTGAAGCTTATAATCAAGCGCCGGCCGGCGTGGCAGCGCGTAGAGGTATGGCGGGTCATAAATAAAAATTAAAAATTTTTTATAATGCGCCCAGAAACGTTGAGCACGAGTCTCGGTCGGATATCGAGCTTTTGAAGATCGTTCCACTTTGACGTTGGAACAACCAATTGTTCTTTCGATACAGCACCGATCTCGTTAGCTTACAATTAATGCAATTGTACGTGATGTATTCGATCGTGCTCAAAACTCTATTTTACGATCGACTAGAGATCAACTCTTCTTTTAAATTTTTTGCTCTCGAGATTCCTGGGTAACGAAACTATGGAAATGTGGTACGCTCGATTTAAATTAGTCTGGATATAACCGCGAGCGATGCTTCCCCACTCGTTTTATCGTCACGCATCCCGGCTGCCGTGTCTAAATAACTCGACGTCCGCACTTAATGGTGGCCGATTTCACGTCGTTTCGCAGAGAACACGCGAGTATACGCGAGGAGAAGGGTCTCGAATAACACGCGGATGTCGGTAGGTGGATACGTGCCGCGCTTGACTCCCATTTTGCGTGAACCTACGGTAAATTGCGAATCGCGGAGCGCAGACACGGCACGGGGAGGGAAGGACGGTAAGGGCGAAGGGTCGTAACGAGAGCTCGGCCGGAGCGAGGGGCCGGATTTTCTGCCTCAGGATAAAAAGCAGGATCACGACGACGCTCCGCGCTCGTGTTCGTCGCTACGTCAACGGAATACCAATTTTTCCGGTAAACGCATCCACGTCCCGGTACTTAGAAGCTCAGAGGCAGTCTCGCAATTGCTCTGAATGCGCATCTCATAGAGAGAAGTTTCAGCTCGCGCAGTTTTCGCAACGGATTAATTCCGCTCGAATAAAAGAAGAAGTGGCATTTTCACGAGTGCATACGCAATGACAACCGTGTCTTAGATTCTCGCAGACACCTCCTTCCTTTTGCTAGATTCAACATCCGAGGACCTTTACTGCGTGTGATCGCGTAAAACTAAGATCTCTTCACCGCTTGAATAGAGAAGATTTCATGATGAAGTGGCAGATATAATTTTTATTGAAACTATATCGCGATATTGCCTTCATGAAAAAGCTATATTTTTCAATCCTTTCTCCATTCATCTCTAAATTTCTCCTTAATTTAAAGTTTCGCGAGAGTAATAACTTTAAATTGGATTTATTATTAAAACTTTCAATTCGCTTACTATATTTCATTGTTACGTGCAATTTAAGTTACATGAATAATGTTGCAACAATATTTCAGTGTCTTGTATAATTTTATTTATCACATCCATGTTTCCCGATATGATTCAAAGGTATCGCAACTTTCTTTTTGGAAAAAAAAAGAAAAAGGTACGTTACCTATCCTTTCATGTTGCAACCTTGAAAAATACACGCTCGTGTTATATCCGCTGCACCCGTTCATAAACAAAGCCTTAGAAGCTCGCTGAAAGCTGGACCGTTCGAAGTGAAACTTTCTCACCCGGATGGGAAGGGAAGTTGCCAGCCGCCGCAGGGAACGTCATTTCTTCGAAAGCTTCTCCGACAGAAGACGCCTCCGTGTATTTCTACCTTGTTCGCGAGTGGCAAAGAAACGTTTTATTTCGCGATGAGGATAGCGAAAGGGTGAAACGGATAATTAGCCGACTACGTGCAGAATTGTTAATTAATAATAAACTAAAAGAAATATTTCGGCCTATTATAAAGATCTTAACGTGCGTAAAAGATAGAAAAGAAAACTGTTAAAGAAAGCGAATTAAGATCGATTTGGCTGCCGTCAAGAAGGCGCTATAATCGAGAAGGAGAGCGACAATTGTTAGTCTAAAGAATCTTTTGTAATATGGCGGCACAGGCGCATCTTCGAGTGCTAGAATAAAGCATTTTAGTAGCAAAAAAATTTTCAACCCTGTACATATTTTCTCAACAAAAACATTCGTAATCTTTATTTATTCTATTATTTTTCACGTAAAATGATAAATAAGATATTGCGCACGGTAAGCTAAGAAAATCCAAAGTTTCCAAATTCGTGAAATACTCGACCAACGAAAATCTAATTAAACTCTTTCTTCGAGAGCGTTTTCTCCGAGGCACATTACACGGTCAACGGGCTGTGCGAAATATCACTTCAAGAGTTACGTTAACTATGGCGACCATATGAACACACGAGTTATCGCGTCGTCCCGCGATATCGAATGTTTCCAGAAATCCGCGAGAGCGAATTGGATACTGTATTGCATTCGAGCCGAGTACTAATTGCTTGATAATTACGATTTCACGTTGCACACCGGACACGCAGTGCCGGCGGTCTGCTGGTGCGGCGGACGGGGCGGGGGCGAATGCCGGAAGCAAATTGAAATTCAACAGTTCGGGGGCAAGGAACCTATCGGAGGGTGCCGCTGCCCGCCACCGTGCCGGTATTGCCGGTTAACTGCGGAGAAGATCGGCCGGTACAGCACGGTATTCAAGAGGTTACCGAATATCGTGCTTGTCGTCGAGGCTGAGATGTGGTGGCTGAATACGCGACAATTGAGCACCGAGATGAAGGTCACACAATATGGGGGTCGACATTGCCACAGCGCTATTGACGTCGGCTCTCTCGCCAGTTTGCCCGATTGTCACTGTCGTAACTCTATACAGGATTGCGCGACGTACCCGACAAATTTCTTTGTGCCGCTTAATTCTTATTGCCATTTGAGGTCAGTTTTCTTTTAGCACAGATGTTGAATAGTAGACAAGTCAGAGGATGTGAACAGAGAATGAAATTTCATTTGACGTTTAAATGACGTTTGCCTTGATAGAATTTTGGGATACAATCAAGATGTTTAATGTTAAATAACGTTTAGAAATCGGCTTTAAATTTCTTGAAGAATATATTGAAATCGTCTGCTATTCGCGGGACATCCGTACGCATGAACAAAGCACGGTGTCACGTACTGCTTATTGTCGAGCCCTATTGTGCGAGGACGCCTGTTGACACGTGGAATGTCCTCTTATAACGCGAGAGAACGGTCGGGGGAGCAACCGGCGTGTGCCTGATTGAAGCTACGTCTCCCATCGGCATCGGGGTCTCCTAAAAGAACATCTCGAAGGGAGCGCGGAAGTCCCTCAGGAAACAACGGAGCGAACAGGTTATCCTGCCGGCGTCGACGAACTCCCCTAGTAATTTAATATCCATTGAAAATTACGTACCTCGTAGCAAATATTTGATTCGCGTTAATTTATTTAAAAAATCTACGCAAGTACTCCGAGAACGAGTCGATAAATTACACGGAGTTTGGAGGTGAACGCGCCAATAGGCAGCAAACGGCGGACGCGGTGATTGAAGCTGATTTTAATTATAAAAGCGGCGCGTAATGGGAATTACGAATTCAGGAACAAGGCCGCATGGATCAACAGTTAATTAACTCTCCTCGTGTTAATTCAAAATACGGCGCAGTCGTGCGACGTGGCCGTCGCAGCGCGCGTCTCTCACGCATCCTCTTACTCGGCGGAGCACCGGCAGAAAGAGAGAACGAGAGTGAGAGAGGAAGAGAGAGAGAGAGCACGCAGCTGCTGGCAGCTCCCACGAGAAAAATAAATTACGTAATCTCAGAGTCGCGCGATTCGCCCGCCGGCTTGCCCGGAACGTTTTATTGGAGTCCGTCGGGCTGGGCCCCCGACGAAGTAGGGAATATACCGCAGTAAAAATATCGCGTTCGCTCGATATAACGCTCGCCAAGACGGCGAGCAACACACGAGGCGGGGAAGACCGGCGATATTCAGATTCGGTGGCGGATGCAGGGAGAAAGGACATTGAAACACGTAAAATTCGCTGTTTTATTTCTTACATTATCATTAATCAGAAACGCATAATTGTGATACGAATTTCGCCTTCTATCTCTTTTGCGATAATATATTGCTGTGATGTTGCTGCAGGCTGAGCTGTAACACAGGAGAGAGTAATTATGATCGAAAATAATAAACGCACTTGTTTTTCTCACGGCGTTTGAAAACAAACTGAAATATTAACGGCTTTAAAACAGTCCGAATTCGATGCTGCTTTATGGCTGCGAGATACGTATTTTCGAGATGCGTATGTAGAAATTGGAGCGTATTCTGGAGAAAAATAACGTTTCTACCAGATTTCTCCGTTGGATCCGACGTCGCGCGAGTTCGCTTTATGCTTCGTATTTCGTGATGTTTTATGGATTCCGGTAGCGAGTGATAACATAAAGTTGCCGTATAAAGGTTGTCTTCTGCCGGTAGCACGTGACCCCGGGGATGCGATCGAGGGCGCGCGATGAAGCACGCGGCCCTCGTGCTCGCGGGAGTGTCTTGACAGAAACGAGCACTTCGAGAGAAATGTTCCTCCAATTACGGCCGTCCCTCTCCGCCGCGAGGAGAACGAATCTTCCCGGGAGAGCCATCCGCCTGCCTCCGCCGCGTAAAAATTCCCGGTGATTCCGCTTTAATTTAACGGCGCCTGTCCACTGCGCCGCGTACTCCGAGGCGAAATACAAATGCAAATGCAACCTCGTGTGTGCAACGTGTACATATATTCCACGAAAGAAACGCAATTCACCGTACTCCTCGCCCGGGGTTGCCTCTCAGGAAACATAGGATAAACTGCGTCCTTATGCAGATGCAATCGAGCGCGCTCGCGCTTAAGGAGGCGAACCGTTCCGGAAAAGTCCCGGGACGACGGAGGTAGTCCGACACGCTGAAAAAAAGGAAATCTTGCCGTCCTCAGTTTGCATCCGGGCCGCCGACTGCTTTTATTCTCGAAAAATTCTTGGACCGCTCGTCGCGAAGCGTTCTTATCTTTTATACCAGCGAGATTTTCCCAAGCAAACTGGGAATTTATTTCAACTGCGCCAATCGCCGTAGGACTCTCGTGTTGTTGTCATCGCTCGCTCGAGGTGTCGCCAAACTTTCTCGAAGCTTCGTTTATCGGACGAAAAGTATGGAAGTATAATCGAACGAAAGTATGACGGAGCTCTCCGAGATGTGCTCGTTACGCTCGTAATCGTCCCAAAAGTTTGGCAAACGGGAATTCTCCGCGAGCAGGTGATGGCACTCGATAAGGGTTTCCGCGCGATCCAGTTTTCGAGCGATCGATATTACCGGATTCACTGCTCCCGGCAGCGGTAGAGTACGGATAATCTTTTCCCGAGGGCTCCTCGCGCGACGATCAAACGTCGCTCCCCGAGCAGTTAGCAGACCAAACAAGCGAGGCACGTCATTGTTTGCGCCGCGCTACAATGTAATGCAATTCGGCGATGGGTATTCCACCTGGATACGGACGACGGTCCGGAATAACGTTCCGTTGCATCGTAAGATATATATCCAGTCGGGAGAGAGAAGGAGAAACAGAGAGAGAGAGAGAGAGAGAGAGAGAGAGAGAGAGAGAGAGAGAGAGAGAGAGAGAGAGGGGGGGGGGGGGGACAGAGAGAGCTTGCAACGCGAATGCGACGTGGTCTCCAACGTTGATTTAACGTGTCTACCACATCGTGTGTCGCCGCGATGGTTGGCAATTGGATGCGGCACAGTGTTGCAGTGTGGGTGCGCGAGAAAGACAGAGACAGGAGAAAGAGGGAGAGAGAAAGAGAGAGAGAGAGCTGGCGGTAATAGATACGGCAATGAGCTCCGGAGCGAAGGTCGTAGCACATCGCATCATTGTGGTCCCCCCATTGACACCCATAGACCGTCTAATTGTCCTTCATCTGCATCCTTAGGGACTATTACCGTGCGCGTGTAGACAGATACTCTCCGAAATACGCGCGTGGATCAGCTTTCTTTTTTCTTTCGCGTGCATAAAAGAAATTGTATCTGTATCAGGCTGGCTAACTTAATCTATTGAATTGAACTGTTTATCTTACTAATTACCAAAATGGATTTGACCTATGCCTTACGCTCTATTAACTTGTATTATACCACCCACTAAGCTCTGATACACACATGCGTACCGAAAATGTGTACCATGCGCGGGCACGGTCGGAAAACATAGGAGATCCATTTTTGTCCCCCACGTCTCTACGTTCATTTTTCGCCGACAACCTCGAGGTTTTTGGCATGCCATTTATCTATTAAACGTTGTCGTGGGTCACGGTACGCGCGTAGTATTTACCCACGTGCCACTGCATTCATCCGTTGTGACTTTATACGGGGGTGTCCTTTTTACGAGTTCACGTGAAAATGTCGCCGGCGATCTTACGGCGAGGATTCGAAATCGCGGAGTTTCAGATATATACAGTCGCCGTCTCTATATTTTCCGCGTCTCGCACAACGATTTGGAATAAATCCAGCTGGGACTCTGAAATTTCACTATTACTGCCTCGACATGAACAGATCGTGAGATATTACAGATGGGCAGAAATTAATATCACGCGGAATGATCGATCGCTGTCGCTTGGGAATGAGGTTCGGTTGAACTTAGGCCAGTGTGTGACCGCGACTCCTACATATTATATCTAACGTAAATTATACACGGCGTTTGCGTTGCACATGGCTCTTAGTATGCACTAGGTGTGTCCAACTGAATTCGCTATAAATCGTTAAGATTACATTGTCACGAGATTCCCGTACATACGCGCGCGCGTGTGTCGGTAATCAGTAAGTATAAAATGTTACATGCACGCCGCTATACACGTGTATGCAGTCTAGACAATAGGACCGAGGATAATCTAACGGCATCATACGTACACTGGTCATGTCACAATGGTGGAGGTCGTGGAGAGGAGGGCAGGGGGGGGTACGCATTGATATACACAGACCGCTTAATTACCCTCCCCCCTTCTCTCGTGTGTTCGACACGAGTTCCGGAATATCGCTGCGGGACACTTTGATGTCGCGCATCGAGAATACATTAATGTATATATTGCATATTTGCAACATATTTTCTACGCGATTAGCCCCGTTTTCAACAGTATCTCGGTATTAATTAAAGTAATTGCTACGTAATGCGGGCGTCATACATCTCTCTATTATGAAGCTGCGCAGCGACGTCGATAATCCATCTAATTGTCCTTTGTCCCTGTGTAGCTTCTGGAAACCACCCACGCACATGCGCGCGCGTGTTCCGCGCTGGGATAGGAACGAGCTCGTAGAGAGAGATCCATCTCCTTTTTTGTCGTCACCGGAGACATTTTCGTTCACGAGGGAGAGAAGAAATGGTGGAAAAGGGACGGGGACGCGCGCGCGCGCGCGCGGGGGGTGTTTGTACGATATTAACGATCAGCCCGCGTCCGTATTCGTTTTAACGTTCGCCGGTTACGCGGCCTATAGGCCGTACATTGTTCGTATTGGTCCCCAGCCAGTCATCGAGCATCCCGCTGTTAATTTAACGCTGTTAGTAAATTATGCGGCGGCTTTCAGACTGCCCGCCGCGCGATATCGCTTTTGCCACCGGCCATCCGCGCGCTATTTAGAACAATAATAATTCTTGTCGCTAATTTATAGCATCGAGCGTCGATATACTTCCGCGGCCGGTTACGCGTCACCGATGGAACGACATTTTCGCTGTAAATAAATTCGAAACCCTACCGCCGCGCCGTCGACGTTGCCTACGCTCTCCCAATCTCTCTCTCTCTCTCCTCTGTCGCTCCATGAAACAGTTTCGCGCCATTCCATTAAGCTTTGGCTCAGCATTGACTCGAAACGTTGAAACGTTCGTTATTGATCTGAAATATTAGGCTCTGCACTGTTTTTCCAACTTCATGAAAATTTATCTAACAATAAACTTCAGCGGAATGAAGAATGATATCGTACACGTGTCGCACAAACGTATTATTTTTAATCCTGCGATATGTCTTGAAATATACTATTGTTTTTCAGAATGAAAGATTATGGATGAGGAAAAAAGACTCGTCAACGGATGCCATTAGTTTCATCGTAACGAGTATAAATCGCTCACGTACGCGCGACGTAATTTTATTCAATCTGTGAACGTGTGACGTATAATTTTCATGGAAAAAAAAATTTTCGCTACCATAGCTAATCATGATTTGCTAAACTGTGTTAGCTGTCGTGATTATAAATTTCTAAACTACAGTAATGAAATAGGTATCACAGCTAAGATTTTGCTGTCCATATATTACGACTACACAGAAAAAAATGCTGTTGCTTCAATTAATTGAAGCTTCAGTTTAATTGAAGCAACAGCATTTTTTTCTCAGTGTACAATTTAGTTATCACACGCAGTTTTTAGCTACGGCGGTTACTTTTTTTTTCCGTGTTAAAGATTTTTAAGAAGAGCCCGTTTCGTCTCATTATAGTATAATATATTGTTTTGGTATGTCGGGAATGTCCCGTGTGATAAGGGTGCCTCTTAGCAGGCCGTAAACGCAAACTGTCTTCCGATACGACTCGACCTTTAGATCTCAAATCCGTTGAATTAAGCTGTTCACGCCTGTCTATTTTCCTCTTATCATTCCGCCCGTGTCTCGTTGTAGCGGCGTAACGTCGCGAGATAAGCCAAGTATCTCAGGTTTGCGCTCCGACGCGTGGCGAACTTAAACCACGCGGAAGGTGCAATCGCCTCGAGTGGGTACATGAGGAACATGCCACGAGCGCGATCGCACGTGTGCTGCGATCGATATAGAGTGGCTCGTCCATCGCGAATCGATCGTCGGCGGTCAAACGGTCTTCCGCGCTATCGCGCGGACCTGTGCTAGGAGCCGGCTATAAATATTCGATAACTCTATTGAGAAGAGCAAGTATAGCCTTGCTTATCGAATACTGGAAACGCCGCGGTACCGAGAAGCGAGAATGCCGGAAGAGATACGTGCGTTATAGTCTCGGCGAAGTGGGTCACGCTCCGCGTCGCTCCACGCTCGACGGGACCGCGCGATGGTAATGGCTGGGACGGCTGATAATACCCAACAATGGAGAAGCGACAACGAGGAACGAGACGTAATTGCGAACTGTCACTTATGTGTGTTATCGCCAATATCGCTGTCCAGAGAGAGAACATAATTAATTCTACGCATTATTAAAAATTCCGTTTCGCATTATACCCACTCGTCGCTGTAAGCACGAATAGATAAAGCCGCGTGACACGGCGCGTGCAATCGGTCTCGATATTTCGCGCGGATATTGTATTCGTGTGGTTTTTTAGCCGACGGTTTTCTTATCGGTCCGATCGAGACGACTGGATGTCTTAACGACGACCTACGTCGTTGCATTCGCGATCGCGAATCTGGTGCCTTTGCGCAGTGGTACCACTTCGCCTGATGAAGTGCATATTCTCGCTTGAATTAGACGAAGTTAGGTGAAGCTTCAGAATAGAGCTTGAGCGGTACGAACGTCGCGTCATCTTCGAATATTAGTCGAGATCTCGCGTAAAGTGCGTACGCCGCACCGAATGGAAACGCCCGCAGGTGCCGGCGTATATAATTTCGAACCACTCGTATACATGTCGTAATTAAGTGGAAGAGGTACACCGCTCCGCGTCGCGGTCCCTCTTGTGCACGTATGCACGCGAAACGGGTGAGCTCGCGTCGTGCAGGTTCCAAGTGCGACTCCCCGGCTTTGCCGACACCATCGATTGCGTCAAACAGTAATGTGGACTAATGCACGCCCGGCGCACGCTAATGTACGAGGGGGAGGGCTAAATTAAGGAGTTGATAAGCCTTATCGACCGACTCGCGTACATCGACACGAGCTCGCGTGTCGGTGCAATCCGTTCGAGTAGCTTGTAATGCGGAGCGAGTCTTCCAAGTGAGCGTGCACGAGGATTGGCCCGATGCTATCCAAGCGTCTTAACAAGACCGAATGAGGCGAGATTCGAGAGCTCGGATTCTCGTATGAATGCCGGGGTATGAAAGCCCGAGGGTTGCCAATGTATCTCGGATGTTGGAGCTACAAATATGTAGATTACTACTAAATTGATAATATTTTTTGGCGAGCTACTGTGTCAGCCGTGCTAACCAATAACATTTTATTGGATTTTTTTTATTAGATCCAATACCATAACGCATGATATTGGATTGTTAAAATATAACCATTGTCTTGATGAAATCAAATATTACATTTCATGTTAAAATGACATGGCTCTTTTACGGATGCGACAATTCTTGTGAAATATTTTTTATTTTTTTAATTATATATAATTATATGAATTTCTTTTTCTTCGTAGAGAAAAAAATTGAAAAATTTACAACATTAATTTTATGTATGTGATAAATTTTAAGTCGACCCGACTGGCAAGAGATGGTATTCTATTAATTACTACGTATCAACCATACGGATTGTGGTCCTCTACGTGT
>NJRL01000026.1:387203-403984 GCA_003063815.1 Aphaenogaster rudis | reverse complement strand
CGTTTTTTCCGTGCATAAATTAATGAATATTATTTAATATAATAGTATTCATTAGATATATATAAAAGAAGTCTATACACAAGAGTTTTTTTTTCTGCAGTCGCGATAAGAATTAGAGACCGGCAGAGTTAAGAGTAAAACTGACGCGAACAAATAGCTTAAAAAACTGTTTAGTCTCAAAGCGTGGAAGCGTGGCGGCGCTCTGCAATCTCTCGTTCTTTCCCCGGATGCAAAGAACGATATATTACACCCGGGCGGTAAATGAATGAGGCAGAAAAAAATATTCTCTCGTTTCAGCGCAGCGGCGCAAATGAGACGCCGGCATATTTCACGGCGCGGCGCCGTTAAACAGGGTTATTACACGGAGTGGGGCTTTGAGGAAAGGATCTTGACGTTCCCCCGGATCGCCCCGCACGGTTTACCCGCTGTTTGCGAGTCATTTTTCAACGGGGACTCCGTTTAAATTTCCGCACTTCCGTTGCTGACCGACGACAGTGGCGGCGGCGGGCGCGGCATACTCCACTTTCCACCGCCGAGCGCGGCGTTTGTACCTACATTATCCGGGGAACTTCGTCAGTTATGAATGACGTTCCGGCAAGTTTTCTAAAGACACGGCGAGAAGAGTCGTCGGAAGAAAGAGCGATCGTAAAGAGGAACAGAGAGATAAAGGCGACTGAGCTAAATACAGCCGTGAAATAACACGCCGTTGAGAAACACCCTCCACAAAGAGTCTACGATAAACGTTTCCCTTTGCTCCTCTCTTTCTTTCTCTCTCTCTCTCTCTCTCTCTCTCTCTCTCTCTTCACTCTTCTTATCTTTTTTTTTCCATCGGAAAATCCAGCTCATTTCTCGTCATTTTCGCGAAATTTCACGCAAAATTGTGCACACGCGATATTAATGCAGCGCGTTTTCTGCGCATATATTCCCCGAGAGAGCAATGCGCGAGCCGGCGGAAACGTATTGAAAAATAAGCGCGCGCGGTGTAACAAGCAGCGAGCGCTAAATTATTTAGCTTCTACTCGGCGTGCTTTATTCACCGAGGAGCGATTCTACCCGTGGATAAACGTATCGAAATCAAATTACGTCATCAATAATGCTCGTTCCGCTCGTGCTCCGCGATTTCGACTTCACCGCGGGTCGAGTCTCCATTTACCTCGGCGAGTGTCCTCGATTATGCCGAGCGCGTTTGAATCTTGAACCGAACTGACCTAAAATTAGTTCGACCCTTAATATTTACACAATAGTGATTAGAACCGACGAAATTGTAAAATATATAAATATGAAGCCGGTCACCGCGGATCTTGGTGCGTAATAATAATTTTTGTGAATTCCCTGTTCATGCAAACTGCGCGCCGCATATTCGTCGGTCTTGAAACACACTGATGAGAAAAAAATTTATGATATTCATGACTATAATTAAATTGTAAATAATTATGGTTAGGCGCACCATTTTTATAGTTATTACTGCTATAATGTTAATAATAATAACAAAAAATAGTTACAAATACCATAATTTAATTATAATTATTATAGTTAAAAAAAGGTTCCAACTCTATAATGATTAATAATAATTAACTATAATGGTATTTGTAACTATTTTTTTGTTATTATTACTAACATTATAGCAGTAATAACTATAAAAATGGTGCACCTAACCATAATTATTTACAACTTAATTATAGTCACAAATATCATAAATTTTTCTCTCAGTGCAGTCCTTACATGAAGCCGGAATTAATTTACATGTTAAATTGACGAGCAATTTTATAATTTTGATGCTATCAAGCATCTGCAAGATCCTCCCTTCCCCGAAAAAACTGTAAAGAAATTATTGCGAAAAATAACACCTCAACCAGGATTCGAACCTGGATCTTCCTACAATCCGTGCGGGCGTCCTTAATATTTAATTGTTTAAATGGAATCTCGATCTCTCGGTGATGTCTGTTCCAAATTCTGTTCTAAGCGCGATTTCGCGCCGTCAGTCGCGGTTCGATGCAGTGCTTACGATCGAACGATGCCACGTCTCTTTGTACGAATGTAGGGCGAGAGAGAAAGAGAGAAAAGAGCCGAGAGGAAAGGAAGAAAAGAGATTTCGTTTTCTTCATTTTTTCCTGGCCTTTTCCCTTTGCCATTCGCGCGGTAACGTTGGAACGCGCGTTGGCGCGATAAACACCGTGGACTCGCGGGCCAAGGTTGCTCCACTTTACCGCTACGCTACATGTTTTTAGATGTTCCCCGGCGAATACCGCGCGGTAGCGTCTACATTTCTTCTGGCAATAAACCTTCATCCTCCGTGGCACCGCGGGTCCCCCTTCTCCGAGCTCGCGTAGAACGTCGTGTAGCGGGGAAATATAGTTGAAAGTGTAAATCTTACGTGCGCGTGAACGCGCAATGTAGCATTTCCGAGAGCAAATAGCGTACTTGTAAGAAACGTAGACCCTCTTAACGTCCCGTGATTCCCCTCGTGCGGTATCGTTTTGCGGAATTAAGACGAAGCCCCGGAGAAATCATGGCGGAGCCACGCATCTTGTGCTTTTGGTCGATCGAACTCCGACGGTCCGCCGTTGAATTCTGTTATTACTTGTTAAGAATGACGGGTCTTTCTGCGACGTTCTAATCCAATTGTAATTATCCGAGGAAGCTCCGGAACGAGAGACTGCCTCAGCAGTCTGCGTTCGATTGCACCCGGGGGCGGACGGTGCGCCGGTCAATGCACGCGTATCGACGATGCATTCCAATTCCGACGAGAGTAATCTCTTATTGAAAAGGTCGACGTGATTACGGTCGCGTGTTTAATTTAGGAGCGATTCAGATTGCTTTTGAGATTTGCTCTCCGCTGCGCTGCATCCCCCGTCTTCTCACATTCTTTTCCAGCGCGGCGCTCGTTGCATTCGCACACAGTCGTCCTGGGCATGAAACGGCGCGTTATCGAGCGTGTAATTCTCTCCGTGTAACGTGACGTTATCGGAAATGATCTGACTCGCTCGCGATATCGCCGCGCCGGTGTCGTCGAAGACGTTCGTGCTGTTCATCAGTGACCTGACAGAAATGTTCGAGCTATACGAAAGAGCTTACCGAGTCCCGCTTATTTTGTCTTCCGAGTATTATATTTTCACGGAAAAAAATTTGTTCGCTACCACACAGAAAAAAAATGCTGTTGCTTCAATTAAAGTCTACGTCACGGGCTGCCACACTACAGCAACATGTTTGTTGTAGTTTAGAAATTTATAATCACGACAGCAATGAAATAGGTATCACAGCTAAGATTTTGCTGTCCATATATTACGACTGCAATTTAGTTACCACACGCAGTTTTTAGCTACGGCAGTTACTTTTTTTTTCGTGTTTGTGTTCTTAAAGGGGACACAATTTTTATACTAATGATTATATGTGAAATGAACAAATATTTAAAAAAGTTTATCTGCGAATACGATCTTTTTCTCATACTGCTAAGAAAGAAGGGATTCTTAAGGTACTCTCCGTACTATCGTAACTCCTGTCGGGACAATAGCTACACAGTTCGTTCCCGTTGTTCGGCCGTGGTATTCTTTTCTCCCCTAGTTTACATCGCTAACGAGAGACACAATCGAGAGATACTTCTGCTCCTCGGCCCCGACTACGGACGTGTCGCGAATCCGTCATTATTCGCGGATCCCTCTCGGACAAGGAAATATTATCTCCCGCCTGCCTCGCCCAATCGTTCGTTACGCGACTCTCAGAATTCGGGGCCGGAGAGATACTTTTTCCTTCGTTAGTTTCTCTCGCGCCGCGAATAATTATTTCCCGAGACGCTCGCTATCGATCTCGCTAGTTTCTCGCGAGAAAGCTCGAGATCGTATTCCCGTGTCTCGCGTTTCCTCGAGTTCGCGACGTTTTTCAGAGAGAAATCTTCCGCTTTTTTGTGTGGAATATCCCACAGTGGCGAATGACTTAGAAATAATTATATCGTACTCGGTTCTATTTTAATTATCGCCTTCAGGAATCCGAAGACTTTCAAAGTTACATCAAGTTGGATCAAGTCCGCAGTTTGTAAACTTTGCTGTACCACGTAAAATACTTTTGAATCGAATGTATAATTACAAGCTGTGGACCCGGTTCTTTCTATCGCCGAAGACGTCGTACATTTGTCCTGACATTCTTCGTATTGGCGCCTTCATCCGGATTATCTTGTCTCGAAAAATCAGTTTTAGCCGATTTGAATTTTTCATTCGCTTATTTTTCAGCCGCGCTGTCCCGTACTCTCCGTTTTTCCGTCCGGCTTTTCTCTTCCGCGAGCTCTCGTGGGATTATCTCGCCCAAGAAAGAAGCCACGTGTTGTCCCAACGAAATTGAAGTGCACCCGGCAGGCTCGGCTAACACGACATAGACCGCGCGTAAAGGGACATCCGCGTAGCGGTCCGAGAGCAGTAGGAGTTCCACAGGCGGGGTTATTTCTCGCAAAGCTCGCTCTGCCAGGACGTCCCATCGCGCGCGTTTTTTCCGATGTAAATTGAGATGTGTCGAGCATACGTAAAAATCCAGCTTTTAATTTAATAAAGAAAGAAGCGTTCTTTATGTTGTTAAAAATAAGAAAACGTGCAAAATTTAATATATACGCCCGGAGAGGGAAATTATATGTTATTTATACGCGTTAAATTAAATTACAACGAAGAGATTCTGCTTTAATTTCAGAATGCTTGTAAACAAAAGATGTCACTTAATAACTACGTTATCTATGATCTGTTCCTTGGATCAAGCTTGCTTAATTTATATTTCAGGATCTCTTTAATTATTATTGTCGTTAATAATGGCGATGATAACGGCGCCGTGAGTGACATACTTGAAATTCGTTAGCTATAAATTTCTTAAGCTTTTGGCAACCGACCGTCTCACAAGTAAGATCGTTACGGCATCCGGCGAATTGGGGCGAGATCTGCAATATTTACCCCGTCCGTTTCCGCGGCGCCTGAAACAGTTATAAACCTAATGCCCTCGGAGGTGAGACTCCATCCAATTCGAGCGAGTTTTCACGACGCTCTCCCGAGCCGATTCGCGCTCTACCGGTGGGAGTTTAATCGCGAATGTTACGTCCGAAAGTGCGACTTAAGCCGTGCTTTTTGCCGGTGTCTAGCTGCAATAAAACGCCGTAGGTAAGCTGGTAGTCGGGTTGACAGTGTCGTTCATTAGTCACAGTTGAACTCGTGTCCTGAAGTCCCAAGTGCTTTCATGCATATGTGTGTGTGTGTGTCTGTGTGTGTGTCTGTGTATGCGCCGAACGGGAATCGACGGAGCTACGGGGAAGCCGTTAAAAAATAATGGCCAGGCTCAGGCTCACCCCGGTGCCACGGCACCCCAGGCACGTGCGAAACTTTAATGACTCTCGATCGGAGGCGCTACATCGAAAGGGGCCTCACCACCGGTGGCGACGGACCCCCGCTCGTGTCCACTTGTGTGGCGTACCGCGCGAGATAATCCGCACTTCCGAGGGCGAGAAGAGTTGATGGCCGTCAATCGTCGCGATCGCGATTGGCATACCGCTGAGAGGCCGGAAATTAGGTCTCCCGCGTGTCGTCGCGTGTAGCACACGTGCGTGCGCTGACGTGCGTTCAGGGTAGCACGTGACAGAACCGCGACTGACTGCGTGTCAATAACGCGGTACATTTCTTAATCGGAGTTGCGACGACACCACTGCGCAATAATATATTCCCGCTTCCGATATACCGCATCCGATACTGCGATAATGCAGCTAGCGCATATATGCTTTACGATGATTCGAATAAATCGCGTTTCATACATTTTTCTGCAATTTCACAAAATCACGCACGGAAAAAAAAGTAGCTGCCGTAGCTAAAAACTGCGTGTGGTAACTAAATTGCAGTCGCAATATATGGACAGCAAAATCTTAGCTGTGATACCTATTTCATTGCTGTCGTGATTATAAATTTCTAAACTACAGCAAACATTTTGTTGTACTTTAGAAATTTATAGTCACGATAGCAAATACAATTTAGCAAATCATGATGAGTTATGGTAGTGAAAAATTTTTTTTCCGTGTGCGGTGATTTGATCAAAATTGATACGTGAAGTAAGCATATCGAATGCTTCCATCTTATGAAAATTCAAAGAATGCATCTAATTCTAGCAAGTTTAGCCAATCCGTCATCGTAGCCAGCGATACCACGTTTTCGGGATCACTGGAAATTGTATGAGGATATTGAGGGGGAGGGGGTTATCGTAATTTCATTAATCTATATTTCTACGAACCTTCCAATACATATGTGATAACGTCCGCTTGTCTTCGTTACGCTTGTGACGGCTTGTAATCACCAGCGAATCAATGATCTGCGATTTTTCCGTCGCTGATGGCTACGTCGATCCGAATACAACCGCCAATCTTGAGTACATCAAATTGCCTCGGCCGTCACCCATATCATTTAACCGCGGCGCGTGCACCGTTTCGCGTCAGTCGGATTAACTGACGGAAGATGCGCGGGCGTCCACCGTGATCGACGTCGACACGCAGGAGTGGCCCGGTCTTAACACAGGGACGCTCGTGCGTTTAATTGCCATTTCACGAGCCGTTCCGTCTTTCTTGATAAGCAATCCGCCCACCAGTCACGGACATTCGCACGCCATCGTTTACCCCGTGAAACAGCCGGTCCCTCTCTGCCTCTCTCTCTCTCTCTCGTCTCTTTTAGAACACGTGATAAATATGCCTCTCTTTCTCTCTTCCTCTCTCTCTCGCCGTTGTTCCTTCCCCCGCCTCTAACGTTTCGCATGGCGAAAGCGCTTTCCGGAGAAGTTCGATCTGCGAAGTTTGACGGGCGAGTCGTAACTTTGGACACGTTCAATATTTTCGAATCGCGGCACTTGCCGGGTGGCCCCGAGGAACTTATATATGTGATTTGTAGAGGCGGTTCCAGGGGTCGGCCGGTAGACCGGATAAATCGACTTCGGTCAATTTTTTAACATTCGAGGAACAATCGCAGCTCTCGGGGCGCGGTTTTGATTGTATCTCTCGGCTCGATTCCTTGCTGAAATATTGGCTCTCATCAGTTATCGGTTCCATGAAAATTGTTATTAAATTCATAAGATGGTATCTCGTCGCTATGTATATTTATAAAAAATACAGCTGTGCATTGGGAAATTCTTAGTATATGTACGTATAGAAATAACATTAATATCCGGTAAACAAGTAAAAATAATTATTTGTGAGGAGAGCATCATCTCGAAACGATGAATTCTGCCGTCAGTGTACGTATCCCGTAGTACAAGTTTTTGTGCTCCGGCAGCGTGAAAGCCGATACATGTCCGCGGCTTGTATTTTGTATCGGCTTTCACGAATATCAGAGCGCGCCTCTCGTTGCTCGAAACTTGACGTTAACCGCAAATGGCTGGCAGATGCGAAGTTCCACCATTCGCCGACGGGACGACGGAACAAAAGGAACGACGGAGAAAAGGGCGAGGAACGAGGACGAATTTCCTACGGTAATGGGGCTCGTATTGCGTGTCCTTTCAATCGAAGGTTTTCACTGATCGTATCGAAGAACGACGTTTCTAAAGAACCAGTTTCTATAGATATCGCGATCTCTGAAAATGTATCAAGAGAAATGTTTTACATTTACAATTCTTTTACATAAGTACAAAGTACTTTGAATAAAATTTCGCGCGTATTGTTTATATGCACATTAATATTCTAAGCGCATAGTTAATTTAGAATATACGAAAGTATTACAACACATGTTGATAAATATTTTACAGATGAGAACAGAAATTAATCGGCCGTGATATAATTGATCTCTGCAGAGGAATCTAAAGTCACGTTTAATCACTGACGTTTAATAATAAAATCTGATCTGACGGACTTACAAATTTTTCTTCGTCGTGGCCAATTATTTATTCGTCCGTGCATTTTCCACGTGCGGCGGAAGCCATGTATGTCGCAAGCCGAGATCCCTGAAATCCGCCCCGCCTCCGAGTCGCCCTTCTTCGACTCCAATCTTGCGCGACACGCGACTGGAATCGAACAGCTAATTTTGGAAAGCGATAACCGAGTGAGCCCCGGAGTTGATGGGAGTTACAGGGCACACACTCGGCCCGTTTAATTTCGAAGGCAATCAGAGAAAGAGGATAGGCGGTGGACACCTCTATCTAGCAGCTATCCGTCGATCCATTGCGCGTCCATTCCTCTCGCTCTCTTCCTCTGTATACGTCACCGTCGCCTCGGTCTCTCCATATCAGTTAGGTGCTCATCCATCTGACTTCTTCTCTCTCTACCTTGCCACGGTCAAGCGGCACGAATGTAACGCCCGACAACATGACGTTAATTCGTTTCTACGGCAAGACGTATGATGCTTTCGATAATAGCCTGCTTCAGCATTGCATCCGTTCATTGGCAGTGCTTCTGTTACCGCTGTTGCTTGTCTATATCTGACCCAAATTGCATGCACTGGATGCGAGGGCGCGCCTCCTCTCCAGTCATCGATTGACATTGATGTATCCGATGATAACCAATTGTCGAGCTTGAAAGATTTTAATGTACCCATCCAGAAAATACATAGAAAATGTTTTCTATATGTAACATTCCCCACATATAAATGTTTTTTTAAATAAAATATATAATTGCGAGCTTGTGTGCGCATATAACGTGTATAGTAGATAACGATTAAAAATGTCAACTACAAATGTTTGTTAAATAACATTCGGAATGGTCGATTGGCTCACTCTGAATGTTATTTAACAAACATTTGTGACTATATGGTCAGTAGCCGAGTGGTTACTTGCACAACGCACATATATATCCATGACTCGAATTACATAAATCAGGTAGAGGGTGGTTCAGTGGTTGACATTGAGTGGCAGTTGAATGTGCAAAGCCCGGAATAATTATCATACGCATTCCAATAAGTGAGGTTCAAATGCGGACGTTTAATTACATTTAAATATGGCGCAATTAGCTAGATTATATAACCATTTATGTTTGTGTTGCAGCGCTTTTCAAATTATAGTGTAATTGAAATTCTGTTCCAGTTGGTCGACAAACGATTGAAATAAGTATGCTTCGCATTAAATTTTGTTGCGTAATCATGAAGCTGTTTTTTTCAGTTTCTACGATAAATCTATAAACAACTTGCTTCGTGATAATTTGATACAAATAAATATATTCCCGTTTCAATGAGTGAACAGTATATCTGTTTTTACATGGACCGTTCAATCCTTGTCCTCATTCCTTGTTGCTGTTGCAATTGAATGCACTAAGTGCATTCCTATCTCTGACCTGAATCACAGTCACCGGATGCACAAGTCCAATCATCTATATTTAGTGACATCAGGATATGGGATCGTCTGATAATTACTCTTTTAATTATATTGCCTGTTCTCGCATCAATCGATCGATGCCTCTGGAATCTCACAGTTGAAGAGAGCTTTCAATTGATATTTGTAGAATAAATGATCGTAATCGCATTTATAACACATAAAGAGAGCAATCGAAGATCGATGATCTTAATGCCATCGACATTAGAAAATTTAGAGCAGACATAACAAATTTTATACCACTTTGGCACATTTTTTATAAGCGAAGAGAAATTGAGAGACGCATTGAGAAGCATGTTAAACGACTATTTATCATTATTATGATCTATTTATTATTATCGTTATTGAGAAATATATTTCTTTCCATGTGTCACATCTGGCGCACTAATATTTAATAAGCTCATATTGCTTCCTCGCATGCCGCATATGCTGCACGTCGTCAGTGCGGCAATGCAATTTATGCATATGTCCCGAATTGCATGCACCGGATCCGAGATTGCTGCGATCGGCATTGATTGCCCCGGAAATTTCTGCTTATTACACTCGGGGACCCAGTGAGGCGTTCATTAATGTTTCGCTTCGCAGATGTCGAACATGACTATTTCGTTGCCCGAAAGAACGTTTCGTGTGGACCGAAGAACGATGTGGGAAATTCAGGAAATTCAGACGTAAAGTATATGTCAAAATAGCAGTACGTGTCATTATGTCGATCCAATCGTTGTTATCATGTTACGTTCGAATTCGCAATCGATTTTAATGCAGTGAGACAGCAAAACACCAACTTTGCGAATTATGGTCAACGGATAATTAACGGATAATAGAGAGACGTCTCCTTTTTTTAGCCAGTTGGTGAAGTTAAGAAAGACCGCTCACGGTTGGTTCGCTAATGATCGATCAGCATTGTTCATCGGGTTCGCGGTCAAAAGGAAGCTTATTACGCTTATTAAAGCCGGCTTCCGGCCCTTCGCGGCGTAAAGGAGAGGGCAGGGGGGGAAGAAGACGAACCGTCGTCGATTGTCACAAAAGAGCAACGTCGATGGTCGTCGACGGCTAATTAGATAGAATAAGGTAATTCCACTTTTCAAGTGATAGAACAAAAACTAATCCGAAATCCTTCCTCTGCTTTTCTTTTCCAGGTGCGGAGGATGTGTTCAGGTTTACGGGAAACGAGACGCACACAGACTACTTTCGGCTGGTGCTCAGGGACGGGAACTATCTTCTGGTCGGCGGAAGGTAAATAGAGGATTCATTTGGAGCTAGTGCTTTAATTAAAGGGCCGCTTCTTCTTCTTCCACTTCTTCTTATTCCTCTTCCCTCTCGTCTCTTCCCTCGCTCCCCCGTCTTCACTTCGCCCATCCGCCTATCCATCTTCCGACGTATCATTGCGCCGCTGTCTGCTCGAGCGCCCGAGATCGACGGTGATCACGAAGGTAGATCGAAAATCGTGTAATTTCTTCTATATATTACGTGTAAACTCATTTTATCGCGTAAATTGAATACTCGTCCACGAGTATTTTTTAATCCGGCCCGTGCGAGACTTCTCTTGATCAAAGTCGATCTGGAATTCAGCCGGCGCATGTAAAAAACATTCGCTAAATCTCCGTCTGCCCAAGAGTTCGAATTTTTAATTTTGATAATTAAATTATACATTGATCGTGAACGAGTGCGTTATTCCGGAATGTATGGACTTTGATAACAGAGATAATGATCATTTTAATCGTAGAAATTAATTATGTGCATCGCCATGGACTCGTTGATATATCGTTAAATAATTATGAATTTCCTGTTTGACAATGATACTGCTAATCGTATCACAAGCGTACACAACCTTCAAAATGCATTATTAATAGATATTGTACACTACTCCAAGTTGTATCACAATTTGGTTCTATAATATTCATTGTAGAGAAATATATATCAGAACAGATATTCTCGCCACATGAATACACTCGGGTCTCGAAAAATATCTTTAATATAATATAACGCGTTGCAATTTATACGTTCTGTTCATTAAAGGGTAATAAACAAATCAATTTCGTTCAACATAATAAACAAAAATTATTATATAGCACTATATTCCGTAATGAGATAATTAATCATATCAAACACGACAATAGATGTCATGTTACCGCGACTGTTGGACCATATTCAATTCATTACCGACGAGCCATGTGTGAATACTCGAATCTTTATCGTTCGTAATAGTATCAAAAATTTATTTCGATTTCCGCATATTAATCTTTATTATAAAATTTACAGATACCTACAGATACATAGATGTACTTACAAAGGAGATAAACACCTACAATATCAATATTATATTAAGATCTAGCAAATACAATGTAAAATAATTGCGGATGCAAGTCGCAATATATAAATTGTGTGTCTATATAAATGCGGGCTTTGGATTCGTCATTAGGGGACGTATTCAGACGATTTGATTGTGCCCCCGGCCGGATCGATTAGCGCGCGTTCTTCTTTTTTCTCTCTCGTCCTCCCTCGGATTCTCGTCTCGGGCGTGCACGCAGATAAATCTATTCACGTTTCGTGTGCACTGAATGCGCGCTGTTCCAACGCTGAAATCAGTCGGCAGAAGCGGCGATAATCAGGTCGTACACGGATTAAACGCATTGTGCGTGAATGAACTCTGATATATATCCAGGCTCGTTCGTTATTGATCGGATTACACTAATTGCTCGGCCGATTTGCCAGCGCCGCCGCCGCCATCATCATCACCGCGTGCACACTGTCGATGATACGAAAATTTGTTTCTTGCTCATTATATCGGGGTTATAATACGAGAATGCCTCGCGATTATTCTCCTCCGTCGGCAAAATCCGCGATCGGCGCGGCCGACGTATAGCAGCGAGCGCGCGGAGGGATTCTTCCCCTTTAAAGTGCTTCTAAGCATACGGCGGAGTGCTTAATGAAGAAGAGTTAACGATCGACTGCCGAAACTTCACAAACGCCGCTTTCTCAGCTAAACCCGCGCTAACCAGACAGCCTTGCTCCGCGCTGATGTCTACTTTAGGCATCTAACTTTGCAACTTGGGAAACTCTTTCCTCCATCCAACGTACATTTGGAGTCCTTTTGCTTTCTTGGTGCTCGTTGTAACAATGCGAAAGATACCAGTAACAGTGACCATAACAGTCTAGAGTTTAAAAAAGATTTTTGAAAGAGCATTCTTTTTACAAGAATTTGTTCAGCAGAGAATACGCTACATTCTCGTCGTAGCAATTCGATGCATTCCTATCCAACTCTGTAACAGTTCCCCCTATCCTGCACACCTCGCAAGAAATCTTCAATTTGAAACGGGGAATTGTATAATCTCGTTTCAGAAATCTCGTGCATAATCTCAGTCTGACCGACCTGACGGAGCAGCAGAGGCTGACCTGGTACTCGACGGAGAACGACGTGAAGATGTGCGTCGTCAAAGGCACGCCCGAGGAGAACTGCCAGAATTATATTCGCATCCTGGTGAAGACCGGGTCGAACAACCTCTTCGTGTGCGCCACCAACGCCTTCAAGCCCATGTGCCGTGATTACACGGTGCACGCGGGCAACTACACGATCGTGAAGGAGAAGGGCGGCCAGGCGAGGTGCCCGTACGATCCGCAGCACAACAGCACCTTCGTCTATGTCGACGGTGAACTGTACACCGGCACGGTCGCCGATTTCGCGGGCATGGACCCGATAATCTATAGGGAACCGCTGCAGACCGAGCAGTACGACTCGATGAGTCTGAACGGTGAGTGAGAAGGCTAAATCCAATCGTCAATTCTCGCCTGGGTGATTGATGACGCTTAATGATCGCGTTCTGCTGATTTACATTGAAAGTCGGCGGTTAACTCCGATCGCAACTCGGGATATCAATTTTCATTTTCGCGGCGCGCTTTTGCCACTAATTCGACATGGCGACAAGTGCGGTTTGAAGTCGGTAGCTAGTTAATGATCGAAACTCTGAATATTAATTTTCATCGCGGCAAGTTGTAGATTAACGCCGGCGCAAACGCGGGGCATCTAAAATGTACAGATGTTATTTTAAAAGACATTTAATAATTTCTGACGTTATTTTGCAAAAGGATGGGGTTTACTCGTAATTACGGGATGAAATGTTTGGAAACGCTTGAATTAGTTTATTTTAGTTGTTTATCGTTCCCAGTTTCCCCAAGATACTTATCGAGGACGGTTTCTCCGCAAATAACGCTTCCAAGAGTCGCGCGATCAGATCGCAATTAGATCGCGAGCTAATTGGATGCGATAGATAGCTTATAACCCGAGATCCGATTAATTCAATCGTTACTTTCTAATTGCGAGGAATTGTAGCGAAAGACCCGTTATTTGTGTATCTCTTGAAAGTTTGCGTTCCTGTATCGGCTCTCAGTCCCAGCGCTTTGCGAACTCCGCGTTTCTTAACAATAAGACAATAGTCGCATTTATCGAAAGTATCCGCGGAACTTTATCGGAAGAAAGTTACCGGGATTCGCATTATCCACGAATCGAATAAGAAAAGTTCAGAATGAAAGTGGACCGCGATGATCCGATATTAAATAAAAATGATCAATAAGCCGGCCGGAATCCCATACGGAAGAAGAAGGGAATTCCCGAATGAGCGGAATTGCCATGAAACTTTTCGCGGCGTCGCGTCGCTCATACGTCACGTGGCTCGCCAGGTTGCCACCGTGGCTATTATCGTTCTCATGCGCAACTTTAATCACGTCATTTTACCGCGCTTACCAACTTCTGAAATTATCCTATTAATATTCCGGCGCGACATAATTATTGTCCAATATCGACCTCGTTACGCCGCCGTCAAACGTGATCCCTCTCGGCCGGAAGGAGACCGCCCGGGATAAACACGTGTCTGAATGTTTGAAAATCGCACGGCGGCTCCCGCATAATACACATCCCGCGTCCATTAAAGTTCCACCGCGAGTTCGATTCAATATTTGCACGCCAAGTTTCGGTCGGTGCGCGCCGGATCGACTTTGAAAATTCGTGGCGCGCGCGGCGCGCCCCGGGAAAATTATTCAGAAATGTCGCGCGATCGGAGCCGCGACCGTGCGATCCCCTCCACACGTGCCCCTAATCCACACGGTGTAATTCCGGGATTAACCGTGCGCGTACGTGGTTCTCCAAGCTCTCTCTCTCCCTCTCTCTCTCTCTCTCTCTCTCTCTCTCTCTCTCTCTCTCTCGTGTCGTACTTGCTCCAAGATTATTCCGCGGATCTTCCGGGCTCGTGTAACGACGGAGCTGCATCGCCGTGCCCATCGGCTCGAAATTTGCCCCGGAGATTGTAATGCGACCCCATTGCATCGTAATACAGACACCGTCTATAACGGGAGCGCAATATCGTACAGCCTGCCTGATTTTTAAACTGACAAAATGTCGTTATTGTTTAAATCATGCCCGGACCGAATGGGATTCTGTTCCATTCGGTGTCCAGAAATGTTTTACACGATTTCATATTTTTTATTTGGGTATATTCGAAATACGCGAAAAAATACACCGCACAGTTTTTTTTCTCTTCCATTTAACGAAATTTAAACACGATTTTAATTAACGCTGTAGACATAACAGATTTTTATCGCGCTTTTTGAAACGTGTTGATATATGCTATGATTTCCACGGTTATCGATGGGCTCTTTGTTCGCCCAACATTGCCGCTCATACGTCGCGTATGGACCCTTTGTGGATTTAATAAATTAAAAACTGGTATTCTGGGCATTATACCACGGTGTATTATACGAAACTTCAAAGTACCGTCTTCGTCGTCACGACGTTAAAATTGATACGTCACTTTGCTCGAGGCGGAGACGACGCGGGGCCTCCAGTCCATCGGGGTATTTTAATTGAACGGTGTACGAGAGCGCTAATCAAGTTTCTCCACCCGTTGGACAATATTGATTTTCTCTCCGTCCGTCGAAAATTCAATTCCATCCCGTCGCCGTCCTGCGCCGCTCCTCCGCGTCGCTCCCTCGGCAAATCGCGAATCGAAAATCTCCGGACGAATGCGATTCCCGAAGAGGCGCGGAAGACGCGGGGACGGACCGTGCCGTCTGGGAGAAGCATTTTTCTCTAATCGGTCGCGGTGGGAGATGAGGGAAGGTGAGACTCGGGAAGTGTTTCCCTTTCGGGAAAGAGCCTCGGTCTTCACCGCGAATTTTCCGCGGCACTTTGTCTCGGCGGCGGTGCAGTTAAACGCGACGTGGGACGCGAGGTGGAAAGGAAGCGAGGAAGGAAGGAAGGAAGGAAGGAAGCGAACCGGCGACGACAGATAGAGGGAGAGAGGGAGATAGAGAGAGAGAGAGAGAGAGAGAGAAAGAGATAGGGGAGCTGGAGGAGCAGCAGCTCTCTCGCTAAGGGGTTGGGTAAAACGAGGAGAATTTATGGGGCGGAGAGCGACGGGTCGTTCGGATATACCTACGTGGCATGGCGAGATTAATATTACTTTATGAATCCTAAGAAGCTTATGAAAACCCTGTCAAGTTAATAAATCGATAAAGTTTTCCCACTTTATCGGGCGGTCGACCGAAACGGCGGAACCGCGATGCGGCGGCGGGCGGCGGCGTTGAAATAACCGAGAGAAAATAAAATATAGGGGGGCCCCTTATACGCGTAGCCGGCTTATTGACGATGGGAGTTGCCCGGAATACGCGTACCCCTGGATACCGCGTGGCCTTTGACGCCGCCGAAGTGTCGTTAAACTCTCGCGTCCGAGTCGCGAGCCTCCGCGGTTTAACCCTTTCGCTCTCGCGTTCCCGACCCCTCGTTATTTTATACCGGTGGGACAATCGTCAACGACGGAGTCATATGTAATTTTCGAGCGTTCCTAATGCGCCATTTGTCAGCGTGAGTGTCTTGATGCGCCTATTCGTCGGTAATTACGGCCAATTAGTTTACCGCGTTTGTCGAAATTAATGGTACAATTAAGGGGAACGTTTGTTAGCGTAAATAACCGTACTCTCGGTTGCCATAACTTTTTCAGCCGCTCGAACGCGCGAGAATTAATGCTCATCGCGCGACGCCGAGTAGAAATGAAAGTTTTTAAATAAATCGCGGCGCGAGATTTTGCCCCCTCCCCCCCCTCTTATTTCCCGGGTACTGTATGAGCGTTGTCTGCTTTATTACACACCATCGATTGCGTTCCAGTAGGTGGTTATTACGCTCATTTATTTATAAGGGGGAATTTATGGCGCCATTTACTATCGCCTCGCGCGGTGGCAATAGCAGTTAGTAATAATGGCTACATATTCTAATTGCAGCACCGAACTTCGTGAGCTCCATGTCCCAAGGAGACTTCGTCTACTTCTTCTTCAGGGAGACCGCCGTAGAATATATCAATTGCGGCAAGGTAAGGAATCGTCGGCAATTAATCGTCGCTATACATCACCCACCAGGGGCGTAGCCAGGATTTTATTTCGGGGAAGGGGGATTTTTTTTTTAAATAAAATCACAGAACAACTCATAACTTTTTTAATTAAAA
>NJRL01000026.1:351516-377973 GCA_003063815.1 Aphaenogaster rudis | reverse complement strand
CAAAGGACAGACGTACCCGATGTTTTGCCTTTCACTCAGTCCTGCCAAACCCACCTTATTTCATACGAAAGCAAGGGTATGCGGGATCTATGTCTATGGTTTCATCCAACTAAAGTATTTCGTCCGATACATTCAACTAAACATTAATTGATTTAAGGGGTTATTCTACACGAAAAAAAAATTTGTTAACTTGACTAAATTTTTAATTTTTGTTGAAATGATTATTTTGTTGAAAAATTTAGTCAAGTTAACAAATTTTTTTTCCGTGTACTGTGACCAGCTTAAAAAGACCGTGATTTTTGGGATTTAATTACGGAAAAAGTACGATTTTATTCATTTTTACATATTTATTAATATATATCTTAAGGAGTATATATGTATGTAAAATTTTATTTGAAAATATGCATATTTGTCTTATATGATTTCGCGTTCTTTGTGTCTTTTTATACGCGGGCGGATGGTGTACATGATATAACTTTTTTGGTTCATCAGGAACAAAAATACAAAGTTTTTTCATTAATTATATAGTATTATCTATGATGTGACGTAGCATTTTTTCTTTATCTTTCTAAATGGATGAAAAAAAATTTTTTTAAATTTTGTTTACTATTTTTCGCACAAAAATCTGCACTATTATTATTTATATCTTTTAAACAAAAAAATGTAATTAACAAAATCCTACGTCACATCAAAATACTATTTCTCTGAACATGTGTTTCAAATTTCAAGTCAATTCATCAATTACATCTTGAGATATCGTGTACACCGTTTTAAAAAACGTCGTTTCGAGAAAAACGCGTTTAAAGTTTGACAACTAGTTTTTTCAGTAAAATCATTAATTGAATCATTAATTTGAATCCAAGTCCACGAATACTTGATTCACTAAATGTCATATTTCCGTCACATTCTTTATTATTTCACTAAGCGTGGAAAAAACTGTTAAAAAGTTTATTAAACGATATCCATGGCGGTTAGGTCGCGTACCTGCGCACACATTTCTTAGTCCGCTCCAAACGCTATAAGTCTAAAAATACTTTGAATATATACATGGGACCTTTTGCATGTTAATAGTTTAAACTATTTTTTAAAACAAAAAAATTTTGCATTTTTTGAAATTTTCACAGTAGGTAACCCTTTAACTGAACATTAGTTGAATTAACTAATTCTTGATTTAAAAATTTTGATGGTTGACATGAATGAACTATACCATTTTTAATGCAATTTAATAATTTTGAATCAACCATTGGATCAACAACAATACAAATTTAATCCGTTCAACCAATGATTTTTCTCAGTGTAACAAAAGTATATTGAACTCGCACTTGTTTTCCCAAACTTGCTTTATGATTGAAAAAAAAAAAGATATTTTTTATATAACGGGGATACATCTGTGTTTCAGAACCATCGGATGTTTTTTCATTTATACACGGTAAAAGTAATCATGGTTGAATTAACAAGATATGTTTGGTTAAGCAAATTTTGATTGAAGTAAACAGAATTTCTGGTTATTATAATCAAATATTCTGGTATGCAACTAGAATATTTAGAAGCGGGGGATTGTAAAATTCACAGAAATTATTATTAGGCATCAAGATCCGCAGCAGACTACTGCAAGATCGACATTGGCCTATTCTCATATTTATATTTGACATAATATTTAGGTATGATAATTACAGTTTGGTTAGTATATAGTAATAATATTCGAGTATTTGGTTATTATGACCACAAGAGTGTAAAAAAGCATAGTTGGATTAGCGTGGCATGTAGAGTTAAAGGAGTATTGGTGAAACCAAACAGAATTTCTGGTCATTGCAATTAGAAAAGAAAATCTTGCAGGACTTCTGCTAGACAGCGTCCGTTTCTAACAAAGTTTGTCCAGCTAGTAATATAAGAGAAACTCGGCCATGTCGTAACCATTCGTGCATCGTTTGAGCATGCATTTAAGGCGAGATATAGTTGCGTCTTTGCATCAGAAAAGCTTTGTTTTTTTATAAAAAGTAAAATTGCAATTAAATTACAATCAAAAGTTTCTTTACTTTCGTCAGAACCACCAGAATGCATGCAATTAAATTTGTCTGGTTACTTCAACCAGAATGCGAGTAACCAAATTTGTCTGGTTATCTTAATAAAAATTATTATGGATCGTCCATATTTCACCAAACAGTCTGGTTGTTATATCCATATTTCAGATTAATTCAACCAATTTTTTTGTTCAGTGTACATTAGGACGACTCGGTCTTTCTTTGATCGAGTCATCCACTTGATCCATTGAAACTGATTTCGCGAGAACTTTCATATTTTAAATAATTTATATAACTTGAAGCATTTGATTGTAACTTAAAGTATTTAAGTATTCTCGACATTTCGACGTTGGGATTTCCGTCTTCGAGTTACCTGAGGAATCTAAGCATCGGTGTTTGATTCAAGCGCTTTGTGCGAGTATCCTTAGAAACAGATGCGAGTCTATGGTAGACGCGGAATTAATCGTACTACTACGTCCTCGAGAATATTATTACATTCCTCGAGCAATTTAAGGAATATCTCAATCGTAGAATCAACGACCGAGCTGATATCGGGCCAGTACGGCGGCACGTCGGCCCAGCTCATCTACGGCACCTTCACGACGCCGGTGAACAGCATAAGCGGCTCGGCGGTGTGCGCGTTCTCGCTGCAGGACATCGCCGACACCTTCGCTGGGAATTTCAAGGAGCAGAGCGCCTTGAACTCCAACTGGCTGCCGGTGCAGGACACGAAGGTGCCGGATCCGCGGCCCGGCCAATGCACCAACGACTCGCGCACACTGCCGGATTTGACGCTCAACTTCATCAACACGCACTCGCTGATGGACGAGTCGGTGCCGAGCTTTTTCGGTCAGCCGATCGTTATACGCACCAGTTTCCAGTAAGTGAAAATCGCTCGAGAGCCGGGAGATTTCGGCCGCGAGCTGAAATCCAAATTGAACGCGAACTAGGCGCGCGCTAGTGCCACGCTTTCGTGCTTTCATCGCGCATCGTCGCGTCGCATGTTTTGGCAATTTTGCATCGATGCGAGCGCGGTTTACGTTACTGTACGCCCGGCGTTGATAGACGCTTTTTATTTTCCCCGCGGATCCTTGTTTTCGTACAGCGAAACGCAATGAGAGAATTATAACATGTAAATTGATCGCCTCGCGTGTTTACTCGTCGATGACACAGATCGATGACATGGGAAGCATCGATAACGTGGTTCTACTGATATCCAGTTACAGATTCACCCAGATCGCCGTGGATCCTCAAGTGAAGACTCCGGGCGGCAAGACCTACGACGTCCTTTTCATCGGCACGGACAATGGCAAGGTGATCAAGGCGGTGAACGCCGAGTCCGCTGATTCTCATCAGAAAGTCAGTCCAGTCGTGATCGAGGAGATACAGGCGTTCCCGCCGACAGTACCGGTTCGCGGCATCAAAGTCGTCCGAGCCTCGCAGGCGGGTGACGGCCTCGAGGACGGTCGATTGGTTGTCATTGCCGACAGTCAGGTGCAGGCGCTGAGACTTCATCGTTGCTATAGCGACAGAATACTGTCATGCAGCGAATGCGTAGCTCTGCAAGATCCGTACTGCGCCTGGGACAAGGTAGAGAACAAATGCAGAGCCTTAGTCGGCCCGGCGGCGACGGACGCCAGCAGGTTCCTACAAAGCGTCGCGACCGGAATGCACGCGTCCTGCCCGGCGAGCAAGAGCCTTAATAAAGACGCCGGCAGCGTCGGCGCTATTTCCGCCAATCAGAACAAGTTCCCGCAGGACTCCATACCGAATAAGGACAGCCAAGGCGGCGAAATCATCAATATCATGCAGGACGAGGAGCAGGACAACTCAGGTACGCGGCTTGTCAATCGGCATGAACGAATTCGTTTCTTCATTTTGCGTTATCGCATGTATTTGAATTGATGTTGTGTTATTTGCAGGTCCGGAAGTATCCGCGGCTGACACGCCTCCTCCACAATACTCGGTAGAGACCCTAGTGATGGCCGTGGTAGCGGGTGCACTGGCCGCATTGTTCGTCGGCTTCGTAGCCGGTTATCTGTGCGGTAGAAAGTGCAGGAAAGACGAGGACGACAATCTACCATATCCGGACACGGAGTATGAATATTTTGAGCAACGCCAAAACGTGAATAGGTAAGCTATTCGCTTCAACGGACAAATGGACTCGGCGGAAGGATAATTTTTTCCATTTGCCGCTCTTAGTAATGTCTGCTTATCTACATTTAGCAGGCTGGCGCCCGAACCGAAGCTACTGCCGCAGGAGGAGGTGACCTATGCGGAGCCAGTGTTGGTTCCGCAACCACCGAAACTCCAGTCCCCGAAAGGTACTATGAGGAAACCACCGCCAACACCCACGGAGACCCTCTTTCAGTTCCCGGACGGCTACGGTTTCCGTGGGGGCCCTCGCGGCGACAACTTCGGCACTCTTCGCTCCCATCAGGGCGATGCGTATCGCCGCAACGATGGCTTTGCAACCACGCGCAGTGTCAAGAAGGTTTATCTCTGAGAAACGAGCGAGGAGGGGGGTGGCCGTCACCGGAGCCTAGGACGGCCAGCGCGCAATCGCCACAACGCGACAACGGGCAGGAGTAGTCGCGCTGTGACGTCCGGGGGACAGTCAAATCGTGAGCTCGCCGGCCCGAGGGCATTGGAATCGCCTTCGCCATCGTCGAGCGTGTCATCGAGTTCCCCGTCCCCTCCCTCCTCGTCACCCTCGCCCACCCTCGTACCGATCGCCATGAGCGGCCAGCAGCCACCACCGCCGCCAACGCCACCCTGCAGCTTCATCTATCGATCATAGTCGTCATCGTCATCGTCGTCGCCATCATCGTCATCGTCATCATCGTCATCGGCGTCGCCATCACGATCGCTGTCGTGCTTTACTTTCGGATCGGCGACGCGAGGGGATGAGAGAGAGAGAAAAAGAGCGCGTTCTACGCGAGTCCTAGCGCGTTATTCCAAAATGTATAGAGCGACTAATCGAGAGGAGAATCCAGGCCAGAGATCTCGCAGTACTTCGATGGATGCCGCGATATTTTTCTTTTTTGCCTTCAATCCTGAATCTTCTTATTTTGCGCGTGACTTTTGTTTTGACGCTGATGTTGCTTTGGTTGTAATGAAAAATTAGAATATAAGAATTTTACGTCGATCGAGTCTAGACGTTATCGTTTGTTTGCATAACAGGAAGCGATCAAGGAATTTTCCATGCGAAATCAGTTGTCCATCACGAGCATTGGAAAATGTCGAGTCAAGTAGCTATGCATAGGGCAGTTTGTTTGCAGGTTGCCTATTCGCGAATCATCGCAGCGTCATAATGTAGCATTTCATAATCCTCGTAGGAACGACATTCCAGCCAGAAGTGTTTCGGTAGGCGTTACGATGATCATTAGCTCGTTTATCCGTGCACATGGAAGAATAAATAAGGCGAACGCGCAAACGTTTTAGCGTAGCGATTGTCGGTTATCGTAGATCTTTAGCACGAATCCGCAAAAGAATGAGCATATAGAGTACAGAGAAAGAAGAGATTCTACGATTATCGATACTCGAACTATAAACTCGAGTGAACTTTGGTGATTAGGCTCGATTGACAAAATAGTGCGAACGTTACGCGATGGTTCGCAACAAAATGTCGTAATCTCCACTATTTTATTAATTGACAATTAGTATCGAGGTTGATATATTGTAAAGCTACCCAGTATAGTATTACGACAAGGCTTTTTTCATAAAGTCAATTAAAGGAGACTATCCGCAAACTCGAAACACGCAATTTTTCTAACGTTGTAATATTTAATACGAGTGATTGATAGTGCCATTATAGACCACGTAACACTGCTGCGTGCCTCGAAATTGAAGACGATCATGATGATCGACGTTGTTGGCCGAATGTTTTTCGCGATTGACCAAATGGATAATGTGGGATGCATTTAATTAATAACATCTGTATGTCTTGTACATAATAACATCTCTTTACATTTTTTATTTGTTTCGTAACTTTTTAAATAATATTATTTTATTTTTATTTGTATTTTTAATATATTACAAATTGTATAGTGTATTTATTTACACCACGTGAAGATTGTTGAATTCGAAGAGTTACTTGAATATGATAAAATAACATAAAAAAATTTTATTGTAAAATAAAATTGTCCACAATTTAATGTGATTTACACATTTTGATGTTTTCAATATCTTGATGAAATCTTATTCAGTGATATTTTGTTATCACGTTATACAAAAATTTAAATTATGCATAAAATCGTGGAGATTGCTATATTGCATGATTTGAGAATGCGTTAATTGACGTATCCACGCAGCAGCAAACTAACAACGATTACGGTGCTGCTGTCCGTAGGATACGTTAAAATAGTCAAGACGATATTACGTTCTAGTTTCTCGTATGTGAATGTCGGTTCTAGTTCTGTGTATGCTTCGGAGACGCGCGTTCTCGACGCCTGCACATATACGTAATAGAGAGTGAAGAAAACGAGAGAGCGGAAAGGTGAGAGGCACAGCGCTTATATGTACATAATACATATATACAAAAAAAAAGCATATACATCAGTTAGGGGTTACAAAGACAGGAGGATTGGAAACGAAGACGAAAATCAGTCCATCTAACCTGGGCCCGATGGTGTATGTAGACATCTATCTTAAAGTGCTTCTTATTTCAGTGTGTTTAGAGAAGTAAACATTGTATGTGATATATTCTATATGACGAGAGAGAGAGAGAGAGAGAGAGAGACGCTCTCTGAGGAGCGAGAAAAACGTGGGGAGGGCTTTCTTCACTCATCGGGCTCTCTCGACGGATTTGAGATGAGACGGACGCACGTGGTGATGGATTCACACGGTCTTTTGTTCACAAGAATTCGTCGTTGCGCTTTGTAAATATTTTTTTGTACGGTTTTTTGTATCCATTTTACGAATATAGTCGCGCGTCACGATATATGACGCGCATCATTGATTTCTGACATCTCTGTCTCCCGCAATTCTACGGCGTCGCGAAAAAAAGAGCTACATTCCAGCAGATTGTCTTTCACCGATCGTGGAATTTTGTGAACAATCGAACCTGAACTCTTCGACACGCACACAAGTACACGGATACATACTACAGGTTGTAAACTTTTATAGATTCTATTACCATTCTTTTTTTTTTAATTAATCGTTAACACTCGCGTTTACTTTATTAATTCTATATCAAAATACTCCCGAGAACTCGCCGAAAAATTATCCCTCAAACGGTAAGACTGAAAAGATTCCCTAAGGGCGGGTCTCAATGCATTTATTTTTTTTCTTACAAGTTTTTACGATCGGCGCGGACGAGAAATATCTTCTTTCGCAAAAATTTAGATGAAATCTTTTTATTATTACTTAAGTGATCCGTTCCAAGCACAAATTACTCTTTCTTACACTTCATTAGAGAACTGAATGAAAGTTTGTCGAAGCGAATTGTTATCTCTATTAATAGCATAATCGAATAGTCCTCGTGAATCAGCGCGAATTCATGGGAAAAAGAAAACGACATACCTACAGATATTCTCATTGACTGTCAAACAATAAAGGTGAATAAACATGGAAATTATCCAAACTGCCACGCGGCGTAGGCTATAAGATAAAACCGATATTTTGTGCTTGAAACAAGTAGCGATAGCAGAAACATCACTCCACGTGGTATTTTCCACGTGGTTCGAAGCTGCCATTAATCAATCCGACATTCCTTGTCGCAGGTACGTTCAATTATCCCTCGGTAGCTAAGTAGCATTTTCTAATCGCTTGTTTCGCGTCGCGCGAAGGACGAATCTTTTTCTAAGTTTGATACGACAAACGGCTCGTACCCGTTACCCGAACGAGGTTCTATATAAATAATTGTTTTAGTGATTTTTTTCGTAAACGGAAGACTCAGGCATGATACCAAAGATATTAATTGTAAACTAGACACCGTTGGTCATTGTGATGGTTAATCGTTAGAAGACGCACAAAACGGTATTCATTAAACGGTAGGAAGGTGGCCCCCTTGCACACAGACTTGGACACGGTTATTACACAAAACACGTGCGTGCACACGCGACACGCGAAGAAAAGACAGACGTAAGAGAGGCGGGCGTGTAAGGATGTTCACCTTATTAGCGAGTTTTAATAATCATGTTGACGACACACCAGTTGGGTGACACTCGCGATATTAAGATCGTAGAATTGTACTAAACGTTGGAATCAAGTAATGCATGAAAAACAGGGCGATCGTGCACCACGAAGTATTTTTCAAGAGAGAACGAAAGAGAGGGAGAGAGAGAGAGAGAGAGAGACAGAATGAGTATGTGCATATGCATGTGGGCGCGAATGTGTGAGCAAGAGAGAACGGGAGAGAGGGAGAGAGAATGAGGTGTAGCGGTAGCTCGGTGTTCAAAAAAAGTCAGAAGTCTAATAAGCTTACAATATTATTATCGAGCGTTGATGCTTTAATAAAAGGAAAATAAGTAAAAAAAAAAAAACGAAGATTTGTATAAACGCGTTCAAGGAGCTCGTAACGTTCATGTTGTTTAAGCCAATAAGGAACGGATTCCATCCAAGACAATGACGCGATCGAATGTGGTCGATTTAGAGCGACTTTCGGCTCGGTGTAAATGAATTCGTTTGTCCGGCATTGTTATAAACGGGGGGGGGGGGTCGCGTGAGGAACGTTGTTCGATTATAGGCTTCGCGTGATTTTTTGCGCTGTTTGACGAGTGTCGCGGGAGACGTAACGATGTTTCATGCATTATTTCATTTCAATCCCTCGAGTCCCGAGTTATATTCGTCTGTACATTTTAAACGGAGGAGGAGTTTAGCCAGTTACTTATAAATTGAAACAGAGATGAACCTAGGAACACACAATAGGTCTCCTCGTTCGAGAGGAGATCGGGTAGAAAGATGAAGTATGTATGAGATGCGATTCGCGAGGATGTGGAAAGCTTAGAGATAAGTAGAAGATTAGTAATGATACATACGTATATAAATATATAAATATATAAATATATATATAAATAAATAAATGAATATATATATAAATACATATATATATAGAACGCTTGAAACGTATATTAATATATGATATATATTATAACTTTTTATAAATATATTTTTCCGTCGAAGTCTAGCCTAGTTGATACATACACAGTTATGACTATTAATTTATCCGATCTGATTATTATCGAGATCTAGCGTTAATTCGGACATCTTAGACGTCATAGTTTTACATGATAGGCGAGTTGTACGAATTGTAAGCCACTTGATGAGAGAGGGCGGGAGAGAATTAGTACCTAATGTTAAACAAATTTACTACTAGCGTTGAATCTCCGAAACGGGAGTCTTCTTCTATTCGCAGCCATCCCCCGCACCCTCTAAGTCCCCAGCCGTCGGAGGATTTCGCCGATCAGACGTTTCGTTTAAAGTGTGGCACACCAAGCAAAGAGTATATATATATATATATATAATATATATAAATATGTGTATATGTAAGAGAAAGATGAGAGAGAGAGAGAGAGAGAGAGAGCGAAAGAGAGAAATAAGAGAAAAAAAAGAGAGGACACTGTATTTTTCGAAATTCGCGTTTCAACGAAAACTCCATTGCCACGACGGCTAGAGTCTCGCGATTGTTAATCATTAAAAAAAACGCGAACGACCGCGGAAGAACGAGACTCCCGTTCCGCGCTTTGTAATTAAGTGAGGAAGAATGAAGAATCGGCGAGAAGGGGGTGAGAAAGAAAGAGGGCGGCGGGACGAATATCGCCGTTCCCGCCCTCCCCGGCGTGCGTTCATATAGTCTAACGAGAGCGAGAGAGACATTGTCGGTGATGTTTTCTTTTTCCTGACGGGGGGTTGCTGGCCGCGCGACGGGCCTCCCCCGCGCGGCGTTGTAAAATGAAGCGAGCACTAATAATAATATTAATAATAATAACGATAACAATATATGATAATTAACACTTAAGAATAATCATAATAATGTAATGCATTGCGATACCAGAAGATTTTTAAAGGGAAAAAAAAACACTATAGCATTTATCAACGATAAAATAACGAGAATGTAACATGTATTTTGCTTCTTCCTAATACAGTGCCGTTTACGCTATTTTTTACTCTAACTAACTAGAAGCTCGGCGAGAAGTGTGCGTCCCGACGGAGGCGACCGCCCGGCAGCATGCGCTACTTTAAAAAAAAAAAACGCCGGTCTGTATATTTAGTCGGCCATATGTATCCTTAAAAAAAAAAGAAGTAACCGTTCGCGAAAGAAAAAAAAAGAAATACGCCCAAATGTGACTCTGGCACACGTTATACGCTCATCGCCGTTGTCGCCGCCGTCGTCATCGTCATCGTCGTCATCCCCGGCGGTGTCGGCGCGCCGGCAAGCGAAGGCGCGAGGACGACAGGATTTTCTTTAGGGGTGCGCCAAGTGGGAGGGAACACCGCGAATGCGTGACGCGCGCACGTGTGTGTGTGTGTGTGTGTGTGTGTGTGTGTGTGTGTGTGTATATGTATGCGTGTTGGGGAGTGTGCCTCTGTGCGTTTCTTTGCGTCTCTTGCGCGTGGCCCACTTGGATCAATCAAGTTACTCGCCTTGTATCCTCGCGGTTCCTCTTCGTCAAGATCAAATCGTCGTTCGACGACTGTTTGTCGCTCGCCTCGCACATCGACCGAAGTCGAGATCCGCCGAGGAGCGCGCTCGTTTGCCGCAAATTCGACAGGGTGTGCGAATTTCGCTCTGCCGCGAGTTGTCTTTTTTTTTTTCCACTCTCATGTGCACTCACGTCTTTCGCGCGTTACTCGTACGGCGCATCGCGCGGATGCGACATTCGTACCTTTCGGAACCTGGCGAATCTTCGGCAGACGGACGCACGTGGCACCAAGAGTCGACGTCTCGCGAGCGTCACGACTGCGCTCGCCGCACGCTACTCGTTATCCGATCGTATGTTATTACTCTCGTATTACTCGTTATAGACGCGCTCACGTCGTGCCGTTCGCGAGATAATTTGCGCGGGGGATGCGGCATCTCCTCGCGCGGATCGCCCCGGACGATGCGGGAGCGGCGACGAGAGACGCAGACTGTACATTAAAATAGCGTTTTAAAGTCGGAAAGGCCACGATACCGATTTCTAGCGTTTAAGGGTCTCTAATTAAGTCACTGCAATTATCGTTCTGAACACGTGCACACGCGCGCAAGGCGCACACACACATACACGCAGACACACGTGCAACATACGCAAGACTCGTCAATTGATCCGGTCGGCCGCGGCGTCGATGAACCGGCACCGACTCTGCGTCTCACTCGTCGGACGTAGGAATCGCCTCGTATCTTGCGTATTTGTCGTACGCGGTATAAAAGTCGAGTAACGCTTTGTATTCGCCTGTATGAATTCGGCGTACGACGACGCGGAGACGAGCGGATCGCGATTTCGCGACGAAAACGGGGACGCGCGGTCCGTCGATGTCGCGAGCGGGCGTCGCCGACGATCGTTTAATGAATCAATTATACGCGAGAGGATCATCGCGTCCTTTCCGTTTTTCCTTTTATCACGATGAGATGCTGCGACGTCGACGGATCATGAACGAACGACAGCTCGTTGATCTCGTAGTAGAGTCCGCGCGTCGCAGAGCCAGAGTCGCAATTTGGGGTGGTCCTACGACTTAATTAATCGGGCAGGATTGTGTGTTGTGTGTGCGTCTCCGCCGTGTGTATTTGTAAAATCGCATCCCGTATATCGGCGCGCAGCACGCCGAAAATCGGAAAAAAAAAATCGGAGCAACCACCATTAATCGATCGCAGACACCCATTCTGTGTGGCACAGGGCAGCGTGACGATTCATTCATTCGTTCGTTCGTACACTCGCGCGATTCACGGTAGCGGTCTTGAACGAAAATTTACCCGGTGTATTAAGGAGGAAAGGAAAAAAGAGGGAGGGGGGAGCGAGGGAGAGAGCGATACTAATAATAACGATACTGCATTAATAATGAAGGTATATTATTGCCGATTATTATATTGTAACACACGAAGGATGATGATATTAATACAATACTATTTATAAACTGCGAGAGAGGAGAGACGAGTGGGAAGTACCCGGCGAGGGGAGGAAGCGCGGCACGAGCGAGGGGGTTGAAGGAGAAGAGATTGGCTGGAGATGAGAAAGAGAGGGAGAGAGAGAGAGAGCGAGAGAAAGAGGCGGAAGTGAGGAGATAGGTAGTTTGGCAGTAGGCTGATGGTAGAGACACGGCACGTCTAATATTAACGAACAAAAAAAATAATTAAAAAAGTAAAGTATAAAATATCATAAACGCGAAAAAGGTACAGTAGTGGTTTACTATTGGCTGACACGTAGTGTGAATGCTGACATAGGAGAAGCATGCTGGCGAAGGGGAGCTTTTGTCGATTTTTCTGTGACGGATTGGATGGGATGGGACGAGATGGGGAACGGGATGGTACGTCGCGCGATTTCGCGGGACACGCGGAGGGATGTTTGGGGGGGGGGGTGAGTTTTGGGAGCGCGTGCACGTGTTAAAATCGGCTTGTCCGGGAATACGCTGGTAGAGAAGAACGAAGATAGGGCTTTCTTTCCGCGCTATTCTGCCTGTTACGTTGGTTAATCCCCGGTTCGTCGACATAGATACGGATTGCGTTCGCGGAGATCGATATTCTTTCTTGTTTCTTGCGCTCGCGGCAGCGTTCCTTTCCGTTTCCCGACTATCTGCACCCGTCACGCGGTTGCGCGCGGGTATCGTTGCGCAACGTTGTGTTTCGTTACGTGCCGGGTATTTTTTACACTTGGCGTGACGTGACCCGACGACGCGGCGTTTGCGTTTCCCGTGTACTCGTAAAAGTTCATGCTCGCGCGCGGTAAGAATAGAAAATGCACGCAGCCGGGATTTATTAATGAACGAGTCGACAGGCTTGCGGGGGAAGCGTACGGCGCGGATGGGGTCGGTGAGAGATGAAGGAGAAAACGCGAGAGAGGCTGCCAGAGGGGGAGAGAACGCGAGAGCAAGATCGAGGGAACGTGAATTAGGAGAACGGGGGCGAAGCTCTTGTGTGCGGAAGGATTAGGCGGGGTGCGACAGGGCGAGAGAGGGAAATCTGATCGAGTGAAAGAGAAAGAAAGAGAGAGAGAGAGAGAGAAGAGAGAATGCGGAGGAACGATTGTAGATTCGGAAAGTCACTTAGCCAGCAGACTGCTGTTCATAGTGCCCTGTTATAGTGGGTTCCCTAGGCAGAGTGGCAGAGACGCGGTTTAAAAAAAAAAAGGGAAAAAAATGAAAAAAAGAAAAGCTAGAACAGAGACGTGGAAGTCAGGTAGAGAGAAAGAGGAAGGGACAAATTAGAGAGGCTGGATAAGGCGGCGCAGTTTAATCTTACTACAAAATCTTACTATCTGAAGTGCACCTGGAAGATGCGACGATGCCGATATTGTACGAATCTTCGATCAGCGAGACACGCGTCGAAAGTCGAAAAAAAGGTCGCGGGAGATCGTTATAAATCGTCGACAACGACGAGACCTATGGCCTTCGGTCGTCGAACGATGTCGAACGCGAACGTTTATCGAGACTCCTCGTCGAGAGCCTCGTCGTCGAACGATTGTCTGCGGAACGTTTGATTCGTGTAACTCGAAGCCACACGAGTGTGCTCCTGGCGATGAAGTAGCGATGCGATCTATCTTCGCAATTATATATTTTTTTTTATACTGTCGTGTAAAGACGGACGGCAACCGTTGTGCGAAACGCAGTTCAGTATCGCTGAATTCCCAGCGATTCTTCGTGGCTGCTTCGAGTCCTTGCGGCGCAATTAGAACGACGTAAACGAGAAGAACCGTTCGTACGGGCTTAGCGAGCTCCCGTCGAGACTTGCGATCATTCTTGAGATCCTCGTCCAATTTAGGTTCCGGGCACCCGTGGAGAACGTTAAAGCGCGACGGATAGCGGAAGAGAGAGAAAGAGAGAGAGAGAGAGAGAAGCGAAGCGAAATGGAGAGAAAATTGTTCGGAAGAAATGAGGCACTCCGCCCTCTGCCCACGGGACCCTAATCTATTTTTCAGAATACGCTATTGTGATTATTACTATATGATAACAATTTAAAAAACTAAAACGACAAAAATACCTTGTATCATTGTTTATTATACGAATTTCCGACGATTATATTATTTATAATGTTAATAATCTATATTAACGATATAATTACCGCATTATACCATTATTATATTTAGTACTATTAGAGAGTGAGGCTGCTACGCTGTATTAATGAATTAAGTACTAAAGGATTAAGTGACTCATCCTCACTTTTTTTAGACTTTACATATAAATATATAAACACACGTAAAAGACTAAACGCACTTCTCACGTTACTGCGTTCGCATCGATGATTTTACATGTTTCGTTTCGGACCCGTTCGATCACCTTTCTTTCCTGGGCGCTACTCAGTCGACGTTTCTGCTTTCGTTGAACCTGTTTGCATTCGACGACTACGTTATTTTATATATCATAATAGGTATAGACTGTACCATGAAATATTAAGTAAAAATAAATTTGATTAGGTAATACCTCTTTCTCTACTCGCAAGTATTCTACCCACGATAACATGCATCCTTTTTTTAAAATCTTTTCGTCACTGACATTTATTAGATGAAAAAAAAACTGCAAGATCTTTTTTTGTTCTCTCATGCCCCTACATTTTCTAACATTTATATTTATTATAACTTTTAACTACCATATACTTTCAGATAGTGATTCTATTCACGTTATGTATCCAAATAGAACAGAAAGTCATGATGACGTCAAAATGATGCTAAAATGACACCGTTGACATCATTTTGAAGTCATGATGACGTCTAAATGACCTCAAAATAATGTCAAAGGCGTCATTTTAGCATCATTTTGACGTCATCATGACTTTCGTGTTCTACTTGGGTAAAGTCGATTTTTATTTTAATTGAATATTTAAAATTGTGTTTTTCATAAAATAAAAGGAATTGTCAAAATTTCCGTAATAACTTTTACTATTATAAAAAGATATAATCATTAAATAAGATTTGAGATAAAATTAAAACCTTGAGAAATAGAATATTCTTTATTTTATCGTTTAGCATGGGATAAGGTTCTGATAAGGTTTTGATAAGGACAAGGTGGGCCGCAATACAATCATGATACGCATTATATACTTGTTTTCTCATCTTTATTTAATCGTAGCACATACTATTCCAAAAATTCATAAGTACGACGTAGATAAAAAAATACAAATATTTACAAAATACTGTAAAAAAGAAATCGATTTGGAACGCCTAAGGATATGAACGTCATTCAAATGAGCTTCCCGTACGCTGTTCACTTTGTCATCGTATATGACTAGACATATTGGACATAATAAGGTAGCCTTCGCGAAACTCGCCGGCACAGCGATCGGTGTGCCTTTGCTGCTTTCATTATGTCGGTGGTGATCGTTCACGATTAATATCTGAGCGAATGATATGAGCACACAGGAGTTGGATAATTGGCCTTAACTTTACATACTCGTAGTTGCGGGCTAGAGATCGCTGTAACGTATATTCCTAGCGTAGTTTATGTTACATGCAGTGATGGGTCGTACTCAGGTCGTACTCCGTGCTTTAAGAATACCTCTTTACGATTTGGATATAACTGCTCCCGTTTCTTTCCACGTGTAACTCAATTTTTTTTTTCATTCGCGAACTTTGGACATGGAATTCCTCGATAACAAAACTACCGAATTACTTTGAATTCATATTACTACTAAATACTACGAATTGCAAAAGTACTCTGGACACATGTCCAATCCCCGCCAATCAGTCCCTCTGAACAGTTTTAATCCTCTTTGCATCTATCGAGTCTCCACTTGAAACTGAATGTGAAAAGTACGCGACGGAATTCATACTGCTAAGTACGCTCGCCCCATCACTGATCACAAGAATATCTCTTGACGTATATAGCGAACATTTAGGAAGCATTATAAAATTCGCTCGTGGAGACGCCACGAGCTCGTGTGATCCGATTACCTTGAAAGATTATTTATTTCGTGCTTTTACATATCCTTAATTAGAGCGCTCACGAATACACGACGATGCTCTCACAGGCAAAGTGCCTTCGCGGTTTACTTCGCGCTTTTTCCGGTATGACGAGAGTGCTTTAAATTAGAGAACAGTCATATTTATTATTGGCAGTGTTATACGTCAGTGCATCGTATATCTAATATGCGTATATGATACATCATATTTATATTAGCATGCATAGAGCCGAAGATTCATAATCGCTCCCTGGAAGAAACATTTAACTTTTTAAAATAGTAAAAATTTCCAAAAGAATTTTAGACGGATTGCCAATAACAAAGATATGTCAAAGTCTCATTGCATCGATCTGCTTCTTTTCTATTATTCCTTCCAATTTATTCCGCATTCAGTTCTTTCTGTTGCTGGAGACACGTATTAAATCAAACAAGCTGCGCGATCGATTTTAATTCACGGTTCAATAAATCGTTACTTCTTAATGAAGATGTTATGTTGCACCTGTTAACTCGTCTCGATAGAGACAGACATTGACGAAGTAGGCCGACTGGTCTTCCGACAGCATGTCAATTACTCTTTGCTTTTTTGTTTCAAAAGACATAAGCTTTTAACGATCTTGTGTATATTCATGTGAAGCTCTACTGAACCGCGTTGCCGATCGACGAAGCCGAACTAATGCGGCTAACTAACTTTGCACGGCTCTATGCGCGCGTTAATCCCCCGAAAATTATTAGAATCAGTAAGTACTCGTAATACGTAAATCGGACGCGGAATAAGTTATAGCCACACGATTATTTCTCATTACGAGCATTTCTAACGCTGTCTATCCCGCACGACTAAAAGCTGTTACCTTTACCGGTGGTTCTTTTTTTGTACCCTGCGAACACTTGGCTTACGAAGCATCATCAACGGAAGTCTTGCATGAAATGGAAGAAGCAAACGTCGCACCATAATTGCCTCGCGAGTTCTCTCCTTTACAGTCTCTTACAGTAGAATCAAATGCAAAAATAGGGGCGACGTTTGAAACTTACGTTAAAGTATAAACATTGATATTCGTTGTATAAATCGGATACGAAGTCGAATATATATTCAGCACATTCCTATTATTGGGCCATCGTCAAATAGATTGTTCGCGCTACTTATCAAACTGTAGATCCCGAATGGAAAAATATCGCAAGCGATACTTCGCCTCTGAATCCGATCGATTCTAATTTCCGCGTGTAAAAATAGGTTTTTCGAGTGTCATTCTGTATACGCTGTTTTATCGTTTATCATCTCCTCGCGTGCCAGCATGTAGCTATACGCGCCATGATCCTTTCACCTCTGATACCAATATACGAAATTCCTTGCCATAATAAAAAGCCATCGGGGATTCGGGATTGATCCACATTAATGAAAATTAACACGATGATTCATGCTAGTCTTTCGCGCTTCAAAAAAACAACTTACACGTATACCATCGGTATATGTACAAGGCCGTCTTTTTTCGTCAAATAGTGGTCGATTGCGTTCTTATCACACATAAATATATACGTTATAAATAATATACGTTATAAAAAGTTTCTTTTTATGTCTTAGCGGTGTAGGAGTAAGTAGGCGGAGACAAGATTTCCTTCGTCATTTGATATGGTCGTGATACTTTCTTAATATGCATGTCATTGCAGTGCCGAGTCCGATCACCGACTCGTCCAATCGAGACCGTTCGCGGTAATCTCGAACGATCGGATTGAACGTTTCCGTTATCAGTTTTCGGCCTCGACTCACCTAACAATTAACGTATCTTACGAGTATTCGATGTGTGGTGATGATACCTATTATTATATCGATACTGTATACTAAGTATTGCATTAATTGCGTAATAACGTGTAATGGGCCCATACAGATCGTTACTTAGTCCGACGATAGAAGAACAGTCATTGGAGCAAAGATGCTATTCGAAATAAATATTATTTCCTTATCGAGCTAGTGGACGCGATAAAATACTGTAATACGAATAATTATTGCGGAACCAATTTTTTACCTCATTCTTTCTGGTAATCTATAACAGGGAAGCAGTAGAGAAGATCGAGATATAACGTTCAATGATCGCACAGCACGGAGATTGCTCGATCGCGCGATTTCGGAAAACGACGTTCGCGTAACAATAGAAAAAAAATCCAAGATTGCTCGAAACACGATTATGATAAATGAATCTCTGAAGTAAGCCTCAGTAAGCTTTATATATAAAATATATCAAAACTCTTCTAGTACACTTGATTACATGCAACGACGTGCATTAAATGATACGCACGGTGCGAAATGTCGAATTCCACGTAAAGTCAATACATCACGGTTCGCGGCGATGTCATTGAGATACGTAATCCTCGCGCATTCAATGATTAATGAGCAAGCATTTCACAAAAGAGTAGGATTTCCTATAATTCATTATGCGTATATAATCGATACGAAGCGTTTAACATGAAAGCCGGTTAATTATTCTCGCGTGCGCGCGAAAACGCGGCGTCCTCGAGTCCCTCCTTCTCGCACGGGAGAGATTATCGCCGCGTGGTTATCGGCGCTCGTCAGCCTTACCTCTCGACGTACAGCTCCACACAATCATTACCCCTATTGCAGTATTTCCGATATTCAGAGCCTCGCACAATTCATTCGCGATTCTAGTCTACAGGCAACTGTCGACCACAATTTCGCCTATTTTCGACACGACCTCGTCGAAGGTCGGTCTCTCGCGCGGATCGTTCGCCCAGCACTGAGCTTGCAGCTCTTGAAGAGCCGGTGGCGCCGCTTTATGCGGCTTCCACGTGAGCGTTTGCGTCTTGAGCTGAGCCAGCACGGACTCGTCATTCAGCTTGTTGAACGGCAACTCGCCTTGATGGAACATCTCCCAGACCAAGCAAGAGAACGAATACACATCACTCTTGGTAGAGTACTCGTCCTCATATACGGCCTCGTAAGGCAGCCATCTCAGTGGAATCACCTGATTTCGATGCTTCGTATACTCTTGCTGATACGGCTCTTTGGTCATGCATGGTACCGAGATCTTAATCGTCACATTACTGGCGATCAAACAATTGCGCGCAGCTATGTCCTTGTGGACCAATCGGTTATCAGCTAAGTGTTTCAGGCCTTTTGCAGCCTGGTTCGACAGCGACAGTATTTGCGCCACAGATAGCTGAGGTGCACGCGGTGCTTTCGATTCGTGCGTCGGGCTAGGATTGTTGTCCTTTCGTGAAGCGATCAAGAACTGTTTCAAATCACCCCAGTCGGTGAACTCCAGGATCATGTAATCGGGTTCCTCCTCTCGACACAAACCAATCAACTTGACGACGTTCTCATGGTTAAGTTTATGAACAAGATCCAGATGTCGTTTAAATTCCTGAAGAGCAATCTCGTCTTTCGTGTTTGTGAGACTCTTGACCATGACTAAGGATTCCTTGTCACCATCAACCTGATATTTCGTAGAATAAATCTCACCAAATTCACCCCGACCGAGAGGCTTCAGCTCTTTTAGACTGCTTCGCGAGACGGCGATTTTGTCGTAATTCGACTTGGATTTTTTAGATTGGTTGCTACTCTGGCTATGAGCTGTTTCCGCGCCGTCACTCTTGTTATGAGAATCGCGGTTCTCCTTCTTCTTACTTGTTGAATTCACTTTATTCCCAGTTTCCTTCAACTCTGTCTGATCTTCCTGTACATCGCCATTCTCAATTTTTTCTGGAATTCATAAATGTATATATATTAATTTAAATATACATGTGTACATCATTAAATTATTACATATATTAATATTAACAATATACCTTCTGTTTGTTCCTGCAGATACAGTTGCTTCCTACGGCGACGGCGATAACGGCAATATAACATGAGACCAACGACGAGCACCATATACCCTGCGGCTGCGCTGAGAGTGATCGTTACAGTCTTGGTCATCATCGTACCGTCATCATTGGCTTCTAGATCCATGTCGGCTCTATAATTATCCCCAGCTGAAATAATAATTATCATAAAATAGATCGCATTAATTTCCAATTAATTTAAAATAGTTAATTCAAGAAATTATAAGCTATAATAATATAATGGTGAATAATGTAAGTACCTTTCACGTTTAATTGAACTTCCTCTCGCTTTAAACCACCGCTATTGCCAGCGGTACATCCGTACTTCCCCTCGTCACTAAGATACACCTCTTTAATGTACAAACTTCCATTAGTTAATACTTCAAATCGAGGATTATCTAGATTATTCATGCGGGAATCTTTATCCCATTGGATGGTCGGTTTAGGATCACCCTCGGCGGCACAGTGTAACATCACTGGATATCCTTCAATCGCCTCCGTTGGATTTTGCGGTTGTACTGTGAATTTCGGCGCAACTGTGAAAAACAATCGATATTAATTTATTATATTTAATCTATTTATTATTATATTAAATCAATTTAATATAATAATAAATTTTCGTTTTCAATATTCACTGTACAAGCACCGATACGTACTAACTACATCAATGCTAATCGTATGATTGATGGACCCCTGAGCGTTACTGGCGATGCAAGTATATCGACCCTTGTCCTCCTCCAGTACGCCGTTGAAGTGCAGAGTGCCGTTAATATCCTGAACGTGTTTGGGAAATTCCTCGTCCTCGCCTTCCTTGACCCATTTTACCATGGGATTCGTAGTACCCTGGGCTTTGCACGATACCTTCGCCGTGGAGCCGAGCTCCAGGCGTTTATTGACAGGTTGTGGCGAGAATTTGAGCTTCTCCTCAACCGTGAGAACGGCCGGATCCGAAAACAGTGATGGGAAACCCGTGGTGAATACTTGACACATGTAGTGCCCTTTGTCGGATAGGTCGACGCTCTTGAAATGCAGAGTAACATTGCCGTGATTATCGGTCACGCGGTATCTCGTCGGACCGCCCGATTCCCTCAGCTGCGTCCCGTCCTTCAACCAGTGCACGTGCGTCACTGGCGGTTCCATACCAGAATACGAACAAGTTAGCGTCACGGAATCACCTTCCATCACGCTGAGCGACTCTGGGGAACTTATTATGCTTGGAGGGGCTAAAAATTAAAAATGACAGTTTTATCTTTTTTTTTTTGGATCGTTACACGATGAGAATTTTAGTTAAATTAATCGTATTCTTTAAAAAATGCATCGTTTTTAATTATAATTCTCTGCCAGGAAAATTGTATACCTACTTGATATAACTATTTGGACGGATATATCCGTTTCACCGGCGAGATTCTCGGCCATGCAAGTATAATTGCCGTCGTCCTCGCCCATTCGTGCCCTCGCAATGATGAGCGTGTTGTCTTGAACGCGCACGGGACCGGTATCGCTTATAATATGTCCCGTGGGATCTCTCCAATAAACCTTGGGCGGAGGAAGCCCTAAGGGTTCTAAGCAACTTATTTGGAATTCTTGATCCTCGCCAACAATCGCCAGCTGAGTGGGACGTTTCGGTTCAAAAGCAGCCATCGAGAAGTTCAGCAAATCTGTAAGTTTTGTACGTCCGGAACTCCATTTATGTTTTCAAGATGTACAATAACAAATTTACTTAAAAATATAATAATTATTATTTCGATAATATATAATATTTATCAATTTATCGTTTGAAAGCAGTGCCATTTAAGTCGATTAATATTATTACATTTAAGACTTTTATGATCTAAATGTATTTTTAATTCTATTATATTAACTCTTTGTCTGCAATCATATTTTTACTAACGTCTGCAATCTGGGTCTTTTATGTTCAGTACAAGTTTTTTTTACTGTTCTAGGCTTTTAAAAAATCTGAAAAAATTCAGGATTACTTTTGAAAATGTCTATAACATTATCCAATGATTTTGAATGTAGGGAGAACCAAGAGAACTAGACCCCGCCTTCTCTTCTCCTCGGAGAAATTCGAGAGTAAAATTTCGCTTGTGCTATAAAAGAACCCAGATTGCAGACGGAGGGTTAATTCTATTGTCTCTATTTTTAATTCTATTATCGTCAGGCTATCGAAAATCCACTGGCGCTTACAGGCAATTTGTAATTCGACCGTGTAACTGACTGTGGTCTCGTCCCTTGTTCCATGGCAGGAATAGAATCCCTGGTCCCTTTGATCGGCGGCGTGTATCATGAGAGTGCCGTTCTCGAAGATCGTTCGTTCCTCGTCAGATTCCAGCGGACCGATTTCCTTGAAGAACCACTGCACCTCGTCGGCGTCCTCGAAGACGCAGTGCAGAGCGGCCGGCTCGCCGCGCTTAGCGATCAGGTTTCTCGGAACGACTTTAATCGTCGCAGTTTCATTTCCGGAAACGATTAGCGGGTAGCTCTCGGTCACCGGCGAAGATCCCGCCTCGTTCTTGGCCAGGCAGGTGTACATACCGCTGTCCTCGGGGACCGCTCTGTGTATGTGCAGTTTCTTCTTCTTGATCTCGACACGATCGCTTCGCACCACACTCACCGTGTTCCTGTAAACAGCCGATCTCCGACTCGAATCATTTTCGCAAGACATACAAATTATTTTACAAACGTGCAATCGAGTTTTGCGCCAATTATATCGCTAATTACATCACTGTCACTTCTATATTGAGGCAGAGTATTAGTCCTTAACCCGTAAGCACGCGCGTGGGGGTCAAACCGACCCAGACGAAAGCTATAAATTTACTAACCAAAATATTACATAAAGAAATATTTAAAAAATATATAATTTCTTTTCATTAAAAAAAATGAAAATTATTATTTTATGTTTAACCCTTTCAGGGGTTTTTCAGCTGAAGGAAACATTAAAATCATAGGAATGTGCATACAAGTTGCAAAATAAATCAAAAATATGAAAAAAAAACTGAGGAAAAAAGGTGGTACGTATACGTATCACTGTCCCTGAAAGAGTTAAAACACATGTCTCGGTTTATAATTATTTACAAATAAAAAATTTTGTTTGTACATAAAAATTAATAAATTAAAATGTGGGTCAAATTGACCCCCACGCGAGCACTTGTGTCAAAAAAAGTTACGCGAGCATTTACGGGTCAACGGTCAAGGTATTCCATCTTTATATGATTTTAGCGTTCGATTTTTCGATTCTCTTATTCTTCGAGATATTTTCCACGGAAGACTGGTGAACTGCGTAAACGACCTCGCGCGATAACCGGCTTCGTTCTCGCCTCTAACTCAAAAATAGCGACAGACACGACGCGTCGCGACGGTTCGAAAATATATCGAAGGGAAAGTTTTTCCGACACGTGATATTTTCAACGCTGCGACGACCGACGTCATTAAACTCCGAATACACGACGTATTCCGCGGGGGGACGGGCGTCGCGGCTTTACGGCGAGGGGGATGATTCGAGGTGACGGCGGAGGTAAAACTCTCGATGGCGCACGCCGGGGCGAGGGAGTGTCACTTCATAATTCACCGGACCGGTCCCGTAAACGTCGGGTGTCAGTTACGCTAGGGAACTTGGTAGCTCCCCTCATTTCGGGGGCCCACCCCCGCGTCGCCCATCGCGCATCCCGTTTTTCCGGCATTAGTTGCCCTCTCCGCGCCCCGGTTATCGCGCGCGAGACGCTCAGGTAAATGGAAGGACGAAGTTAGAGCAGACGAAGCAACCAACTTGAACCACTCGTATTTCATGTCGCCGGAACCGTCGACGTGACACCGGAGCTCGACCTCGCTGTCCACGCGGATCGCGGCCGGCAATTTCGGTTGCTGCAGCTGCACGCTCGCCTCGCTGACCCCTGGAACAGAAATCGATGGTTGCCCTGTGATGCAGTGATCAGCTATTAACGAGGTAAACGTTTGCGGTGTACGGTGTATTATACTGTTACGTGCGGGCATGGCGGAGGCAGGAAAGCGAAATGAATGTTTAATAGGATGTACGTTAACGACTACGTTACATGACTATTTCAATAGAATATGACTACGTTACTATGTGCTTATTGTTGGTAAAAAGAAATTGAAAACTAATAAAAATGTTGCATCGGTATAACATTTATCTCCGTTCCTCTAATAATGTGTGTGTCGATTATACCGTTATACACGACCTAGAGCGTGGACTGCGAAACTTAAGTCGAAAGTTAGTCTCAATGTGGAAGAAGGACAGCACGAGTCCGCGGTCAATATCTATCCTTTTTTTATATCTATCCTTTTCTTACGTTCCTATGCGATCGATTTTTAACCAATCAGATTCATAGATAGAGACAGAGATAGTCCGCGGTCACTTGCTATCTCGCTCATTCTTCTGGACCTTGTTTCATATACGAGTAAAGTAGGGATAACGCAGTCCATGCTCTAGGTCGATGGATCCGACACGGATTTTAGACCACAAATCAGACAAGATGATTCTTATAGATTTTTTGTCGCTGAAAACGAATTCGCAAATGAAATTGCTCTATCACGTCACGTTTTTGAGAAAATAGAACTTAAAAATACAAAAATGGTATTTTCTATTTTTTTAGTACTTTTGAGTTAAAATAGCTAAAAAATGTGACGTGATAGGTCAATTTCATTAGCGGATTCGTTTTCAGCGACAAAAAATCTATAAGAGTCACCTTGTCTGGTTCGTGGTCTACAAAAGAGTTTAAATTTGTCAGACAGTGTAACCTGCGATCCCAGAACAGTTATGTGCAGGTGATTATTCAAAGCATAAGCGGGCCGTCCCCAAAAGGTTATTTATGCTCCTTTTTTAAATTTATCTATGACTGTGACTTTGCATAAATCAACTAACACAATAGGTTGACTTTTAAAAATTTTTTGTCGCTGAAAACAAATCTGCAAATTAAATTGCCCTTTTCGTCGTTTTCAGCGACGAAGAATTTATAAGAATCACTTTGTCTGGTTCGTGATCTAAAAACAAAGTAATTTGTCGGATAGTGTTATTATTAAGCAAGTAAGAGATGAAAATTCTTCGCCAGTGAATAATAAACCAAAGAGGAGAATTGTTTCGATACTACTGGCCAATTTTATTCAAATTAAAATGTCACGACGTTTCGACCATGGATTTTGGTCCTTCTCAAGATAATTGAATTAATAGTATGGATCAAATATAATTACATCCAATGGAAATGACAATGTTCCAACAATATGTCAAAAGTCCAGAGAACTAAAAAAACAATAGAATACAGAAATTGTGATAGAGCAAACAGTTAGAAATGGCTTTTGACTAGTGTTGTATACAAAATTAACTGTAATGATTGTGATGCCACCTACATTGGATAGACGAAGAGACATTTAGAAACGCGTTTAAAAGAACATAGGTCCGATATCAAGAAGCACCCAAGTAATCATTCGGTAATCAGCAAACACCGCCTCAATTATCAACATGATTTTAACTGGCTTAAACCAGAGATTTTACATATAGAAAAACATACTAAGAAAAGAGAGATCTCAGAGATGTTTTTCATCAAAAAACACGACAACACCGTTAATTTACAGAAGGATACAGATTATTTGAACGCGCTTTATGACAAAGTAATTAAATCTATATAAACAGTCTTAATGACTTACATTTCGCCTTTATTGTTATGGTTCAGTCTGCGTGTAACCGTTCATGTGCTATGACTTATTTTCTGCGTGCGAAATAATTTTTCGACTACCTCAATTTTATATGATGACTATTTTACTTCACATTTCTTTTTATTTTAACTATGACACTTTACATATGTAAGTTTTTTACTTCTCATCATCTCACAATACTTAATTGTCAAAAGCCATTTCTATCTGTTTGCTATCACAATTTCTGTATTCTATTGTTTTTTTAGTTCTCTGGACTTTTGACATATTGTTGGAACATTGTCATTTCCATTGGATATAGGTAATTGTGTTTAATCCATACTATTAATTCAATTTAATCACTTGAGAAGGACCAAAATCCATGGTCGAAACGTCGTGACATTTTAATTTGAATAAAATTGGCCAATAGTGTCGAAACAATTCTCCTCTTTGGTTTGTTATTATTAACCCTTTGCGGACGGGGAGCATGTTCACATGCATTTTTAAACTTCACTATTTAAATACGTGGTGATCGTGGCGTAAGAGTTGCGCGTCTGCTTTCTGTGCCAAAGATCCAAGTTCAAATCCACCCAGAACATACCATATTTTTAATTGATCACCACCTCTCGGAAGGCAATAGCAAACACCACTGAGAGTATCTTTGCCAAGACAGTCACCATGGAGCATACATGAGCATGCATCAAATGGAGATCACAATCTTCTATAAATGATGCTTAAGTTTGAACTTCAAGCTTTAATTTGAGCTTTGGTTCATCACAATACGATGATTTTTCGCTGCGTTATCGCATATTTAAAACATGTAAACATGCTCCCCGTCCGTAAAGGGTTCACGATCGAACATGCAAATTGTCATTGGCGCGGTACGCGTCTCGCAAACTCTATGCCACCGCATTTACGACGCACGTGCGTACGACG
>NJRL01000026.1:324997-351416 GCA_003063815.1 Aphaenogaster rudis | reverse complement strand
AACGCGCTTTATGACAAAGTAATTAAATCTATATAAACAGTCTTAATGACTTACATTTCGCCTTTATTGTTATGGTTCAGTCTGCGTGTAACCGTTCATGTGCTATGACTTATTTTCTGCGTGCGAAATAATTTTTCGACTACCTCAATTTTATATGATGACTATTTTACTTCACATTTCTTTTTATTTTAACTATGACACTTTACATATGTAAGTTTTTTACTTCTCATCATCTCACAATACTTAATTGTCAAAAGCCATTTCTATCTGTTTGCTATCACAATTTCTGTATTCTATTGTTTTTTTAGTTCTCTGGACTTTTGACATATTGTTGGAACATTGTCATTTCCATTGGATATAGGTAATTGTGTTTAATCCATACTATTAATTCAATTTAATCACTTGAGAAGGACCAAAATCCATGGTCGAAACGTCGTGACATTTTAATTTGAATAAAATTGGCCAATAGTGTCGAAACAATTCTCCTCTTTGGTTTGTTATTATTAACCCTTTGCGGACGGGGAGCATGTTCACATGCATTTTTAAACTTCACTATTTAAATACGTGGTGATCGTGGCGTAAGAGTTGCGCGTCTGCTTTCTGTGCCAAAGATCCAAGTTCAAATCCATCCAGAACATACCATATTTTTAATTGATCACCACCTCTCGGAAGGCAATAGCAAACACCACTGAGAGTATCTTTGCCAAGACAGTCACCATGGAGCATACATGAGCATGCATCAAATGGAGATCACAATCTTCTATAATGATGCTTAAGTTTGAACTTCAAGCTTTAATTTGAGCTTTGGTTCATCACAATACGATGATTTTTCGCTGCGTTATCGCATATTTAAAAATGCATGTAAACATGCTCCCCGTCCGCAAAGGGTTCACGATCGAACATGCAAATTGTCATTGGCGCGGTACGCGTCTCGCAAACTCTATGCCACCGCATTTACGACGCACGTGCGTACGACGGTATGGTAGAAAGAAGGCAAGAAAACTGTAAGCTATTAAGTATCGCGGATATTAGACGCGGCGAATTTCACGACGCTAATAACTTGGAGATTATACGCGATATTGCGAGCGGCGTAGCGAGTGCGCGTGTAATTACGCGCGGTGCGTGCCGAACGATTTTTTTTTCCCATCGGATATTCCGTCCCCTCGGCGGGGCATTCCTCCGTGCTGTGCAGGTCGGCAAAGAAAATCGGGCTAGAGAGCGGCGCCGAATGAACGGCCACGGGCGAGGAGAAGACGAACGAGACAAACGAGACCCCCGCCTCCAATTTCTTCACGTTCGACGCCGTCCGTCGTTGAGGGCGTCCGGAGGAAGGGCGCGTCGACGCCGAGAACGGCGGCGAATAAACCGCGCGGATATCGCGGCCAGGAATTCTAGAATGGGAAAGAAGCGCTCGCGCAAGGCAGGACAATGGGAGCAATTCTCAGTAGAGATAGAAGAAGTCGGGACGAGAGGCGCGGGATGGCGAAAGGGGTCAGGGGGAAAGGGGTGGAGGAGAGTTTAGCTCGGTTCCTGAGAATGTCAGGTCGATTTCTCCCATCGCCGCTCTCACCTCCCCCCGTTTTTGTGCCCGCTCGGGGATCAAACCCGCCGTCGGTCGTCTGAAAACGAGAGAGCGAGCGCGGGCCCTCCACTCGACGAATTTAATCGAGTCAAATAAAACGCCGACTTAGGAGGGAGGGGTAGGGGGGGGAGGGAGGAGAGGAGCGGAGGACGCGTTCCATTCCGCTTATCCTTCGTTTCCGCGGCTGTTCGTCGCGACCAGCACGTCGCGGGCGAGCTCGTCAAAGCTCCGTAACCCGTGCGAAGGACGCGTCCCCATGTATTATTCCTGAGGCACAGATAGAACTCGAAGGAAGAGCCGGGGAGGGTCTCGGCCGGCTGCCCTTCGCGTCGGATACACGTCCCGTTTTTTTTCCCCCTCCCCAACTTATCTGGACTTTGCGGCAGGAGTTGTCTGAGGTTTCAGTGTCCGAGGGTGCGGCAAACCCGTATATCGATTCGGGAAGAACATTTAATCCGCCGATATGCTCTCGCCGTATTGTATACGGCGGCATTATTTATATCATACAGCAAAAGCTCGCAATTACTTATCTCGTGGTGCAAAATGGAAAATCCTGTAATACAAATAATAACGATATTAACGGCGATGAATCATGTTGGCGATGAATCATGAATCACGGCTTCGATTGAATGTTACCCCGATCGCACGCAAATGAATAATTGCCGATAAATCTTGGGAATCTTTCCTAATGAAGAAAACCGAAGTCAAGCCCTGAAACGTTCAACTATGCGGCGGGGAGGTAACGTCAGTTAAGCGGAAGCGAGAAGGGCGCATCGTAACTCACAGGGCAACAGTTACCGAAGACCGTGTAGACGATAAGGCTTCGTTCATTAATTTGATTCATTAGTCCACGCCATGAAATTGATCGGCCGCGCCGGCACCCTCGACGGATAAAATGAAATGTAATTACGCGCGCCTGAGGCATCGTTAAAAAAATACGCCAATAGTTGAAAGAAAAACGCGCGTCGTTAGTGCGCGGGGAATTGCATTCGGGCGAACGTTGCAAATTGCGCGCGCGTTACGCGCAACTGGAACGGCGCTGGAGTCTGTAAGCTCGCGATAATTTACTCGTTCCCGCGAACGTAACGATTCGCACTTCTACAAAGCGCGCGAGTAATTTATTACCGCGCGGCGGCCGGATCGTCGGCGGAGCCGCAACAGCTTTTGATCTACGTCTCAATTAGAAGACATCGATTCATAAAATAAAATTCTAATTGCAAATCGGATCGCGAATACCCGGTCTCACGTATTTGTCTGAAAGCGCAAAATTACGACTCTCAGAAATTGCTTGGCTCCAGTAAAACGACTATATATTTTTAAATATCCTTTTATGCAGCTTGTGATATTAAAAGTATCGTTAAATTATAATATCCTTAATATTAAAAGTATCCTTAATTAAACGATGATATATTTTTAAATATATCCTTTTATGCAGCTTGTGATATTAAAAAAATATCGTTAAATTATAATATCCTTAATATTAAAAGTATCCTTAATGTAATATCTCTTCGACCGATTTCTTCAATTAGAACAAATGTAAAACGTTTTTCTGTCCTGAAATAGCATTAAATAATTTCATTTAATTGGAAAAGGTAAAGCTGGAATCTGTGAAATATCTCGTTCTGCAGTCGACACGAATATATGTTGATCATCCGTGAAACAAAAACGACTGCACTCTCGAGTTTCCCGAGGCGGCATTATTAACACCTCAGTCGGTTCGATCTTTTTACCTCTATCTACGATGCGAGCTCCTGTCGTCGGCACTTTTTTTTCCTCTCGCGCCGCGTCTCTCTCGCACTTGCTGGCGGCAGCCGACGACCTGCAGACTGCAGACTCCCGGAGACTCGGCGGCGCATCGAGAGACGCTTCATCAACGAGCGGTGCACGTGAACGCGATTACTTCGAAAATGAATCCTCCACGCGGCCTGCGTAATAACTTTCCTCAAGTTGGTGTGGCGCGTACGTGTTGCATCGCTGCACGAATGTGTTGAAAACAATTATGTTTTTGCCCGTTGTGTCTGGCGTACGCCATTTTTTATAGATCCTGAATCTAATACACGGGACGCGGGCATTCGTATATTCTGCATAAATTGATTATGTCTAAATGCGAATGTTAACGAAAGAATGATTTAGCGATCGATGAAATCAATTGAATTTGCTGCTGTGCGCTTTGTGGCGATCTCGTGGAGAACGAGATGCATTTCCAATGTCACCGTTCGTGGGAATGAACTTTGAAATCGTCACGTGTTCACGTGACAGTCCCTCCCCGCTTCCGGAGCCTGATCATTGATCGACCTTCCGCTCCGCGGACCGTCTGGCTCGAATTGTTGCGCGAAATTAGTGGTGAAAATTTCCGCGAGCGTTTCGCAGTCGGACCCCGGCACTCGACGAATCTGGAATGAGAGGAGAGGCGGAATTGTTTGATTGTTATTTCTTCTCTCTCTCTTCCTTCCCTTCCGCCCTATCCTGCGCAACGCGTGCTCGTTGGTGAACAGGCGAACAATTTAAAGGGCTTGCGTCGAAAACGCGTACCTCCATCTCCATTGAGTCCATTAAAGAACATTAATCTCAAGGAGTTATCATCGAGAAAGCGGAGTGCCGACAATCGTCGGTACAAAGCTACGACAAGGAGTCGCGAGGCTCGAGAGAGGATGTGCAGCGTAGTCGCAAAACAAGGAAGAAAAAAAGATGCGAAGAGGAACTCTCAGATTCTGGGTGGGAATTTGAAGGTTGGAGGGCTCGTTTGCAATGACGAAAGTCTCACCTTACCTTTCATAGGTCTAGATGAGATTTCACCAGGGCACTCGAGCCATTTTTCCCCTCTCTCTACGAAACCGTCTCTTTCTCTCTGTTTCTCGCGCCATTCTTTCCCCTTTCTCCCTTTAGATCTCTGCACCCCTTCCCGCTTTGTTTCCCCCCTGCCGGTGTGTTCGCTCTTCGCTCCGTCTCGTTCCGTTCGTCGCCTCTCGCTGCTCCACTCCGCATCTAGGCGACTCGTGTTTAAATGCACAAACGAAGCGACAGATCAAAGGAACCGCCGGCAGGGCACGCACAGCGCGAGAGTGGGCAAAACGAGAGAGAAAGAGAGAGATGAAGGGCGAAGGGTGTAGGGAACATTTATTATTATCATCGTACGCCCGTGCGGCCCTTCCTCGCCGTCACCGTCGCCGTTCCTTCAGCATCCCGCGCAGTCGAGATTAACTTTCGTGCAAACAGAGCCGTCGCCGTTATCGGAGTTGCACGCACGCGTCGCAGCACGCGTACACGCGCCGCGGAGAGGTCAACCATATCTTCACCGGTTCACAACCTTTCCTGATCACCTGCGCATGTACACTGAAAAAAAATCTGGTTGCATTAATTGGAATTCTGTTATCAACCAACCAGTATGTCTGTTGGGAAATGAACAAATCAGAATTCTTTTAGGAATTACCAGATGAGCATGATTAATTTCTTCCCGTTAAATACACCAGAATTTCTTGTTAATGTTCGCCCAACTCATACAATAATAAAATTGCGCTGCAGGTAACGTTAACCAGAATTCTGGTTGCACGTTCCTTTGTAACTAGAAGTTTTATTAATTCAACTGGAAAATACTAATCAAATCCTTATAGTTAAGTCTATCAAACGTTCTAGTTACAAAAAATTCAGTCCAATCACGACAACCAGAAATTCTGTTCCGTCTCACCAGAATGCATTCTATCAGATATGTCTTGTTCGTGTAATCAGACCATTTTTCTCAGTGTACGCACGAGTTTTTCATTTCAATTCGATAGAGATTTCGGATATTTAATAAGCATTTTCGACTGTAGAAAGTTGTACAATTTGAAGAATTGTTTCTTCGTGGGTTACGTATTATGAGCGAATGATCTCCCTTTTCTCTTTTTATGCATGTGAGTAAATGCCTATTATTTTTCACTGTCCCTCGTTGTTCGTTACGTGCGCAACCTTGGCTCGAGACAGTCGACCTAGCTATCTTCAACGACCCTTCTGACCGGCTGCTCGCAACGTAGGGATTTTAATTGCCCCCGCCGACAAGAATTTTGAAGCGGCACTCGAGCATCGATTGCCTCACGGAATACATACATTGTAATAAGTTTCAGGCATCAGTTACGAGTATTGAATATTCAGTGGGACAAACTTAAGAGACTTCTCTTGCAATTGGTGCACCAGATCAAGATCGTATCTTGGCCTTTTCGAAGATACACAAATATACTCCGTAGGAGCGATTTGTCGGTCTGATCGAGACTGACAGTTAAACCGCGCTACGCCCGCCATATGGACGCGCTCTAATAAGTCGCGTCGCGGTAAGGGGTATAGCTCCTTTTTTTCTAAAAGGCGATCATCGACGAAACGAGAACATGTCGACAGATGCGTGTCATCCTCCGGGGAAGTCGCGCGCGGCGCAACGCGGACCACCCAGATGTCCGTAAGTCCGGGTTGGTTTATCATCAGACATAACAGTGCCGAGTAACGCGCGTTCGCACGCTGAGCCTTCTGTTGACGGGCGCGTGTCCAGATGCGATCGATTTGTACCAGTAATCGTCGCGCATCTCGTTTAATATCAAATAGATTCAAATTATAAAAAGAAATCTTCATTAGTCAAAACTTTCCCTCGTCGTTCGAACGACAAGCACAAGTACTCTTGTTTCGTTTCGAGAAAGATGATAAATTGCGCGGTCGTGTACTCATTCTTTGAAGGATCGTCCCGGCATTGAAGTTTATCAGTTAATGAGTTAATGAAGTACTGAATGGAAGCCATTAGGAGCCAGTCAGGCGAGAAAGTATCGTTCGGAAGTTCCGGGGGCATAAAAAGAAAAAGGAGTTCTGCGTGAGCGGCACGGAAAAAAGAGCAATAAAAGAACGCGGGATGTGCCCGCGTTCGGGAAGAACTTGTTGATGAGATTCACGAAATCGATATGACTTAAACGCGAGTCCTTCGATTCGCAGGACTATCGGAATACCAGCTGCTTGCACGAAAGCATTCCAGCGAGTGCTGCTGTAAGACCTCGTCTCGTTATTAAAGTTTTAATATCGACGTAAAAACGAGCCGACGTCTCGAAGAACTTCGAAGATAGCCGGCGGAAGAACGAATGGTACTTTCCCGTCTTCGCGATATTATCGATAAACACTAAAAAGTCTAAGACTCTGAGAAAATAACTTTTTGGTTGGGATGGGTGATTCAAGTGCTCATTTCGTCACAGCAAAGACACGCATTCCAATAACGCGTTTTCTTCAATAAAAAAAAGGTTGAAAAGGCAACAGCATACATTAAATGTTGTTACACTTCTTTTAATAAAATATTTTCTATATAAATAATTTATTTTTAACAACATGTTTAAACCCGGCGTTACTAAGATAAAAATATGTAGCACGATTATACTAAGATGAGTTTTATTAAATCATAGCTAATTTAAGACTTTAAGTCGTAATATACATATAACATAAAATTTGTAGAATAATTTAAACAAAGTTTTAGTCTTTGGATCAAATTATACCAATAAAATTGATGTGATTAAAAATTTTAAAACTTTTTATTACAATGACAAATACAGAGTAGTGTGAAAATAGCAATATGTTTATGGCATTTTTATATCCCGTCTTAATAACGCCAAATTAACTACCGGGTAATGTTTCAATTTTTTCTGTTATAAAAATCTGAGATTTCTCAGTTTTTTACGTTTCTATTAGTTTATTGTAATTTGAAAAATCGTAAATATTTCGCAAAAATGGAAACATATTCTTGTAAAAGAATAATGTAAAAGAATTAATATAATATGCGATATCGACACGACATATAATATGCAGTTATCGAGAGTGATGTACTTTATAAAAATCATAAATAAGATAAAACTTTAGCAATCGACATTTCATGGAACGATAAATAATGATGTGAGATATTTTCATATTTTACAATATTTTGTTGATATTCGGGCAGTTCTTTATATTTTATTATTTATTATCGCATCATTCATTATCGATGTCATTGTTCTAATATTCATAATTACGAGTCTCGAGTGGTCGCGCAATTGTTCGAGGACGGTGATACATTCGTTTTATCTCGATTGTCGTTTATCGTTCATGGTTAATTTAGTTAATATTACGTTCCGCGAATAACTCACGTCTCCGTTCCAACAAAAGAGGTTGAGACAAAAGACGGATCCTCAAACAGGACGTTGAGACGGTAGCCCGGTGAAAGGTATTCAAAACGATTTATATCCCGGTCTGCTTTTCTCATTCTCTCGTTTCTCTCTCAAAGGCGTTTACCTTGTAAACGCAACGCCCGGGAGAAAACGGGTCTTCCAAACAGAACGGGACTTGAAAGAAAACCGCCGAAAAAGACGGGACGTAACGGGTGGCGGGAAAAATGGTGCGCCGCCTTCATTCCCTCTTTGACGAGTTTTCTCAAACTTAGCGATAACCCGAAACTTTCCGGTATAATACTTATCGCTGTCTACTTTTCGATGTAATAATTCGCAGGCCGTCGTCGCTAAGCGAAAAGCCGAGTTCGAGAGTACGAAAGGGAAGTATTTAAATTACTTCTACATTTTAATGTTATAAAAATGCGTTAAAAATACTCTGGGCTATGGTGACTTTGGACTAAAATGTGTTTTGAGTAAAGAAATTATTCATCGAAAGTTGATTTTAAGTATTATCATACATCGACCGATTCAAAATTTTGAAAACCGATTCTACAAGTTAATGTCACAAACAGCTCTCGAAAGCAGTATTTTTATGATAATAGATCAAGAAATAACGAATGCAAGAAAATGTAATAAATATTTGATGATAAAAAATCGATAAGAATCACCTTGTCTGATTTGTGATTTAAAATCCGTGTCGGACAGTGTAATTATATCGTCTTCGTTAAAGATGCAATGGATTTTCATTTTAATCTTCCAGTGGTAATCTTTTAAACGAGAGCATATCTTACCGATTTAGCTTTTACAAGATGAGAAAGGAAATTCCTCTAACCATCCACACAAACTTTCTACATCATAAACATGACGTCTGAGAAAGATAAAGCTGAGTTCTTCAACCTAACGACGGCTAGGAAACAGAGGAAAGAAAATTACGACAGGCGAAACGTGATAGATTGTAGGTGAAAGATACCTCAAGCGGCGTAAGTATTTCGAAGAAATATTTCATTCAAGAAATATTAACATCTGCTTTATAGATTTGAAATTGAACGCGCTATTAAACTTGACATCAAATCTACCACATCATTCCTTCGCTTATTTTGACCATTGAATTATCGATATTTCTGCAAAATATTATCATGGAAACTAAAATAATTGCGATGTAATCCCAAAAGCATTAATTTAAAACAGAAACATATTTATCTCCTCGTATGGATTGCGATGTATTTTCCAACTTGAAAATTTGTTTTGAAGAGAGAATTCAATGGATTTTTCATATCATTCGCGAAATATTAAAGTACCGGTATGATTTTATGCTAAATTATAAGCGTATGTCTCGTATACAAGAGTGTCATTTAATTTTGCACGTTCAGCGCACATTTAATTACCAGAAAAATTATCTTTTAATTATGCCGGTATTCGCCACCAGAAAGCCAGTAGGGTATAACGCTCCCCTATCAAAGGTTCGGGATATACATCTTGTTCCTACCTGTAACGGGTATGCCATCGTAATGTCAATGCCTTTGCCCTCTTTAATTCGAAGCTGTGACGACTTCAAAAAGAAGCGGAAGCCCAGTGGATCGTTTTTCCCTTTCATACCGTATACCGTAAACCAGTCGATTACATTGTAAACGAAATTCCCCGAGGAGACGAACTCTTTCGAGATCAAATGTGGACGCTGGGGATTATTTGTACATCGTATTCAAGACAAGAATGGTCAGGTCTTTAAATATCGAGTATTGGATGCCTAAATTTATAAAACGTGAGGTACGGACATAGATTGTAGATAATTGCTCGTTAATCTTGGGGAAGAAAAATTGCCTTTTTTCGCGAGAAATCGCTCGATACGTTAATCCGTTAGGAGAGGCACACAAGTTAGAAATATCCTTCTGTACGTGATTTAGGCTTTACCCTCTTGTAGCTGCGGCGTGTAAGAGCGGGCACGAGAGAGGAGGGAGGCGCGCGTGTTTCCACGAGTGAGCTATTTATTCTGGACGAACAAACAAACCGCGGTTTTCTCTCGACAGCCTCTCGTCGAAGGAGACGAAAAGCGACGAGAGGAACGCGCGCACGCCCGCGCCCGCGCCTGGGTCTCGTCTAGCCTCGTTGAATTATTAGTGGATTATGTCGTGCCGAGAGAACGCCTCTTTGTCCTTTTTCTTTCACTAACAGCAGACATTAGCTTCGCCCCGCTTGCGGCGAAAAAGAGGAACGGGGTCCGGGGGCAAGTGGGACAGAAAATGAAGCCAGGGGGAAGAAAAAAGGTGAAAAGCCTGACAAGCTAATTCGTCGCCCAGAAACACCGTCAGTAGACGGCGAACGTAATACGATATGGCGGGTAGATAGATAGAGGATACAATGATGCGAGTACGAGTGCTGAATATAAAAGGTTATTCAGTTATTTTGGCTACTACCGATCCTGAAGGGGAACAAGCGAAACTGGTAATGCACGTGATTGCGCAGTAGGATTCGTTTCTAATTATACGCTCCGAGTAAAAATTCAAGTGTGCGATGCAGACCAGACTAGAAAGACCAGACTAGAAGAGTGAACGAGAGGGTTCAACGGGGAAACGGAGATAAGGAGAGAATTCATTCGATAGACAGAGAATATTTGCGCGTTGGAAGTTCTGGCGGTGAGAGACAGAAGCGTATGTCTGCACGAGAGCAAGAAGAAGATGGCAAAACCCATGCATTGGAAGAGAAAGAGAGAAAGAGAGGGAGGCAGAGAGAGATGGGAAGGTAAAGTATATACGTACGTACGTGGCAGAAGGAGAGAGGAGCAGAGGGTGAGAGAACGAGAAGGATGCAGGGTAGCTCCGTTCGGGGGTCGGTCGTTGCTATGGGGATAGGCGGTGAGGGGTATGGTGGGACTAGAGAGGAAAGGGTCGGTCGATGCAAACGCACCATAAAGTTTTATGGCTCTCCAGAACTGTACCTATCCAGCGTGCGCCCTCGTCTGTCGACTCTGTGCCGACGGTGCTCTCTACGCAGAAAGCTACAAGCAGCCTCAATATTATTCTTCTCTTTTATCTATTTAATAAGGAATAAATAGACTAGTAATCATTAATTTTGTAGCCGATAGGCAAATATGTACGCGAATGTACGCGACAGGCATCAGCAAATCGATAATTGAGTGCCGGAAGCAATGCGAAAAATCAAACGAATAAAATTCTTTGAGAAGTTTTTCTCAATCAGACACAGAAACAAGAACTACTGGCAAATCTCCAGTCATATTACTATTTTGAAACTTTTACAATGTGCTAGCTTCTTTTTTATATCTCACATTAACGTAACGGAATCATAAAAGAATCATGGGATGACAATTACCAATATTTCAAAGAGTTGATGTCAAAACGAATATATAAAGAATACGATACTCCATTCAATATTCATTCCCCGTTTTTTCTAAATAGATATATGAAAAGGATATAGGATAACAGGACTCAAGAGCTGTAGTTTATCTTTTTTATTCGAAATCTGAAACTACAGCAAAAAAAATCAGGCATGCCATATATCAGAAATAGCTAGGAGCTAATGAGATCGCTCATTCACACGGTTCGCTTGCAATGTTCCTGCTTCGTACGGTTACAGGATAGAGGAGTAGGCATAATAATAATGAATATCGAAGCGAGCGCAAAGCAATTATCTAAAAAAGATTTTTGATCCCATCTCGGGGAGTAGGCGCGAGAGAAAAATGTAGGGGAACGGAATAACAATTAGGGAAGAGGTAATCACTGCGAGAGAGATAATCACCGGCAATTACTCGCGCGAAGCGATTTTCTCACGTGAAAAAGAAAATACACGAAAGTCTGAATAATCTCGTTAACTGAGGAAATCCAGTTTTCGTATAGCTAGAGCAGAAACGGAATGTGGTATTAATCTCGCTAATGAAGATAGAGATTAAAAGCAGCGCCGTTTCTTACGAGTTAATTCCGGAAAGAATTAATTCTTTTTCTTTAGTACGCGTATCGTAATTATGTACTATGTCTCAGATTTCAGAAGTGGATGTACGCGGGGCGTAAGGCGCGAGAGAGAATGCAATTGAGAGCGCTACGCGCTATCAGGCTCGCGCGGATCACGTTTCAGAATGAGATCGTCTTCACTCGCTATTCGCTTTGCTTTCCCTCGGCTACCGTAGATTGTATGCGCGTACACGTTTGCAAATGTTTGCAACGTGAAAATATGTATCTATCTTTGACTTGCGCGCCGGCTGAATAAATCAACCGAGGGGCTATCCGCGGACGTTCGCGTATTCCACGTAGCTCTCTCCGGAAAGCAGCACGATACGGTATCGCTCACAATAGCGGTGAAAAGGGAGATTACGAGGGAAATAACGAGCGGCGACACGCGATATTCCTTTAGGATGATCTAACTCCTGATTCGAGCGACGAACGGGCAACGCGGTACAAAGAGCACGCGTTCTGAATTATCTAATTCATCGTTACGTGGATGGAGGCAGCGTGACAACCGTAGGAAGGACCCGAGGGCATTGCGAACGTGTCCTGAGTGCCAATTCTTAAAAAAAAGCCATCCTTTACGCCACTACATAGAATACAAAAACCAAGGCAGAGGCGAACTCGGCGCGAGCGGGAGAACATGGTAATTATTTTCGAACCTACCCCTCGGCCAAAGTAGGGTGAATCTGTACTCGGAAGTCAAGGGTTATCTCTGTGTGGATATGATACTTGAACTTTATTAGAGAATGCGCGCGCGAGACAATCATCCATGCATCGCGCGTCGGTTGCGAAGTGCCTTGTTGCCGCCCTTTCGCTGCACCCTTGAAAACCAGCCCCGATATGCATTTCTAATTGATTGGGATAAAGTGTGACAGACGACGAGACAGCAGACAATGATTACAATAGTAATAGTAAAGTTTCGCCGAACAATTTTGCAACGCACGAAAAGCGAACAAGGAGAATATTTAAGGACGGGAATTTAATTCCCATTATTACGAAGTTACAATGTTGCTGAAAACTAGACGTATTATTGTTACGGAAAATTATCATCTCCGCTAGTTTTTGTATCGAAAAAAATTAAATATATTAAATTTTAAAATAAAAAATTAAATTTTAAAATAAAATTTTTCGTTATCTCTTACCGAAAAGGTACTTTACCTATACAGGAAATTTAGGCAACTTCGCATCCGTGTAGCACGGAAACGAGGCTTCAGCGGACATGCATTCCTATACTCAAATTACTTATATTAACCCCCCCCCCCCTACAAGCACACAAAGTCTGTCCACATCTTTTTGTAACACCCTGTATATACATCCACGAAAATGGCCTCGAAGCTTTTAACGAGGCAGCAACATCAAGGCGAGCGCTTAACATCGTTTAAAATCTGCAGGAAAGATTTGCTCAGTGCGCGGAAATCACTGTAACTCAGAAACGGGCAATTTAGAACAGGATGAAGGAACGCCGGATGAAGAGATCGCAAAAACGATTCGTGAAAAAGATATACCTATAGGTATAAACGCACTCATATAAAAAACATATGAAAAGTAGAAAATGCGTATTTTTTGTTTCTTTTTGTTAATTAATTAATTTTGAGAGAGAAAGAGAGAGAGATATCCACCATTTACCATTGCTAATTCAAACTTTAACTATTGGTGGATATTTTTTTACCTATGGCAGAGTAAATCTTGAGACGGTCAATGCTTGTTTTTCAACGCGACCGTCCGGCGCAGATCGAAAAGTAGTTGCTTGCAACCGTTAAACGAAATCCCGGCACACCGGGTTGTATTGCAATTACGCAGAGAATCTCCCGTGGGGATGTACGAGCGAAAAACGGAGAAAAACAGAACAAAAGAATAAAGCTAGAGAGAAGGCCCGTTCCAAGTAACGTTCACTGGTATCGCTGCGTTCATCCTTCCGTGCCCGAAAGGCAGCTTGGGGAGTAGATAAAATTGCTGAAAATAGTGTCGCATATCTGCGAATACAGCAGATACATGCCTGCACCCACGGATGCGCGGAGACAGCGCGACTCGGAAGATAAATCATTGTTCCCTTTGACACAACTTGCTGCGGCCTGTATAAGCGAGAAATAAAAGCATGAAGGCTTCACCTATAGAATAGTGTGCGCATAGACAGCATATAGAATATCAAAGGTGTCTTTCGAGAGATATATAATTTATGTTGGACAATATTTCTTTCATTTTCGGACGGCTATTTTCTATCATAAAGTAAGAGTTTCAATATTCTAGCCATTACATATTGTATTAATATGTGATAAATTACATAGCTTCAAAATTCTTTCTCTATTACTGATAATGAGTAAAATAAAAATAAATAAATATTAAGGAAATTCTATTTCCACTATTCATATCCATTTCTATATTTTATATATATATAAAACATATTATAATACATATATGTATGTAATTATTATGTATTTTAGCGATTATAAGAATGCACAAACATTCTTGAAATATAGCACCAAATTATTTCACCGTTATCATTTCGTGAATCAATCGTGCGTGTTGATTCACTTATACCTTCATTCTCGGTCAAACCGCAATTTATTTGTTCCCGCTGGCGTTCGCTATTAGCGCCAAAAAAAAGCAAGAAAAAAATACTCCGTCCTTCTCGTGGTCTACCGCCGCGCTTCTAGTGCAATTCCACAGATGAAAGGCGATTTGGCCTCTCTACCTCATCTCGCTGTAACTACATCGACTTACACGCACCGGAGGTGGCGATGCGGGAAACAGAAGCGGACGAGAGGAATACCGAAAGGAGGAAGAAGCGCAGCCTTGAGGTCTCGATAATATTGGTGGCCACGCTCCACGATGGACGATCTACGGTCGTGCAGTCGATTCAGGTTTCATCGAACTCGCCGATCCGATCATCTTCGATCATCTTCTTCGTGTACGCAACGGATACGGGATAGACGACAGGTTTGACCGTCGTCGAACAAAAAGCGAACGCGGATCGACGTCGACGCGACGACGATCATCTCTCAGGCCCTTCCGTCCTTCGTCATCGTTACGCGCGCGAGCGCGTGAAATTGTGCCGAACAAACCGCGCGCGGTTTAACGAACGCTGTACAATGCTTCTCTTTTATCGTGGGTGACGATACGAATTGTGGTGCTGCGACCACGTGAGTCGACGCTTATTCACGTCGTAGAGAATTAATTAAACGGATGAATTATATCCTCCAGAATTATACATTCTACCGTGGTTTAATTCATTTTATTTCTCACAGCTTAATATTTCTTCGTAAAATATATTTACTTACTTGAGAAATAATTAATAAATTAATAAATTAAAAGATGTAGGAGAAACAAATAAATTAAAAGATGTAGGAGAAAAACACATCTCACCTTCGAGAAATATAGAAAAAATATAGATGGGTACTTAAAATACATAACGGTGGTGCAAGTACCTACACGCTCATAAATTTTATACCGCGTTTATGAAGCGTTGTTACTTCACATACGTCGGATATTAACGAGTGGACCAAGCGGACGAGTCGGCAGGCAAATGGACGACTTCTTCTTCGACAGCGCGATCGTTTTATTCTCCGCCGAACGTTTGCATCGCGCGGTCCGCGCATTAAGTGCGCTCGCGTAGATGTCGATAAGGAGCGCCTGCATCGTCAAACGAACAGCATCGTAAAAGCATCGTTCTCGTTTGTAAACCGTCGAGAATCCGTCGAGCGAGCGAGTGAAGAAGCAGGCGGAAGTGCATAAATGCCGGTCGTGACAGATCATCGTGCATATGCAACCTGGGATCTACGGCCATCGCGGTGCGCATCCATCAACATTCGACGTCGTCTTATACTGGCGAACGTGCAGAAGAAATTAATGGGCCCCCTTCGACTATCTGAGGAACTTCTGTTATTTGACTCGCATCGTTTAGGCACGTTGCATCGCAGAGATTCGTGCGTTGTTTGTTGAAAAATTACGAATTTATTAGACGGACGATCGCATTATATTGCGGATATTTTTTCTTTTCAATTTCTGTTATGCATTACATACACGAGTAGGGTTGGTCGGAAAAATCCAGTGGGTGGAAAAAACCATGGTAAATTTCGGTTTTTACTGTCCTGAACTTTATCCAATGGAATAAATTGGTAAAAACTATAAAAATGATTATATAATACGTAATACTAAAAAAATATATTTATATAACTTTATTGCAAAAGGATATTTTTGCTTTAATTAATAAATCATACTAATCACTATGGTTCAAAGAAGAATGAAACCAATATAATAATGTTTTTTAAATTCAAATTAATATGTGAAATATATTTTTTAAACAAAAACTTTTGAAATAAATGATAAATATTACTTTCTATTTATTTTATTCTTCTTAACAGAAAAGACCAGTTTTTGCCAGTTTTATCCGGAAAATACCGGTTTTTACCACTGATGGCATGGACTTTATCCAAAAAAATGTGGAATTTTTCCAACCCTGTACACGAGAGTACTACACATGATTTAGGATAATTCTTAGTAACTCATGTTTCTAAAAAATGATGGTTTTAGTGGAATCCGATAATCACTTTATCAAATATAACGCACACATATACCTCGCTTTATTAAGATCTCAAAGCACCGTAGCAGATGAAACGTAATACAATTTGGAGCGCACATTTTTTCCGCAGCTTCGCGTGCCCGCTATTTTTCTTGCATCCGTTTCTCGCGAGAGGAAATTAAAACATCGCCACGAGACGACGCGGCGGCACGTGAATCTACCGAAGGGTAAACTCGTTATGCTCTCGCGGCAGAACGCCGTAATGTGAAAAATACATTCCTGGACTTGCGCGAAATAACCAATTCCACGCTCGACGTTGCCTCTCGCCGCATTTTTTATCGCAGCTTTTCCAGTTTGTCGACTATCTAAAAAAAGGGGGGAAAGGCGGGGAGAAAAAAGAGAGAAAATTGCACTCCGGTTTGACCGAGGACCGTGCGTTTCTCGTATCGTTTACATCGAAAACCGCTCGCCGCGGGCGGCAAAATAGAATGAGGGAACCCGGCAGTTTTAACGGGCGGCGTGCTTTTTTTTCGGACGCATCGCTCGCGTTGCATGTGATGCACGCTCGAAATTACTTCCCGGTACATCCCGGCGATCGTCTATGCCCTTGTTAACGTAGATATACACAGGGTACTCGTTTCGAATCCTCAGTGAGCGAACTGGCGGATCTCGTTGTTATCCGCGAACTTCGCGAGGCGCAGCTTCGCGCGCGCTTTGTGTAGAGTGGACTTTTTTCCGCGCAGTCGCGTAACTAATTAGTAAAAGCGCGCAAAGTTAATTAGCGACGAGCAAAATTAATGACTAGTCGGGCCTTCCGCATTCAATGGTCGGATCCTTGCGCCGAGCCTCTCCAAGATCCAAGCTCCGTGCCTTTTTTATCCTGTCTCTCTTTCTCTTTGTCTCATCCTTCCGCAGTCTTCCTCCTTGGCCTCCTTCGCTTTTTTTTATCGTTTTCATGCGCGTACCGTACATCTTTTCGCCCCGCTATAGTTGCGTTCGTATGCCGCATAATACGTTACAGCTCATACAACACTTGCAGCCAGTTATTGGTCTCGATGATGCTAACTTATTGATTGGAAAGTATATCGAGTGGCGGCGAAATATTCGTGTTAAACATCGCTGTTGTATGTGCTTCATGCTTTTTACAATCTTGTACATTTTTGTTTATGAAAAGTTTTTTATATCAATTTTGTAAAATCATTGCAACGTAACATTTTTATCGACGATTTTGTTTGTAGAATTCTGCTTTAATTGGCAAATTAAGAATTATTATTATTACGGAAAAATTTTGGAATGCAGAGTAATTTAAAAAAATGTTCTTATGTTAGATTTAGTAACGACATATCTCCCGACATGTGATTGATAACATAATTTTCCAGTACACAGAGAGAATTTTCTCTTAAAATTTACCCTGAAATTCATGGTAGTCATGGGACAACATGGTATTTTGAAGATTTTAATGCAATTTTCTCTGATTAATATCTACCACAATAAAAAATATTAATATCTACCACAATAAAATATAAAATATATTTAATTAATTTTACTAAAATATACATAGTAAAATTTCCATAATTTAAAAATATGTTAAAATCTTATGATTCTTTATTGTTTTAAATTGAATAGATGCCAAGTAGTGCTAAACATGTAAAATATCTTATAAATTTTACAATACATCATAATATTTTCAATCTGACTTAGTCGCTCATGATAATTTTACTATGCAGCATGGTAATTTATTGGCTAAGTCCGATGATTCTCGGTTTTTTTCGTGTCGGGTGTTACAATCTGCTTGGTAATTTTTATTATGTTGTTTATAAAATGTTTTTTTCCATATGTCAGAAATTCCTTTCGTTACCAATAATATTTGACAGATTGCCAAGTTGTTCTGAGCTTATTACCAAACATAGTAAAATTTGTAGTGAATTTTGCGGCAAAATATAACGAAAAATTCTCTCCGTGTATATTATAATTTGTCAAATAGCCTCATCTACGAATGATATCTCGACGAAATTTCGTTAAAATTTTTCATGCACGGAGAATCGAAATAATTTTAACTGCGTCATTTGTTATACGAATGAGAATTTATATCAAAGCCAAAGAGTTCGAGCGCATTTATTAAGTCAATATTTTACTACTAGCCGTAGCAATTACCGTTGGTGCATTCAGAATTTCTAGGAAGACCCTTTTCACGGGCGTACCGCGTTTAATGGAACAGACTGCGCGCCTTTATTTTGCGAAATATAATACTGACAGATTCCGCTCGACTCGGCAACAAACATAGAAAATACGTAAGCACTGAGGAAGTAAGAAGCTTAAATGCACTGCAGAATGCCACGCAAACTCAATTTGCAATAATGAAGTGGAATCGTATTTTTTTACGGGGACCGCAAGTTGTTAAGATGGCCAAGTGCATCGCGCCAGCCATTCTCCTGACGGATTCATGCAATCTCATCGCTTCGAGGTGGAACTAATCCTGGCGAACAAAAACGCGGGCGGAGGAAGCGCGGGTAATTGTGTAGTCCTCATGCGCAAGAAAAGTCTGCGATATTTCTTACTCGATTCTTCTCGCTCGCCCTATTCCATCGTTTATTCTCCCGGTATTAAGAAATCGCAAAGTGAATCCAAAGCCCAAAGATACAAGTGTAGTAAAAAAATGAGAACGCACGCTTAAATAGTCGTGGGGAAGAACCGAGCTATTAACAACTTTGATTTATGTATCGCGCGTATAATTTGTTCCTAGTCCTTGACTTATACACGAGAAAAGAATAGCGTTGCACCGCGGGTGGAGAACGGTGCGTCACTTTGTCGATGCAATTCTCGCGCTTCCCTTTATGCTGCGACTAATCAGACCCGGCGCACCTGTTAGCGATTACGTTCCGTTGCGCCTTTCGTTGCCATGTCGGTGAGAGAAGCGGGAGAGGAGAGCGGAGGGGGAGAAAAAATAGACATCACGGAAAGGCATGATTTACGGCGTTAACGCGTTTTCTAGTGCCTCTTTTTGAGGTCGCTACAGAGTGCAGCGCGGTAGCCGCGCCGTATACGGGCGTGAAGTGTTGCACACGCTGCAATTCAGCCGCGCATGTACAATTCTGTCTGTGCGATGCAATGATAAAAGGAGAGAGAGGAAGAAGATGCGAAAGAGACAGAACGAACGATATAGAAGAAGAGGCAGTGAAAATGGATAAGAAGACCAAGCGTAACATGCCGGTGATCGTCATATATGCGCGGTAGAGCTTTCAAAAATGCAGACGCACTTTTCAACGCACGAGCAACGATTAGTTTACCATCGTCCTTCCTCGTGCCTTCTCTTCTCCTTTTCATTTCGCTCTTTCGTACTCTCGGGACATCGTCGACGTCAATGTCAACGACGACCGCGACGGCAGCGGCGACGACGACAACGACGACGACGAGCAGCCCGCACACAGAGACGAGACAATGAAAATGCAAGCAAACCCTCCCTGAATTGACTTCTCCGGCCGCATAAGCGAAAGGGATCGGGGAACAGGCGGACGTAGTGAAAAGGAGAGAAGAAGAGAGCCTATGGTCGGGTCTCGACTTGAGGACGTACGGATTTCTTCCTTTAAAGGAGATATTACAGCCAAGCAGGTATCTTCATTTTCATGAAATAGACGCGTGCGCTCAAGCCAAAGAGAAATTGTTCTGACTGGGTAAGAAAGTAACTCGAAAAATGTACGCGAGGCAGCAGCTCACAATAGTCCAGCATAGTGAATGAAAGAAGCTATCTCTGCAACAATATCCGCAAAAATATTAAAAGTGCAGAAAACATAAAAAAAATTGGGTAAAATAATTGATATGCACGAGAAATTGTTATTGTTATGAAATATGATAACATATTATTATACGATTACCTATATTTGGACTGATTTATTAGCGAGTACAAAGTTTATCACGGTGTCTTTGCGCGAAAATAAAGTAGGTTTTTTTAAATCTTCTAATATTATAATTTGAGCAGGCTCGCGTGCTGAAATCTCTCGCATGGTAAATTTCAAACGACATATTCGTAAAGTACTGCTTTCCTGCGCCGTCGCAGTCGGGGAAGAGGGTGCACGCACTCAGCTCAACTAGGTACAAGCAATGGAAAATAGCCATTGTTGTGAGGCACAATACGTGAGGGCCTAATTGTCGTTTGGCCCCGCGCATTATGCGGGAAGACGGCGCGCAATGCAAAATGCAGGTATCCTTCGACGCAGTCGTGTATAAAAAAAATCTTATATACAAACGCGTTTATAAGGAGCATAAAATGCTGCGCAATCCGCAAATTGGATAATAAGTCTTTGAAATTACGTGGTAGCGGTAGAGAGACCTTTCATTACTAACAAACGGCAAATGATGCTCGCAAAGTCCAATTTAAGATATGTAAAGAGATAATACGTTTCTTTTTTTACGAAATATATCACATATATAAATATATAAAATTATATAATTATATATGATAAAAAGATAAGTACGTTCTCTGCGAAGATCATTATCGTCATAGGATATTTTTAAAGAAAAGCAACATGATGAATATGACAATTCTAGATTTTCTGTCTGAGAATAGAAATCAAGCCCTCCCGAATTATTTAAATAAGAAAAAGTGACTCTCTCATCAGAGTTTGCGAAGTGGAATGCGATAGAAAACGATATAAATCGCATAAAACGAGAGATTTAATCGTGATTGCATTAGGATCGAAAACGACCGATCGAAAACGAACGTCGAACGTAGATATTCGGTGATTAAATCGAAAACGGTAGCTTCGTTCTTGCCGTATTCCTGGCACGCAACCGTTAATCACGAGCCCTTGCCACTTACTCTCATCGGAAGAAGGCGAAGACGAGATTTTTCTGCACGACTGCACGCACTTCGGATCTTATCATCGTACGCTGGCACTTCGCATTGCGTTAATAGCCACGTAATGCGCTTCTTCAAGAGTTTTCTTCGTCGTATTAACGTCTGCGCCGCCGCAGGCTGATGGCGGCCAATTAGCCGCTCGCGGAATGATGAATGGCCGAGCGCTTTATCACTTTATGCGCGGCAGTGGCACTGCGTTGCAAGAGAGACGATAAAGGGACATCTACATTAATATTACGTCATCAATATTAGCAGAAATGAACGGTCTTATAGGAAATTAATTGAGACCGCAACGTGTATATTGCACAACGTAATTAATATCTAACAATGAGTTTGTAACGATCAAAGGTTCCAGCGATATAATTGGGAATCATGGAGGACGTGCTTTATTCCAAAACTGAAATAGTTTTCTTCACATAAAAATTGATTACTTAACGATTAATTTAATTTGTAGTTAAAACCAAGCATTTTATTATCTTTTCCCTATTAATGAATAAAAATTAACTATCAAATGACGGAAAACTAGGTCGATATTGTCTGGGGCCATGAAGAGGGAACAGCGGACGAGCTTTTGTTCGGAATAATTATTCAAGTAATAAAATAGCCCATAAAATGTAACAGTAAAATATTTAAAAAGTACATCGTAATAAAATGAATAATTGAGTCTACAGCTCGAACAGGGGCTCTATTCTTTAACCTCGTTTTACTTATACACGCATACGCGCACACGCGATTCATAAGGTCAGACGGACGAATTTTATTTTACCCCGTTCACGTTATTGCGCATAAAAATGGAAGCGGCTAAGTAATAACGAAAGTAACGGCACGAGACCAGACACGTTCTCTGACAATAATCCGGTAAACATAGCAGCTCAAGAAATGCCTTAATGCAAGGTGTCGAGGCAGAGCGTAGTCAAATTTGTGTTCACGCCGTATAAATCAGATACGATCTTCCGGAACGTCGACGACGCACGGTTGAATCTTCCCCGCTATTCCTCTTTGCGCTCCTCGCTCTACCCTTCTCCATCCTTGCCAGAGACCGAACAACTTTCCACCTATTGTTGCGACACACAGTATTTTGTAGCCGTCGCAGCGAGATGTTATTTTTTTATTTGAACAAAGGATCTTCCTTGCCGTGTATTACTCTTCTTCCCGCTTGTCTCGCTCGTCACCCCGCTCGCCGGTGCCAAGGGGTTGGAAATTAAACAGGGGGATGGTTGACACAACGCGGAATGATCACCGGACGTACATGTACGAGAGATCACTCATCAGACGCTTAACCTCTCGAGGGAAAAAGTTAGAATATAACGCGCAAAATGGCTCGATATTCGATTTGCGGAATATCTGTGAAAAACATCATAATAGACAAATAAAAAAACTTGAATACATGTGTAGGAAAATTCACAAAATAATTATTATTAGGCACCAAGATCCGCCGCGACCGATATGGGCTTTCTTTCATATTTATATTTGCATGTGTTTGTGTTCTCTATAGCAAAGGCCAGCGTCGGTATCGTTTTAGGAGCAAGACATTAACGAAGGGTCACGATGATTAAGCGGTGATGCCATTCTGATTTAGTCACTTCGAATAATATTGCGGGACCTATAATAGTTCTCCCTATGCTGCATCGAAATTAAGGAGATTTATTGCACTTTTAATTAATAAATATAAAGTCGCGTATTTAATTTTTCTTACTCACATTCGATTTATTAAATAGTGCTATTTAACATTAATACAATTCGTTTAAGTTTTATTATATTGTCGCGGCAAATTCGCAACAATATTGTGTCGACACAACAATATACAAAATATATAATAGGATAGTTTTTAATAGAATAAAATAATTTATTAAATTATTTAAAAGAATTTCTATTTAAGCTATTTCTAGTTTGAATGCAAATGAAAAAGTTCAAGAGATTATGTATCATTATTTAACTGTGCCAGAAACAAAGTGTATATCCCTCCATTGTCTATCCCATTATTTTACACTAGAGACCCTGATTTTGATCTCTTGGAAATAGAATACATCATTTAATGCACGCAATTAATCTCCATTGTATTAGATAAAGCTGCGAGTGCCGTTGTGAGCGGTAATTAACGATTATTTAGTATCCCGTCGCAGTCGTCGGAATATCAATCGCACGAAAACCAGCGAATGCGTGTAGTACTCAACTTCATCAGCGTTGTTGTTAACGCATAGCTGAATATTAATGAGGAACGTTAACCGGTGTGTTCCGGACCTAATTAAAGGTTATTATACTTGCAAATAAATTGGCCGAGATAAATTCGTTCGACATATTCGTTCGCCGTATGGCTCGACGTTTGTCGCGACGCTAATTGATTTAAGTAATTATTATCCGTAGCCACACGCTATCAATCTGTCGTTCGGTCCTCTTCGTCCGGGCTTTTTAGATGTAATTTATCTCGTTTCGCATTCAATATTCTGCCGACGCGTTTATCGATCAATCGCCCGGGCGACTGTCTAATTGATTTCGTCGCGACCCACGGTAGAGGCGGTACAGGGAAGTAACAACGAGTTGTCCCGTCTGGACGCTAAACTGCTTAAAATTGTAGTTCCATCGTCCGGTAACCCCCGAAACGCAAATTACTGTCCCGGAAAGGACTCGTCGCCGGATACACCGAAATATGGTCAGTCATTAAATTTAATGAAACGAAAATACGAGACGTGGGAGAAGTGCCACTCGCGCTTACACACCGTGCTCTCCCTACGTGCTGAAGAGATTTAGGTATTAAACCGTGGTTTAAGGGATTGACTAAAATGGTCGTTTCGTAACGAACGCTTTGAGAGTGTGTGCTTGCGCGCGGTTAACTGCACGTGCACGTTACAGTATAAATACACGTGCGCTAGAGCACTATTTTACTTTTTAATCCTTTCAGTGTCACCATGGCATATTATATGTCACCATCCACTCTGGCATACTGTATTTTTTCATACCGAAATTGGATGAAAAACATAATTGCTAACAATAATTCAGGGTTGGAAAATAACGCGTTGCTTGTAATAACGATAACGGTAACTTACTTTTTCCAATGGGTAGCAAGTAATGATAACGAGTTACTTTTTTCAATGAGTAACGAATAATGATAATGAATTACTTTTTAAAAGTAATTTTCCCAACCCTGCAATAATCAAATTTGTAGATCAATAACTCATAATTATGATTCTGAAAACTAATTCGTAATTATTAATCGTTATATTTATATTCGTAATTAATTTATCGTTTTTTATTTAACACGTTATATAATTTTTTTATGTCTCTCCTAATCACATATATTATATTCGATCTATTATTTCTATTCGTATATTATTACAAATAAACATTAGATGTGAATATTATGTGTTAACAAAACAACTTCACGGATAAAATGTAATATGGACGTGATAAATCAAGTATCGTAATAATAAATAAATAAAATCGTTTTCTTTATGCAAAATCCTTTATGCAAATATTTCGCGGGCAATCACTCGAAAGTAACTGATAATCGCTGCGAGAATATCACGTTAATAATAGACATAGTCTAATTAACGATTGGACATGCCGTCAGTGTCACCGTTAAACTAAATTGAGCTGCTCACGTGAATTAGGAATTTCTGCATAATTTTGACTGGTACGTTGGTTTATTATTATACTGCGTTTATTATTATACTGCACTTGTATACCTCTCTGGCAAACGAATTTCCAATTTTTCGTAACATTGAATTTCTTTCATACGTCGTGTTGATCGTTGCGACGACGTATCGCGTGCGAATTATTCCATTTGAAACAGTCGAAGCGTTGTACTTTTCGACGAGATTAAAATAATGAAATATGGATTAAAATCTCAAACAATGGAAACGATTCATCCGCACAATGCTCGGCCAACACGACGTGTATACACTCTCTCATTTCAAATCGATATTAAAACGGCGGAACGTAACGCGGTGCGTTAACGAATCGCGTACATTTACTCGCTTTCTGCATCCGTACGCATATATATCATTAAAAGCTCCGCTGATTAGACGAAACTCTCAAAGCGACGCGGGAAACGACGACGTCGTCGTTATCGCTACCATGTTTATCGCAATTACCAAATGAAATCGGCGCGCCGTTATTAAGCGCGGACTAAATGCACTTGCGTCCACCCGGTGCACTCTACGTCGTCACCGATAGCTTGGCAGCTGCGCGTAATAATTACGAAGCGATACACGATAACGAATCGTCACCGAGTCGTAAACGCTAACGACGCACCCGCACCCCGTTTCCCTTTCTTGTTTTGTTCCTTCCCCATCGTCTCTTCTCGCATCGCCCTCCTCCATCCTCTTTAGCGCTCGCGATCTAATAATATGTACTTTCCTGCAATGTTCTTCATTACTCATTCATCCTCGCGCGCGCCGACGACGTATCTCCGTTTTACCTTTTTTTTTTTTCTTTTTAAGCTTTCGCATTCCATCATCTCGTGCGTCTCTGATGCGCGTAAAAATGCTTACGTAGACAGACGACTTATGGCGTACACGTAAACGCTTTCTACTTAGTGGGTGTTTTTTTTTTCGCCGATTCCCTTCCTCTCTCTTAAAGTCTGCGGAATTATATTTCCAGCTGGAGAGCGAAACCTCGGGCGTACGTGAATCATTAAAATGTGAACCCGAGAACGGCAGCGTTACCGCGGACGCCATATCGGGCAGCGCGCGGTTCGAGAGCAAATTATCTTGCTTAATTAATGTCGCGCGGGCGAATAATTGGAGAGGGTGTGGGGGGGAAAGCCGTAACTCGAACCATCACGAATCGATTTCTGGCCTTCCTCTGCGGTCCGTATCCCGGAACTCCCCTCCGTTTTCCTCCCTTTCCCTCTCGAACCCGACTCCTTCTATCGCTCCTCTGTTTCACTCTGCTCGGCCCGTGTAATTTCTGCACACGAGGCGTTTGATCTACGCTTTTGCGGAGACAGGACGATTAAAAAGTGCCATGGCGACGATGCTGCTTCGCCGGCGAACCCCTCTTCTACACTCTCGTGAATCCCCCGGGCGATGATGACGAGGTCCACCATCGCCTCGCGTCCCTTTGTTGACTAAGCAACGATGCTGACTGAACTGCGGATTATATCGGTTTATCGGACCAGTGCAGTCGCATCATTGAATAGCGAGTGTATACTTCATGAGGGCTATACGATCCGCCGATTTTCGCCTCGTCCCGAAAACTCTCGAGAGAAATGTTTAATTCGTACGTTTCCGAGCGGATGGACTACGCGCACGAATAAGTAATAAAGCCACATTAACGCTCGTTAATACCGAGACGTCCGGTAAAGTTTGACTAATTCGACGTTCGGTAGTCAAGCAGTAGGGGAGACCGGGGGCAAGTCGGCCAACTTTT
>NJRL01000026.1:206702-250190 GCA_003063815.1 Aphaenogaster rudis | reverse complement strand
GAGTATAGGTCGTCTCACACACCGAGCAACTTCTCTGAATAGAATAAGCCGATTTCGCGTACCAACGGGCTCGCTCCGGTTTGCGTTCAAAGTGTCCACTGGTTTTGCACGAACACCTTGTAATGAAGCTGCTAATTATACTTATGCAGACTAAAAAGCGTTCTTCTGTCCACCGGCGCACGAATGATATTGATTATATTGATATCGATTATATATATATATATATCATCAGGCATTTTGATAATTATTTTACCAGCAAATGTTACAATATTTGCTCGTTACTTATTAGTAAAAAAAAATCTTTAATCTTTAAATTATCTTTAAATTAAGACTCGGAAATATAATTCATGAATTCGATTTAATTATTGTATGACATGTGATACGTAAAAAATAATGCTATGCCTCTTGTTTGCTTTTACAAAGAAATGGTAAATTGGGACGATAAGGAGATGTAGGGAGAGACGAGTAGAAAGAGGTAGAGGGAGAAATGCGACAGGAGGAGAGAGTGGAACTTGGAGAAGCCTCGCGCGATCGATGTTAGAAGCGGAGAGGTGAGCTTGGGTTTCTACGGATTTTCTGGGGGACGATACTAACAACTCGCGTTCTTCCATCGAAGAAGTCCGGTGTATGTACCGCCATAACGTATTCTTTGCTTTCAATAGAACGTCGCGAAAGTATTTTATCATGATTGGATCATGTTCTTCTATACTGGTATCGAAAAATAGTGACAAGATACCAATGTTGTCTTGTTTACTATAGAATTTCATAATAATACACTTAAAAGATGTCAGTTTTCTGTACTAACAATAAGTACTATGTACTAAACTCTTTAGTATTGCAATATTTACTAATCGATCAATGAATTAATGATTGATAAATTAAGACAAATAAAATACATGGTATCAAGAAGAAAGGAAATGAATTAGGTTAAATACTAAATTCATATATACATACATCCCCTTTCTTCTTAATACACAACGTATTTTTATATGTCTTAATTCATCGATCATTGATTCATTAATTGATTAGTAAATGTTGCAATATTAAAGAGTTTAATACGTAGTATTCTAATTATTTTACTAAATCTAATATTCTTATAAGAAATTTATTTTAAAATATATAATCGTGAAGTGACATTATCGTATTGATCGTGGAGGAAACTAGTTTTAGCGAAGCTACAATAGAACGAAAGCGTCTGTAGTCGAGAAGTCATGCAGGGGTCCGAAAACATCGATGAGTAGAGCAGTCTCCGGTTTTGCAGTCGTCCGACGAACGTGCGGAAGACTATGGCCCATGCTGGGCCCATTCATCCCGTTTACACGGCCATAGCCAGGTGTGTTGGACGGCAATTGCGGATGCGATGCGTCCTTTCCGGCCTTGATGAAGGTGGAATATGCGCGAACACGTTTTCGGACCCCGTGGACGTCGAACTCGGCACGAGCAAACGACACGGTGTCAGCCGAGCAATGCCAAAATGTTGATTCGGAAAATGTCATCCTTCATGTAGGTTTTCGCGGTATTGTTGCACAGAAAAATTCTTTCAACTTTCTGCTATTGAGCAAGAATATCAATGGGGGGAGCGTCGTTTGCGATTTTATATAGACAGAATGAATGAATTTCCTCCTTTCTGAATCATCAAAGAGAGCCTGAGAAGACTGAAACATTCGGTGCTTTTGGTACTTTTTTATGCTTTTTTTATTTACATTTGCCATAAATAATTGCGCATACAATTGCCATTTTTGTTCGATTTTCCTTTGTTATTACGATTTTATGTGGTTATATCAAATAACGAATATTATGACGCTTCATATATTATTACACTTCATGCATATGTTATATTCGCAATCTGTATTAAATGAAACTTCGCGTCATAAATATATGTGTATGGATTAAATCCATTAAATTTATCTTTTATTGTAATTACAATATTAAGGTGTTTGTCCAAAGAATATGTGGGCATTTGTAAGGCGAACGATCAATTTAATTAACTTCAACAAAGGACATATGAGAAAGAATCGATGTTGTGCGACTGTCTGCGTGCCGATAGTGCGTACCCCTCGGTAATCAGACACCCTTGCACTCTTCGGAAAGACAGACACGTTGAATTTTTTTACTGCGATACGGAAATATTTTTTACGCGTTTGAAATCATGTACTTTCCTACTTATTTCTTGATGTAGTAATTTAAATATTATGAATAAAACGACACGATTTTTTACGATACGCGAGATAGTAATAATAGAATACGTTTGTGAGAAGCATCGTCAGATTGCTGTTAATGACTTACCTGCACTCTCGATTCCGGTAAATTGATTTTCATAGCCACTTCCTCACGCATAAAAATGTCAGGATATTTCGTTCTTGAAAAAAGTCCTTCTAATACATCCAACTGCGATCGTGTGAATGTCGTTCTCTCCCGCCGCTGCTTTCTTGGATTACCTTTAATACAGAATTTTTAATGGAATCGAATATCATAAGATTTTTTTATTTGCTATTTTTATTTATGATTTTTCTCTTATGTATTAGATATTCATGAATGACATCGATACTGATATTTAATTAATGTGCTGTAATACGTTTCTCGCTTTTCTTTCTAAAATAATAATTGATATTTGGGAAAAAATTCCCTTTTTGAATCTTTAATTTGCAATTGCATTATTTCGCGCGGCATGATATCAACAAATGAATAAATTTCACTACGTTACTTGTACATTACAGTGTACAGGTCAACTACATTTAATAACTAATCGATAATGATTAATAAAATAAATAGAATAAATGAACCGGTTATTAATAACTAAATTAATAGCAGTAATAATATTTTCACGAGTTGGAAGCAACTTTGATACATAATGCAAAAGCTTTTACATTAACACGATTAATGAATAATTTTGTATTGTATCATTATTAGCATTTCTGCGCTTTACCAACGTGCTTTCTCCAATTGCAGTACAATATTATAATTTATTATGACAATTTTCTCGCGTTTTTAATATAATTATACTAATATTTATAAAACTCGACAGATACAACAGCAATCTAATGTTTTGCATTTTTTTATTTACGTTGATAAATATACCGAATATGCAACTCAAAGGTAAAAAGTTACTCCCAACTCGGTTTAGTTAAAATTAATAAAATATGATGGGCACTCACAGTAGACGGACTCACCGGTGGGTGTACAACCGGGATAACCAATGGTGGAGTGTAACGCATCGATCGGCATGCTGAGACCCATGTAGGGCGCTGTTTTGAGAGCGCCATAGGGCCCCGCGGCGGACGCGCCGAACGCCCCGGGCCCAAAGAGTTCGGAGGCCGAGGTGGTGGAGGCGGCGAGGCCCCCGAGATCGGCGGCGCCGGCGCCCCCGCTGCAGCCGGAAGTACCTCCAAGACTGTTCGGCCACATCACCACCCCCTCGGCCCCCAGCACGACCACCCTCCCGCCGCGGTCTCCCTAAAGAGACGTCCTCGACGTCCAAGTTATACGTTCTGTCTGAAAAATCACAGAAACGAAATCGAAATTATATAAGAGTTCCTCAAATCGACGGTCTACCTTATTAAAAAATATATATGTTTGTTTCACATATAAATGATTATATACTTGTCATCAGACTGAATTATAAAATATTTAAAAATCACGGTTAATAAAAAATACAAAGCATGCAGAATAAATAGAAATTATAAAATGTCGAATCATAAGAGTACAAATCGTCTTTCTATCCAAGAATTGCAAACATTATTTATTAGAAGTGCATTAAATAAGAAAAAAACAAACAGATATTAGTTTTTCTCTCTCTCTTTCTTTTTTTCTTTTTTACCAATATTTTTTCTTTTGTTTCGATTATTTTCTTTTTAAAAAAGTAAAGTTATTTTCTTTGGAAAAGTAAACAAGAGCCGACTCTGAACATCACGCATCTCGCAAACCTTTTCAAAATTCAAAGTAAAATTCTCCTGTTATCAGGTAGACTGTCTCACGTCATCAAAGAGAGAATAGTAAGTGCTTTAAACAAACACAAGCCGATTGTGTCGTTCGGCATGGAAATAAGAATGACGCGGTTGGCAGCTGCATGCGGGGGATAATCCAACGAAGGTGCAACAGGACTCCGTGGTATTCTCAGGGAGCCACAGCTCGCAACCTAATTCCGAAAATGCATCGCCGGGCCGAAAACCGAGAACGGCGAACAGGAACGTCGAAAGGCTCGACCCTGAATACGCGCAACACGCTCGCAGCCTTTCCGTCGTGCTCTTAGCCGTTGACTTAAGTCGCGTTTTATCCTCTCCGATTACAAAGTCAGGAACGGCTATCGCTCCCCCTTCCTTTCTGCACCATCAGGGACGATCCACCTTCTCCGGTGGTGGCAACTTGTTAATTTGTTTGCCCCACGTTTATTACGTCTGTGCACATCTGCGATATGCCGAACGACGAACGAAACGCCTATTGTTTCCTGTCTCCCGGACGTCGCTGTCCACATGTTTCGGATTAAGGGATACTAATCGTTAAGTAATTAATGCACAGTGAGAAACAATTGAATGACGACAGCGTTACAAGCGTCACGATGCGGACGAGTGCTTATTGAATATAAAATGCAGGACATCCTGGAGATGTTGGCCGGCTTTAAATACATTCATTCTTTGTCACGTTACCAATTATATTATAGTGCTGATTGTCCGCGTCCAGCGATGTAATTAAAAAAGATGTTCAGAAAAGATGTAATTAAAAAGATCTTTATACAAATCCAATATATTTTTCGGAGCGCTGAGTTTTATACAACGGCGCAATCCACGGTTTAAATTAAATCTAGGTGAACTAAAGTTGGGATTTTCAAAATACGAATAGTTAGAAGTCTCATATTCATGCGGAAAGATTTCTACTTGCGAAGACACTAACTCGTTTAGCCGATATAAATGTGAACGTGGCTGGATTCGAAATGCGTGATTCCGAAATGAAATCTTACACTAGTCCGTCTTTAATAACGTATTGTGTTCCGTTTCCTCACTTAACTGCGCGCTATATTGAAACCAGATTTCATTGAATAGAACCGCGTCATATATACAAAAGGCCTCTTCAGAGTACTAATAGAGCTGCCGCAGCGTGAGTCTTTTCGCGCAAATATAGATGAAACATCCACATTCACCCTCGTACTCCGTAGCGTATGTACATTGCATCCTGTTGCGTTCGCAATTGAAATTCGTGCTCGACTACTGTTGAAATTTGTTCTGCTGCAATTTAACTACCGGACGCGTAATACGTATGATAAGTGGCTTTATGACATATCTATCAGTCGACACTCTGACGGTTTAAATATATATAATCACGGTATTCTGGTAAACAAATGCTACGAGTTTACGTAGCAAAAAAAATTTTAATCTCGCAAATTAGAACGTTAAATTTACCATTAGAAAATGAAAATTATTTACTTTGTGCAATTGGATACAAGCCGTATAGCAATTTACACTCTAAAAGGAATGAAGTTTTATGCCGATAAAGTAACGCTTCTTTTTTCTGGAGTATATAGAGCGACGAGCGCTTCATAGACATTACATCGCTCCATGAAATTACGAATACTTAATATCGTAGACGTAAAAGGTGAGCTCGCACAGTATTGCATTTCTAATATTACGTCTCATTACGCTCGCGTGCAAATTTCCTCCAATCTCCTCGGGACCGGAATAAAGTTGCTCGTTGAAAAAGAATCCATAGAGTATACACTACCCCGTGACGCTGCCTCTCGTCCCGGTTATATTAAAATTTTGTTCGGTATGAAAGGAAGGGCAAAGGACGAAGAAAGGCGGAGCATTCTCCCGAGTCCTCCTAAAATCAGTCAAGCGCGAATCTCCACTTTTGTGCACTTATGTGCCTCGCGCCGGCCACAAAGCACTTGTTACATACCATCCAGCATGGGCGAAAAACGTCGAAAACAACTGTCACTTCCAAAAAATTTTTAACAATGACTGCACTGCGCACCCTCGCGTATTGTACGACATAAACTTTCTCTCTCCTTCTCTCTCACCCTTACTAATTTTTTTATTTCAATAACAAACACATACACATTCATACAACCTTTCTCTTAATGACATCGCCAACTAGTTGTATATTTATCACTACATAAAACCTGTAAAACTCGAATATATATCTTTATCATTAAACCTAATTAAAATTTTTCCTTTTAAAATTCTGACTATTACATCGAAAATAAAAGCACAACCGAAGTGTATTGTCGACAAAGTGGCAGATTTATTTGCACTTTCGTCATATTAAAACGGCATCACGAGAGAAAAACAAAGATAGAAATAAAAGGTGAGGGAGAGAGCGAGAACGGGCATTCTACGATCCTCTTATTGCAGTAGCCAGAAGTCTCTTTATTTTTGTGCACTTTGGTGCACGGGACAATGCACTTGTTACAGACCGCCAAGTGTGGACAAAATGCCTAGGCCGCCACTCGATTGGCCCTCGAGGGCACTCGAGTAGTCTACGACCCTGCGGCGAGCCCGAGAGAAACGGTCGAACTAGAGAAAGATAGCTAGGGTGCCTTTTACACCCGCGCGTACTTTTCCGACCCTCCTTTCCGAAAATCGATCTCCCGCTGCAACGAGTTACCCCCACCTCGACCCTTCGACAGTTCGGCCCTAGTGCAAACACTTTGCGTTACCAATCGACAGATATATACCGGCATGCCGTCCCTAATGACTGTTAAATCCCCATTATTACGTCCCGGCGTGTGTGCTGCACGGGAGGGAGAGAGATAGAGGTTTACCCTCTCGTTGCTAAAGAATACGATTTACGGATACGTCCGGCAGATCGTATCTGTGCGGATCAGTTAAGCCAACAAGGCGCACGTGCGCGGATATGCGTTTCGCTGTTGCATTTTAAATCCGCAGCAAATTCCTCCGAAACCTAGCCCGATAGCTATTCTAACCCTTTCCGTCATCACGATTCTATTTTGAGACGAGGGGAATTTTTCTTACCTGTAAACACGAGTAAGTGGTACCTTCCGAGTAAATGAATCCGGGAATTCTCAGGGAATTTTTTTACATGATTTGAGTAAACACCATGTCTATGTTAAAATCATTCAAGTCGGTCCTTTATGACTGAAGATCTCCATTTGATGCATGCTCCATGGTGGCTATCTTGACAAAGATACTCTCAGTGGTTTGCCATTGGCTTCCGAGAGGTGGTGATCAATTAAAAATTTGATATGTTTTGGGTGGATTTGAACCTGGATCTTTGGCACAGAAAGCAGACGCGCAACTCTTACGCCACGATCACCACCAATCTTTCGTAAATTTCGCTAAGACTACAGCTGAATATTTTTCAGCAGTTCGTTCTCATTGTTAGTTCGCGCGGTAATAATTCGTGGGGGAATCATAACGGAAAGCAGAACTCGCGCAGATTCGGTCGCAAGACGCACACATCGGAAACAAGTCGCAGCATCCGGATTCATCGCGGGGGATGCAACGTCGTTTCTGCATTAGGTAGCGCGGTTTGCGGCTTCGGTACATCCGGCGGTACACGAAGAACGACACACTGCCGTAGCTATCCCAGAAAGTTAAGTCGCGGCCGCATTGTTTCCAGGAGTATTTGCACACAACCGCATTGTTCCTGAAGAGCCCGCCCCGTATAGTTCCACGATGAACGTATACGTACGTTGCGTGAAGTGCAGCCGTGCGCGAGTATCGCGAGGAAAGCCAGAAGGTACTTGTAAAACGAGCGAGGTATTAACTGATTCTATGGACGATGTTTCGAGATTACGTCGGTGCTCAAAAACTTCGGCGCAAATGCGCATACGTGCTCTCGTTGTGATAAGTTTGCAATAATCTTTACGCGTTAAATACATCTTCGTTCCTGTTTCCAACTACATAATTTAATGTTTCTCGATATCAGCCGTAATAAACAAAATGTAAAATTTATATCCTCCATATAGCACACTGCATCGTACAGCGAATTGTTGCGATTTGCCTCGTTTGAGTGAAAATATTCATGACACTAGTAGTTGACAAAATATATAAGAAACTTTCTCATTACCTATTGAATAATAAAATTCATAATTATAATTCAATTACCTAACGATAACAACACCGGACGGTCGCAGCTGTGGCCGAGCTCGTAGTCGGGTCCACGTCGGGTCCTCGTGCCTCACGAAATAATTATCTCGGCATCGAGAGCTCGAACTTCTCGGCAAGACAGCTTTACATCGCGGAGTCGCGCACTTTATGTACCCTGGATTGTATTCGGATACCTCTGTCAAGGGGCCGCATGCACGTAACCATGCGCACCGAGTCGTGCACAGGGAAGCGTCTCTACGGGGAAAGGAATCGCATTGAATGCAATCTTAGCCCCGGGTATACGGTGCGTTTTGTTGCGCGTTCATTGAGCGTAAAACTTAATTCCCGTAGAAATTCCACAAGGTATACACGGGGTATACCTCCGCCGGGGGCTTGTTCTCCGGTAGTTAGTCTTTATTCTCGGCCGGCAAAAAAGGAGATGCCAATGGGGGCTGCAGCCCGCCACCGACGGGGATGAGCCTCCTTCGTTTCGTCCCTCTCCTCCCTCTCTCGCCTACACCTGCCTCCATTCCGCTTCATGCTCCTTTATGTTCCGCCCTGACGGACGGTGGAACTTACTGATTTCTCCGAGCCAATTTCGAGAAGGTTTTGTTCCCTTGGGCCGATGTTCACGGTTCTATGGTGGCCACGTCAATCCTCCCGTCGAAGGCACGGCGCGACATTGGGACCCGTTCGCACGTGATAACATCGACCAGGGATTCCGAGAGACTTGATGCTTCGATGCCAAAGCCGAGATTCAATTCGTGGCAGTAAACCGGGAATGGAAACTATGGCGTCTCTTTAAGATTTTCACGTTTAAAGGAGTGGTTTTAGTTGATTACGTATTCTCTCTTGTGCGAGTTTATATTACAAGTCTATTAAAATTAAAGAGTAAAAATTTGCATTTTTATAATGAAATCTGTCACCTGATTGCACCTTCACGTAAAATCTCATTGCGAAAAGAATAAATTCTTGTTGGAAAATAAACTTTGTCCTTGCATGCAGACTGTCCATCGTAGAAGCCTTGGAAAAACTTGTCAACTTCGTTGTTCGGCTTCCGTATCTTCTTCAGCACTGAAGTGATCGTATAATTCAAATATATAGATTATAAACTACGTCATTTCTCGAAGTTATTTTTAGTCGTATGAAACATTAATGTAAAGTAATTTAATTTCAATTTTTTAATATCTTGTTACACAAGAGCACGAATTCTTTCGAGTGACTTTGCGACTATCCAAAATTTTTCGCCGATCTTAGAATTATCTTCATTCGAGATAATTTGTCATTACAACGATGCGTTCGTCCTTCGTCGAATAGCTTTATGAATGTCGCTCGCATATTCATCGCGAAATTTTTACGTTTACGATGCAATTTGTAGATGAATTTTTAAATTCACGATAATCATAACTTCCTTTTTGCCCATCAAACAATCAACGCGACATTGTCAAACTTCCAGACAGCTGCATATCTAGAGGGCAATATTACATTCGTATACCAGATGTCAGTCGCCTTTTTATACGACACGATTTACAGACGGTAAACAGATAAATTCTTTTTAAACGAAGACCAATCATCTCTGTAATATCCTCCAATGCCTCTTCATTTGAAATTCTCACGAAGCACGACTTTATCACTCCAAATGTAGACTAGATCAGAATTTCTTCAGCACTATTCGATATGATGACATCTTTTTTCGATCTTATCGATCATTTGTATAATGAATCTTGCACATTGGTACTAACCAGTCGTCATCGCATCACATTTGTTGCGACAACATGCACGAAAATCTAATGTAATGCGCAAGATCGCGAGGCACATAGCAGCACTTTTTGTTCTTCACTTAAAAAACACGCGCTCTTTCGTTTTGGAATCGTACGGAGTTGCAAGTAACAGAGTTCTCGCATTAGATACGAAGATTGAGCACTGACTAGGATCCGAAATGTCCTGCGTTACCGCGAAGGACGCGCCAGCGTGTATAGACTGACGACGACGACGACAAGGAGACGAAGGACCTCCTCGTGGAAGGCGGACCTTAACCGGGAGGGAGGCAAGCCAAGAAGATTACCGTAAGCAGATTATTTCCGTGGAAATCCCGCTGGCCAACTCTCTCGGCACGCTACCACGCCGGGGCATTTCGGGATCGAAACTTCCCGCGAAACTGCAGGCGCGAACGGAAGTAGTCGAAGCTCGGCGCAGCGCGTTACAAGATCTGCTCTGACAGCAGCCGTCGGACATCGTAGATAAGATTATTGAGGGATCAAACATCGTACGATGTAAAATAGATCCTGACGAGATCTGTCGCGTAGCGTCGCGGAACCATCTTCTTTGGGGCTGCTGTTCTGTACGAAACTCGTACAAGGTCGTTAGTGTACTCTCATTTAATTATTATAATTTTAGTGGTTAATAAATTAATAAGTAAGGCTTTGTCGATTATATTAATTGATATATGTGACGTCGACAGAGATTTCAAGGTAAATGTAAGATTCCATTTTGATACAATGATTTCTGTGAGCGTCTGATAACGTTATGTTTTATCATTTTAACGTGACTGCCGATAAAATCATGTTCTGATTCAATTATTTATGTATACGAAGTGCACAACAAATTCTCGCAGGCAAAGAAGAATGTGGGTTTCAATCTGTGCCGTTTACATATTGTACTTTGAAAAAGTTCGGGAGTTTTATCGGCTTAGCCGTTTCCGGAGCAACAGATATTTCTCATTTTTCACGAAAAATGCAACATTGTGATTGGTACAGAATTATTAATCGTGCAATGCGAGATAGCGGAATTTTGCCGACAGCTGAATCTTTTTCGCGTATTATATATTGTCTAATAATTCCGGTTGCGGGCTCGATTAATAGCCATCAGGCAAATACGGTGGTATGCTTCTTTTTAGCGCGTAAATGTTAACGCCGCGCATTTCCTGGGGCCACGTACTCTTTCCCCGTCACTCGCGAAATTTCCCTCGCTCTGCGGAATTTCGCACGGTTATTTCGAAACAAGTTCGCCCACGAATTTATACATTCTCTCTTTGGCCGGATGAAAGCTTCCATGTACGCCTCGCCGATTAAATGTCGGCGTTTTCGAGGTATTCGCGCACCGCAGCGCCCGAATTCGGTTGATTCGCTCGGCCGGGATTCTCTCTGTCTCTTTTTTTTCTCGTTTACCGCGGGAAGTAATCGCAGAGGATATCCGCAATCCGCAGAAATCATAAAAACCGTGGCGTACGCAGTCGAATTCTGTTCCACGAGGGAACCCACGCAGTTGAGAGGAATTGGAGGAATGGTTATTAATCATTAAGTTTATAATCACTAAGCATGATGACATTTTTAACTAAATTTAAAGAGCCAGTTATTGTATATCGTTGTGTTACTGTGTTCATACGAATTCATTTATTATTATAAATATGTTCTGTACAATATCAATACAAGATTTTCAGAATGCACTTTTCTCGAATAAAATATTATCTCGGATATTTACAGAGGCAAGACTCGGCCATCGTAACAATTGCAATTTAGTAACAAATAATTATTAAAATTCTCGACGTTTAGGTATACGAACGTGCAGGAAGCTTTGTGGCTGTTACGAAACGAATCGTTAGTTCGATAGAAGTATCGTCGTGATTCGCGATGAATCGACATCAGCAGCGATAAACGACGTACTCGATTGTTATCTTCACATACAAACTTATTATCTGATGATTATTTAGGAGAGATACATACGCAGTTATAGCGCTGTTTTTAACGTTGTAACTTGTAAGGCACAATCTCCGCAACAACTCCGACAATACACAGAAGATTATGACAATATATTAGGACAGAAGTAGAAATTAAATAAATGGCAACGAACTCGACGATCAAAGTTTTGCTTCCTAGATCTAGATACTTCACTGAAGAGAGACTAATGACAATCTAAAAATACTACCGATATTATCACGTCTTACTAGAGGCACACGCTTATCAAAACTCGCGACAATGGAATTAGGTCAACCTCTCTCAGTTAGCCAACTAAAAGACACGGTCCTATTGATTAGCCTCGAACAATCGGAGCATCAGATTGTCCGAATAGATGTGTGAACAATATCCTTGCGTATATCTACGAACACGTGGACCTATGTAGGTCAGTAAATCGCCAGACAACGGAAATCCTAGGTGCACCATGACACCGGGAGACGAGAGTGACACCAGAGAACGCGAGACGAGACGATCTCGTAAATCCCAGAAGAAACGGGCGTATCCGCGAATCAATTCTCGATCGGTACGCCCTTCGACCCTTTGATCGCGTCACCTCAACGATCGCCGAAGGTACCACGACACAACGGACATCTCCGACGTCTCGGAAATAGCGGGAGGAACGCTACTCACCCGAGAGCACTTGTAATTACTGGCGCCGTTGCTCCCGCGTCGATATTCCTCGTCTTGAGCCCGATAATCCAGGCGAAGCCCCCGAATTCGCACTCCAACACACACCGTGGCCCGGCGCGTAATACTCGCCGGCGCGCTCCAATGTCAGAAAAGAGACGGGCTAGGTCGTTCGATCTCTCGGCACCGCGCACACCACTGAAACCGGCGCTTCGCCACGGCGTTTCGCCACTCCACCGACGACCGACTCACCGAACGAGCGCGACCGATAGCTCGTAGAATACGGATGTATACACGATAATGACTATTCTATTCCCTAATCCACCGGAGTCGTCCACCGGCGTGGCTCTTCTCTTTCTCCCTCCGTCTCGTTCCCTCGCGCTTGCCCTTTCTTCCTCCCTCTCTCTTTCTCTCTCTCTCTCTCCCTCTCTCTTTCTCTCTCTCTCTCCCTCTCTCTCTCTCTCTCTCTCTCTCTTTCTTTCTCTCACACTCTCTCCCGTTCCCTCCCTTTATCCGCGTACGTCTGTCCCGCTCCTTCTCTCTCTTTGCCTCACGGAATGTGGGACAGATGGACAGAGACGGGAGACAGCGCGAGAGACGGCGACGATGGTCGGTAGAGAGACCAGTGCGAGCGGCTATTATAGCAGGAGGGCGTAGGAGAGCGCTCGGCTCAACTTTTCACGAGAACTTTAGTTGTTACAGATCGCTCTCTTGGTCGAGGGGTTATGCGCGAGGGGGATGTTCGCTCGCCGGTCCCTGGCGGGGGAGGGACGTCGACGTCGAGCGCATGGAAAGGGAACGGGATGCGCGACGTGGTCGCGAAACGACAGAGAAACAGCCACAATGGTACGAGAAAGGCGAATGTGGAAGTGAGAGAAGGTGCGGGACTGAAGGTGTTCCGAAAAGAGGGAGAGATGCGCATCCCCGCGCGAGGAGGGGATAAGGAAGGTGGGGAAGGGAGCGGAAGGAACGGGCGCGAGAGAGAGGGTGGCAAAAGAGACGAAAGGAAAAGGGAGACAGCGATCGATTCTGTACCACGGTGCGAAGCGAGAAGGAACAACATGCGCCGTCGAACCGCGTCGACTCGTACCAGAATTGGCGTGGCAGGGGCTGTACCAACGTCGTTGTCGCCGCATAGTGGGGCACCAATGGGAGCTGGGGGTACGCCAATCTCACCAACCGCGATGGCAACGCCGTGTGACAACGGCGTTAGGTACAGTCCGTCTCTAAAAATATACTCAAACCCGGAGAGGTCCCTCTTCTCTCCCGCTCTTCCTGTCTCTTTTTCGCTTCGCAACGCAGGCTTCCCTCGCCCTCATCCGCAATGTATCTTTCCCGCTCGAAGGTGTACGAATAGATTACGAGAAAATGGGTAAGAGTCGCTGGCCATTACTTTGCGATGTTAAGAGCGAGCATGTTTTGGCACTCTGTGGTGGATGCGAAAGAGCAATTGACTCTTATTCGCGGTTATTCGTGGGGAGTACAGTTTTCTAAGACGAATGAAAGATTAAACATGTGTAATAGAAAGTCAAGCGTTAATGAGCGCGAATTTTGTTATGCTACATTTGTATTCATAATTTATATCCGAGCTTTATATAAACAAAGGAAACAATTTTATTGAAAAAAAAAAGGAAAATCTCTCGATAGCATTATTAAAATATTAATATCGGAATCATTAATTATTCTTTTATTCTCTATCGCATTTTGCGAGCACAAGCCTGAATATTATCACGTTGCAGTCGTCAACAAGTTTCGCTAATTTACTTACTCGCACATCTCCCTTATATAAACAAATTATAAATTTTAGCAATCAACGAGAAAGCTATATTAAGTCCTTATCGGAATAGATAAGGATTTAGCAGACTAAACAAAATACGCCATACCATTACGTAAACTTGCGAGTTACTTTATGTCTGCAAGGCACGAAGATATAATAATCACACGCGATAATTTCCGCGATCGCCTACCGTAATATTAAACGCACCGACAGAGTATAGATCACGCCTTATTAGCACGTTATCGAAAATCACGTTACAGCCTGTCTCAAAACCTGCTGGCACGCGCGATAATAATCCCGATGAGCGGATCCTCGGCTCTGATCCTCGGCGTCCTCTCGCACGCTAGATCTCAATGCCTAATCTCGTTACCGCTTCAAGACGCCGAGTGCGAATAATTTTTCTCCCCGACGATGGGTCTCGCCCCCCGATCCATCGGCGATCCTCCGCCCTTCCTTTTGACGCGCTCTGTAGCCAGGTGATAGCTACATACCCGCGGTATACCCGCAACATAGCAATTTAACTTGCTCACGTGCGAGCGGTTAATGCTCTTACGGGATTTCGAAAAGATCAGCCAGCATTACTATGCTATTAGCGTAGCTAAAACCGGCTTGCTTCCATAAACCTATACTAACGCGCGGCCACTTTATTCACCGCCGGGGCCCATTCATGCGCTCTTACGCCAATTTTCCTCATTGACGGATCGGGACTACGCCGTGCGAGACGTCGCGATTAGGCGCCGCGATCGCCGATGCCGCGTCCGCGCGTGCCGATTTCACACCGACGAATCCGGAGACGAATCCGAGTCTCGCCTCGCACGCGGCACGTCCATTTTGACAGACAGGTGAAATATCGGCGAGACACCGTCGTCTCGCTCCTGCTCTCTATCTCTCGCTCGCGGCTCGTGGCAATTAGCGATTCCGGACGCACGTGGCGCCGGTCGGCTAATGTAAATAGTGTCGTGTGCAGAGAGTAGTTCACCGCGCGGAATGTGTTTGGTCTGTTCTCTGGAGTTTCTCCGGAAAGATGCGAATGTGGGGAAGAATGAAACGACATGCGTACATAAATCAAGTATTCATACGTTTTCATGCGCTTTTTATTACGGCAACGGGTGGCAGCCGTAAATTGATAGAAGAAATTGTTTATCTTAGTATCTTTTTCTATCTCATATATCTAGAAGATGGAATGTTTGGTTCATTTGAAAGAACAATTAATATTGTTGAAATTTTGACATAAATGTCAATCAGCTTAGTTATGTTGATAATAAGTATATATAAACTAATTAATCTTCTTAAACTAAAAGCATGAATAAAAGAAAGAAGAATTATTTGTTAAAATGACGTATTTTTTAATATAACGTTACAGCTATTTTTGCAAACAACGGGATAATATGCATAGAAAGATTACAGATTTATTGCCGGTTTTAGCTCAAATTGCGCGATAAGGCGCATAAAACGCTCGCAGTTTTCGAACCGTAATCTACTCTGGTGGCATTAAGAGATCTGCATCAAATCGATAGTGGTATTACAGGTATTACACGGCATTAAAGTAAGAACCACCGATCCCAGTTTGACACGATTAATTAATTAACCGACGGCAATTCTACCGATGCTTTTTATCCGTGAAATTTTGTAAACGTGATATTTGCGGCAACATTAAGGTTCACGTGAACGTGTGATCTCTGGATTGTAACTCGTCATAAAATTTTCTTTCAGATGTCGCGCATTATAATTTTGGCGAATGCTACCATCATTAGTTAGTATCTAAAAAATTGGCTCGCTATCTATTTATATTCATTATAGCTTATCCGCTCGTAACGCCAAAACAGACAGGCGTTTGCACCTCTGTTATCTTGTGCACTCGCTACGCTGATTTCAATTAATGTAAGACGGCACTTAAAGATTATTATCCTCGTCACTGAACGAGACAAACGCCCGCAGCTGCGGATTATTCCCATTGAATTCCACTCGTGACTGCTGTCGTGAATTCTGTCGGTAGATTTACAGAACAAACGTTTTCGGAGGCATATTCCAAAACACAATATATATATCGTACTTAGTTATAAATCAAGATTATTCGTTTGTATTGTTTGGACTAATTAAAAATTGCTATACGATATAGGAGAAGGCGGGGCATAATGGGACCACGGGGTGTAATGGGATATGGTCGATATCTCTTTATAGAGATGCTGCCATGTAATGAAATGTATGGAAATTATTACTCTTAGATGCCCCTACCCGCGTGCTGTTATCAGTTTCCATATTATTTTTAGCTGAAAGATGCTAGAAATTATTTAATGCGTTCGCTATGCTCTCCGCGACTGCGAGTTACAGTTTCTTTGAGACATTTACATATGGTAAGCAAAGATAAAATTCTATTTTTTATTACCGTAAGTATATTTACGTTATTAAATAATCTTTTCTTGTCAATTTAGTAAAGTGTCTGTGCAAATATTGATTATCTGTGATGATTTATATTACCTAAAGTAAACTTATACATTTTAGGGCATAACGGGACAAATGTTTTATTTTTCCTTTTCATATGATATATCAGTATATATGTTATGTTGTGCAATATATTATTGTACTAAAAATTATTACACCACATTTTGATTTTCATTTATCTATATTGTAATAATATTTATATTTATATTTTTTAATGAGAAAAATATAAATAATTAATAAATAATTATTATTAATTGAAAGTGTAATACATTTTTACATATATTGCGTGTTGTAAAAAATCATTTCTAAGAAGTTTTGGACATTAATATTTGAGAAATAAACAAGTTTCATAAGGTATCCCATTATGCCTCGTATAAAATCCATACTAAGATTAACCCACGTTTTCGAAAAACAATATTTTCGTCCTTTCAAACTATTCTTTTGTAGTAAAATTTGTATTTTCCTTATCGTGAATATTTCAAAGAATATTTTAGTGCCAAACAAAGTTCATTTATTTATTTTTAATACGTTGTAAACTTGTATAAACCTTAGCGTTCCCGTTATGCTCCGGGTTCCCCTATTGTTTCATACATTAGATCAAAATTTGCCTCTTGAATATTTAAATAATTAAATTATATATATATAAATATTAGATTCATGTGTTTAATGGTGTAGAAAGAAGTGGAAATACATGGTCAAAGAAGCTTATATATGCAAATCGGAGTACCGTGAATTAAACAAAGTGACGACAGACCTCTCGACACGAAATTAAATCGCGAATTATGACCTCGGTGCGCTCATGCAATCTTCCAAGGACCTCGACGAGGGAGATCAGCCCCGGATATTCGGGAGGTCATCCCCTTTCTGCGGGCGCCAAAGTCGTTCCCGAAATCTCTTCTTGCACAGACGCTTAAGGACGACTCTCGTTAAACGATCGATGCGCGCGAAAGCGCATTCGTGCTTCGGCGCTTGAAACGCTCCCGGATTTTATATAGAATGTAGTTCATGCTCATCATCCCGAAGATCAGCCGGCTGAGCCGTTCGACAAACTGTTCGAACAAAAAGCACTGAAAAAAGACAACTCGGTGCAAATAACCTTTGCTACGTTCCGCCCCATCGTTTCCCCCTTTATCCGCGTCTTCCGTCTCTCTCCCTCTCATCTTCTTTTCTCTTTTGCCCCAGCAGCGTTATGTCCTTTGCCCAGAATTTGTCCGTCTCTTTTCCGTCCCGGCAAAGGCTCCCTCCGCCGCGACGAGGACTCTCCTTGTTGCGCTCGCGCGATGCAGGGCTCATTGACGAGGAGAGAACGGAATTTGAAACTGAGGCAAGCCGCTTATGAAGCTTTCGCGTAAATCACCGGTGAAAGTCACCGAGTTACCAAGTCAATGAATTACCCACCTCACCGTACCCAACGGGGTCACGCGCGCCTTGGGGTTAGTGAGAATGATAAGTGTCTTCCGGTTTTAATAGGATACATATACCTCACGCCGCGTTAAATATCTGACATTCATTGTATGATCGTTTAAGTTATGTCATCGTTTAAAAAATTTGTCAGATTAGAGCGCGTAAAGGAATTTTTTTTCAAATTGTACATAAATTTCTTCTTGAGATCGGCTGACAATTATAAATAGTATAAAAATAATATTAAATATGTACTATTATAAACGCAATAATAATATATAATATAATTAACTATGAATATAACTAACTAAATAACCATATAATATAACTAACTAATAATATTAACTTATTTTTTTTATAACATACTATATACACAAGTAAGAGTAATTTGGAAGATTGAGCGCGCATTTCGATTAATTCAATATCAACCGATTCAACGTCGACTTTCATTCGATAATCTTCCAATCTACATCTCGCGAGATTTACTTTCGTCATATGACTACCGTTCGATGCAGCAGCGTAATGTAAATTCGATTGACTCCATCGACACGATGGATTCCATTACAAGCATTGTACTCGGAATGTCCACCCACCTCGTTCGGCGAACACTACCCGGAGTGACAACGAACGCCATTGATAGTGATTGATCACGCGAGTTCAGATAGAATCACGGGAGAAAAGTGGACTTTAGATGCTCCACGGGTTTCGAGTGGATTTCGTTGCGGATGCATCGGTCTATTCTTTTCTAAGACAGATTTGCTGGTCATCTCGGTCGTTCCAGCGTTCTCAGCGTCATGATTCTAGCATTACAGGTGTTTCACGAAAACTACGACTTTCACATGAAAATATTTTTCACAGAAAATTAAAAAGATGAGATTTTGAGAGGATGTTTACATTAAGATCAGAATCACTGTGTTCATTGCTTTTCTCGAAGCCCGTGAAACTGAAATATATTTTTACGTTACTAATAATTTTGACGATATTCAATTGATTGAAATGAAGTTGCACAAAGAATGAAGGATTTTTAATATAAGATAGGTGAGATCGTCGATACAAAACTAATTATTGATCAGTGATAAGTAAAGAGAAAGGTAGTTGCTACATTTACATATTATCATAACTTTATATATATTATCGTAACTAAATAGGCGATAAAATAGCGATGTTTTTACAAGAATAAGGTTTAAACGGATTAGAAGAATTGTATGAGCAAGTTTCTCGCGTCAAGTCAAGATCGTCAGGCACTGACTCCCGATACGCTCGCAGATAATTTGATTGTGCCAGCCAATAGCGAGTTTCTAAGCGGTACCCCGCGGAGGGCCCAATCCCACGGCCCATTCACGTAATTCTGCACCGTAATACTCGCGGGACGCGAGATACCGATCGCGTACGACCAATAAGAAATTGATTCCACGCAGTCACCAACCTCAGCGTCATCGCCTTACTACGAATTTCTGCCCAGTGTCAAAATATAGGTACAGCCCGGTACCGTATCTGTCCAGCGACCACAGGGTTTTTTTCGTAGGTCACGATTTAACGGTCACATGGCTTTCAAAAAAGCAGATTATAATTACTGCAATCCCTATTTTTAATTTAGTTACATAATAAATATCAAAACATGTTAGCATCTCAATTGATTATTAGTTTGCAAAATAGACACGTCTTTTCTCCGTTGTGTTAGATCGAAGAGAGCGCTTAGAACAGAGGTGGCCAAACTTAGAAGCACCAAGATCTACTTTCAGCTTCCTCACCCCATCGCGATCTACTGTTCCCTATCGCAGCGATCTAAGTTTATATGTGAAATAAGCATGTTTATTTTATTTTGTAGGTTTGTGTTGCAATTGGGCATAAAACAGCAATAATTAAATTAATTATGATTACATTGCAATTACAACTGTTGTATTGTGAATTTTACGTTGTCACGCGATCGACCGCCCGAGTGTCCGCGATCGACCGTTTGGTCACCTCTGGCTTAGAACATAAAATTTTTATGGGACAGAAAGCCAATGCCGTCGCAGATCTTAATAATAGCGATTCTGTTACAATCGAGAGCCATAAGTCGCGTAACACGAGTAGCATGATGGACGATAGAATCTCGGGCAGCAGGAATGGGTGTCTTTGATAGTGGCAGTTCGTGTTCCCACATTTATTATCCTGGAAGTCCAACCGGGACTAACGAGTTTTTGATCATTCGCGTCGGTGCGAGGTCCATTCAGACGGGACCTCTTTGCACCGATCGGCCATTCGAGGCTACCTGCTACATCGACTCCTGCCTCATTCACCGCCCAGCATTGTACGAGAAATCCGGCGTTGCGCCGGACGTAAAAGATTTCCTTGTGCGAAGGAAGGAAATCGGGCTGCTTCGCTCTTTCTTCCTACTCCTTCCTGCAGCGTGAATCATTTTTAAGGTGACGCATCCGCGGCGTGAGCTACACACGTGGCTAAAGTGAGCTTATACTGCAATTCGTAAAATGTCGCAATACGACGTGTAAAGCCAGCTCCCGGAAGCGATCAATATATTGACTGAAACGAATCTTTATATCCATGAAGGGAATTTTGACGTAACATGTCTTCTACGTAATAACAAGTACTATAATTTCTTTATCTTAAATTATTTTTACAAATTACAATGTCGTAAAAAATATTACTGCTACCATTATTATTAGACCATTATCTGTGTGATTACTTTAATTAATATTAAACTATTGCATTATTCTTCGGATTATAGAAACGGTTTAATATAACTTAAGAAAAAAATAATCGTAATAGATTTATCGTATAAAAAAGACAATTAATTCATAAACGACACATATGATATGGTGACATTCTTTTTCTCTTTCTCTTTGATGCTAGTTCGACAAGATGACATAACGCGAAAAAGCTTGAAAACGCTTTCGCATTATCTGAAAATAGAACGGCTGGCGAAATTTACAATAGGACTTGATGGATAAGCCGGTTACCAAAGCATCATCTCTTTGAAGACGCTTCCGTTGCATGTACCCGGGCCTTTTGAAAGAATTGTATCAATTTTTCGTGCGCTGTGATTTTAACTGTGGGATACTGCAAATAATAAACGAAAAGTCCGTTAAGTTCTCCGAATATCGCGATACATCCATAATAATCTTGTCATTGATTAAACATTAGGTACATATGTATATATACCGATACTCAATGAGATCCACATTACGAGAGATTACCAACGACGATAGTTTTCACAGTCTCTCTCTCCGTGGTAATTTCGGGGTCGTCGCGCAAGAGTAAGGAGAAAAAGAGCAGGATCACCGAGAGGGTCGAACGCGATAGATCGGATCCATTTTGCAGGGTACCATCCAGATTTCCCGAGGGAATCTCTCGCGGCGAAGGGATGAAAGGGAAGGAGACACGACCGTGACGCGCACGGAGGGTGAAGAAGACGGGGCTTCGGCTATTAGCGATCACAAATAGGCTATTACGGACCCATTAATAGAGCGCGGCCACGAGACGTGTGCCGGCCGACACAGAAATCGCGGGTACCAGACATCCATCAAGCCCGACCACGTCTCCTTCCACCCCCTCCCTCTCTCCCACCTCCCCCTCATCGCTCTCTCTCTCCCTCTCGCTTTCTTCCTCGGTCTCCCTTGTCCTCGTCTACGTCACGTCTCGCTTCAGCTATGAGCGACGGTATAGGGTTTCCGGGAGCCCCAGGGACCGGTAATCCGAGATTCACTTTGTGCATAAGGACCCGTGTGCACGTAGAACACGCGGCCGTTCCGTGATGTACGCGTTACGTCACTTACGCGCGCCCGCCACGCACTGCATTCGGATCGAATCCGCAACGGGCCGGTGTCGATACGACTTCGAACATACCGCTGTCGCTTCGATTTTCATGCTGCACTAATTGTAAGTCGCAAATTCTTCGCTATCTTTCGCGTTCGTTATGATGAATCACAATTTGAACTTTCTCTAATGTAAGCCAAGCTTCGCGAATTTAACCCTTACAGTACAAACATGGATATTTCGTGTCCGATCGATTTCTATCCATCAAAGTTTCTCGAAAATCAAATTTTTCCGCTGTTCGTGGTGGGGGAGACCTTTGTGCGATGGGACGACCAAGGCCATCAATTTCCCTGTGAACAGCACCGAATTCACTTCTGACAATGAGTGTATAAAATATACAAATTATTTATTGAGAAATATTGGAAGACGTAAAGAGTCTTGTCGTATCGATTGCGTTATGTATGTCTTCACGTTTGAATTCTTTGATCAACAGAATAATATTGTCTGTTTAAATGTTTGGATAAAAAAAAACTTCATAATAAATAATCTGTTATGCAGAGAATAATAACGGAACGTTACATAAAATGTCATATTATGAAATAAAAAGGACTCAATCTCAAAAGGGCGGGCCGGAAAGAGATCTTCGAAACGAGCAACGAATACGATCGTTGCTCGTAAATAAGCATAAGCTTGGCTAATCGAATAGGCAGAGCAACTGGAGCCACGTGCCGACCAGCAACGCCGGTGGCAAATACCACTGCGTTGTTAGCCCAGTTAGTCAACATCGGCGCCTCGGATGTTAAGCCGACCCGTTGTAACAGTGACTAACCCACCCCTGCCATCCCCTTTTCCTGTCAATCGTGCACACGGATCACCAGTCCGGTGGAACATCGCCGATTGTTTCCCGTCCAAAGATAACAGAATGCGAACTGAAATAATCACCTTGCTTACGATAAAATTGAATTAAAATGATAATATATACAAAAGTAAATATTTTCTCTTATATTTCAATTTTAATATTAAATATATTTTAATATTTATGAATTAATTAACATTTATGTAATCAAAGTCAGAGAACAAAGTCGCCACTGCTGTTTTTGAATCAAATCTTTCAATTTGCATCTATTAATTAATGTGAAATTATGCGAAACGTTACGTGATAATTCTTTATTTTCGAAATATATTAATTAATAAAAATTTCGTCCATATACAATGTCATAAATATTCGTATACAATTCTATGCGTTACCATGACGTGCTACGTATCGTAATCGGAAATGTAACACTTTTCGCAAAGGCAATACATGCCTTACATCCCTTCGGGAAATATACCTACATCCCCGGTCAAGTCACGTCGACCGTTTGATTTCTCATCGATTTCCAATTTCGATAACGAGCTAGTTTTTCCAAGCCGCAAGCTCCAGCTCGCAACGAATAATGTCATTCATCTGCGGCTTAACATTTACCCGCTCGTTAATCTCATGTGTGCGGTAGATCGACCGGACTTTTGACGTGCTATCGATCGCGGATCTCGGTAACCGAACGGCCGCCTCGGACGATTAGGGACTTTGGTCGCAACAAACTCTAGCAGTTGTCCACGGCTTAACAATCGGTAACGTTAATCTAGTTTAAACGCCCAAGTAGCGCTCTTAACTTTCGACTCGCTTCTAAAAGGCTTTTGACAATCGTCGTTGGCGTCAAGCGCCTCGGATAATTAAACGAGGTTCCATGAAACTGCCGGAACTCGAAGTTTTACTAGCAGATATTTTAACTGATTACAGCCGCATATATATATATTGAGATCTTTTTTTATAAGACCTTATATTTCAAATTAGAATATTAGAATTATTATTACGCACCAAGATCCGCGGTTGACCGACATTTGGCCTATTCTCATTTATATTTGACAATTTCGTCGGTCCTAATCTTATTATTATTCAAATTAGAATGTTTTAATCTATTTTATCAATAATTCCGCAATATACAAAAATGACAAATGAAATTATGAGGTAATATTTTGAATAATATTGAAGTCATTGTTCTTACAGATCCAGACAACGCCGACATATTCAGATTACAGTAAAAGCTCCATCATGTTCACAGAGATAACATTTTGCAAAATATCACGAATATGTGTGGAAATAGTAAATATTGAAAAAATAGAAATAAACAAAGATTAGTAAAAGATTTAGTGTAAAAAAATATAACTATACAAACTAATATATATATTTTTCTTTAAAAATATAATTGATTAGAAAAAACCTTCCTCTCGGATGAAAAATCTTTCACCTATTATCGCGATCAAGGCTTATATCAGAGCGCGGCACGTGACCCACTCATTATCGACAATTAATGAACCGATCTTCTCGGGCTGATAACTGCACCTCAACGCAAACCATCCCCCTGTCGCTCTTTTCATTCCCCTATGTCCAATGATTCCATAGATACATCCACGTCTTTACGGTCGCGTAACGGCGGGCTCTTTCCTATCTCTGGTGCCAGGAGCCCTCAATGGTGTGCGTGGGGATCGCTCGTAGGGAGCTGAAGAGCGATCGTGGCTGGCGAGTTCCGCCAGCAGAGAGAAGGCAGAGGAGCCGGACGAGAGGGTGTAGCGGCGAGGGTAGTTGCTGGTCGCGAGGGGCAGCAATCGCGGGCGGTGCAGGATCGGGGGAATGGCGGGTGGCTCGTGGAGGAACGAGCGGGAAGCGGCGAGAGGTGGAGAAGAGTGGAAGCGGGGGTTGTAAGCCGCTTACGCCCGCCGAGCGGAGAGCGACTCCTCGCTAATTATTTATAGGACCCTCTCTCGGCTCTCTCTTCTTGCACGAGAGATCCTTCGTGGAGACGAGCTCGCTTCTGCCTCCCTTTTTGCCCCCTTCCTCGCCTCATCTTCCCTCTCTTCTCGTTCTCTCTCTCCGTCGTCTGCTACCAACCTCGCTCAACGTCCTCTTTCCGTTCCTCTTTTTACTCTTACGTCCGCGGTCTCCTGTCCCCCCATCCGACCGGTCCGCTATATACTTTTATTCTGTGTGCAGAACTTATAACTGCACGGTACTCTTTTACCCTGACAGTGAGTGTTCCCTAAAATGGGAAAGGTTTTGGAGTCGTAAGAGCGAAGAGTATGGAATCTCAGGCAGATTGATATAGAGGCGGGATGAAGTGCATGGCTTAACTCGAAACGCGACTCTAAGAACGATAAGGACGCAATTTGGGATTTGCAAAATGATATTCGATATCGATGACGCTAATACGTCAGTGAAGTTGCGTTTATTTGATGAGACTAGTAGCAAACTAGTAGCAAATTTATATATAATAAATGATTTATATGTATATATTTTTATCATGATATTATATAATAATTATATGTATGACGTGATAGAGAACACGTCATATGTGAAAATTTGTATTAAAATTTAATGTCGTGGTGATGGAAAGTGTAGTTGATAATGTTGGAACGTAACGGATAATGATGTTATATTTAACATAGCGCTCAGTATGAATTGAAGTTCTAACCATGACTTATTATGAATGTTAAATAGTCTTCAGATTTAACGTTATAGCTTTACGTTGTCGCAATATTTTACGTTACTCGTTAATGTGCGGCTAAAATATTATAGTGCAAATGTCACCGAGTTACGAATAGGTTTGATATGATTATTCCATTAACCGCGAACTCGTAACGCGTAGAGCAAAAATCGCATAAAAGTCCGAGCAACAACAGCAGAAAAATAACGTTTGGCAATTCTATCGGGTAATCACGATGCGCAATGCAATTGTCCACCGTTAATCAAGAGCCCGTGATTTCGACGCCCCGTGATTGCACATTAAACACGGTTAATCGGTCGCACCAGCGAAAATTGCTCGCTTCCCATTTGCATGATTCTCGTCAATGGACTTTTTCGCTTTTCATCTATCCACTCCCGGGGGCGAGTTATGCGATTGACCTTCCGATCCAGCGTACCAATGATGGTTACATCCGCGTAACGCATTGCGCGGATGTACGGGCGAAGGAATTTCTTCGCGTGTGCGCAGCCCCGCGACGGCGGAAGCCGACGGTCCATTTTTTAGGATTACCTGCTTTTCCTACAGTCAACGGAAGGATCGAAGGAGCGATGAAAACGAACGGGGCAGGACGGACGGCAGGGCGGAAGAGGGACGGGGGGGATATAGGTGCGTTGATCGCTTGCAGGGCGAGTCGAATGTTTGGACAGAGGGAGCTCAACAATGCGCTCACGTCCCCTTGACTTCCTGGCGGAGCGTCTGATCTTCCTGGCCGCCGGTTAAGGTCGAAATTGGGCCGAACGTGGGAGGCTGGCAAAAAATCGCTCCCGAGAGCGATTTTTCGATCGAGTGCGCGATCGGTTTTCGCTATTGTACAAGTGCTCGTATCCCCCGCCGTCGGTGCCGTAAACCAGCGCGACGAAGGCATCCTTGGCGAAGCAAGTTGCGATCCTACCGAGGCCCGAAGCCTCGCGAGGACGCTAATCCGCCGGGATGAGAACTGTCGATAATATTGTGCTGATTAAATGATGCGGCGATGCGTCTATCTCGAAGAATCGAATGTATTTTTTTGCGCGCGACGGCTGAGGCGAACGCATCGCGCGCTCTTCCTTGACGAAGCCCCGTCGATTATCGAGCGATTCAATACGGACGAGCGGAGGTCCTTTCAAGCGCGGCGATGTTGAATTTTTAATAACTCGACTCCCTACTTCCCGTTTGCGCGCTACGTGAGTAACTATTTTATACTTTGATCCATTCCAGACCTTAGAAATTCACCGTTGGCGAGAAATTATTAATATTGCTGGAATTATTTTAGTGCGCAATCGTGTTGGTTTTTTGTATTGAAATTTTCGTCGATTAATTTTATCAACTTGAAAGTTAATTCGGTCGTTGCTGCGTGCGCCTAACATCATTAACTATCGTTATTCCGCGCAGCTTGTCCGCTCATATCGCCATTTCATATCGTCAGCATTCGTTTCTAATTAGTTAACGACGACATAGATTTTTTGATCGAATTTACCGCAAAAATTGCTGCTCGGGCCGATCGTGTGGAAATACGAGAGAGAATGCGAGGCACAAAGAGAAACGAGAAAGATCAAAGGGTACGACGTCAACGTGGAGGCAAGAACGTGTCCTCGCCGGCGTCTCGATGCGCACTGACTAGCGACTTTTTCAATTGAATTTGCGGCACGGCGCGATTCCGATTCCTTCCTGATTCGATTTTCTCGAGTTTAAAACGGCCGCTTATAGAGCATTAAGCGATCCTCAAAGTGGGAACGGGAAATCTAGTTACGGCTGCACGAGCTGGCCTCTTTGATCCTGCCGATTTCCTCACCCCCTCCGTCCACCCCTCTCGAGTCCATTCGCTCATTCTTTGCTCCTGCCAATCCCCCCCTCGCGTCTCAACGGCCCCTTCCTCTCGTTAGGGATATTGCCAATCGAGAAAGAATTCCCTTCTGTACTTTACGGACCTCCGAGATTGCGTGAAAATTTCATTCGCTCTTTTATCCTCTTCGTCCTGCTTCCGCAGATCGCACTTCGTCCTCTCTTTCCGTTTGCCCCTTCTTTTTTTTTCCACCTCTTCCGGCATAAATTAATCTTCCGTATGGCCACTGCCGTTAATTTTCCGCGCGGAAATATATAAGTCGCGGAATAATCGCGCGCCGTGGTGCGATTTAATTATTTAACCGCCGACCGAATTATCAAACCGGCGCGCTGCGGGGTTTCATTATTTATACTGTTTGCCTGTGGAAATTGTTCGCGCGATTGAGCGAAATACATATTAGGAATCCGCAGCGAATAGAGTTCAGCGACGATTCTGCATAGAGACTTTTCATAAGCGCGTACATAATTTATGGCTCCCTCCCGCGCGTCAAGCCGCCGCGCTCGAATGGGAGGGAGGAAGGACGCAGGTGAAAAATGCATGTACGTAAACATAGTCGGATACAGACCGGACCCGTCCTGCGAAACTCATTTTCACCTGTGACCCACCAACGGGAGGAAAAACATAAAATATAGGTTAAACGAATGCCGGAGATATATCGCCGGTAAATCGTGTTTTATAATCAATCCTCTTACGATATGCTTTAAATATATGGAAATGTTAACGTTCGATACTTTATAGAGAGATATGAGTAATAAATAAGTGGAAAACTCATCATTTTTTTCCATGCTTCTCTTAGAAGCAATAAGTTATGGTGCGAAAGTAATTCAATTCAAAGATTTATTTACAGCTTTCTTCCAAAGGATCTTGTATCTTTGATAAAGAGATCGTCTGTTTAAGAAAAAAAATCTTTATTAGTTGAATATAAAATGATAATTCATATATTTCGTAACGACCCAAATTCGCGACCTTCCGTTCATGATGACGCTCGGTATCTCGTCGAGAAAACGGTTTTTTTTTTAAAGATTATCGGATTATTGCTTCCCGATTGATTTATCAAATGTTCCATCAATGATGAACAAGACGCCTTTTGATCTTCGAAAGACAGGTCACTAGCTATCTCGGGATAAAGTTTTGGGTTGGTGGGAAGGAGAGGGGGATAATGCAAGTATTAAGCCGGCATAGACAGGAAGGCAGCTACAGGAAAAGGGGTAAGAGAACCGTTTGCGAGGATATAGGTAGGTAAGTCGGGGCTTACCCCGGTGACACAGTAAGCGGAACCGTGGCATGAAGCTTACCGGCGACTCTCCCGTAGTTGTTATAATGGGATCCGGCTAAACGCAAGCCGATTTTAACTCTTCGCCGCGACACTCGGCCAAGTTCAAGGCCATTGTCTTCGCCGCAAGAATGAAACGTCGTCGACCGGTGGTCCTTGCGATGCGGCATTGCAGCGAGAATCGACGATACCCTCCGTCGCAAAGCATCACCTCTTTCCTTCGACAAGATCTTTGTTTCTTGAAACGCGCCGTGGTGTTTTTTTTTTTTACAGATACGTTCCAGCGGTTACGATCTGTCCGAAATGTGGCACGAAATCTTTTGGCGTGTCTCCAACATTCGCGACTTCCATAATATTCGTTCACCAATTTGCTTCATCTTTTGTCTTTCGTGCTTCAATCTATTTTCGAAACTTTTGAGCAAGCAGCTCATCAGAGCAGCTAATTCAGTTGTCTTTCTCTCGTCTCCGTGAATTAATGAATCAGAAAGTTTCTATACGATTGTTTCCGTGAAGGCATTGTTCGCTGTTATGACGTAAGATAGGATCCAGCTATCATCGAGACTGCTTAAAACGAACATGGAATGACGCAAATCCAGTGCGGAGATTGAATCGATTATACTCTCTCGAGTGTGTCTTTCATGAGGTAGATATCCTCTTTAAAGAGAAAGTCGCGGAGGATTTGCAAAAGGGTCATCAAAGCGCGCGCAGGCAACGACTGATTCGTAATAGCTCGTTAATTTGATGAGTTAGAAAGGATGCCGGATTACGTCGTCAAAAGGTAGACAGGTACGCGATCTGTCCAATTAGCTGCGCATAGGGGCGGCTCTCATTCTCCTTCATGCCTGCATGGGTCCTTTGTGTTGTGATGTTTAGACCATTTAGAAATACGCAGACACACCCTTGCATCGCCGTTTGGTACGTACACCCATCTACCACAGAATCCGTAACACCTGTGATTTCCTAATGGACCAAGTACGAGAGATGAGTTTAGCAATGAAGATTATGATCGGTGCATTTCCCTCCTTCTTGTTTGCAAGATCGCACTCACGTGCATTGCTGAATAATTCATTATCTTTCCATCGGCTAATTATTAATACTTACGTTTTTTACGCGTATACGTAAATAATTAAATTAAGTGCGTGACAGCTATATATATTTTAGATTTAGAGATGTCACGTAGCTGCGTTGTAGATCTTTTAATTTTAGAAATTAAGTGGACGCGCGAGAAAGTTTTTTTAATTGCTTTTATCTGTTGCGCGATGCAACCCGTACGTATTTCGCGTGGCAGAAAAATTAGACGCTTGGGAGTACGCAGGTAGCGGCGATGCTGCATCGCGATTACCTCGCGCAACCGCGAGTTTGTAATTAATATAGGCTTAATGGTTCAAGATCGATATATACGCGGCCGCTCAAATAACGAATGCGGTCGCTTTGACGTTAATTAATTTCAAGTGCATTAGCAGAATTGCAGCCCGCGGCGGTAGGGTCTTGCGAACATCAGTGTGATTAATAAGAACCGCGCTCGCGATCTATAAAGCTGCCAGGCCAAAATGGAAAGAGGGATTGCATATCGCGTGCTGGGAACTCTGTCACAGATATACAATTCAAAAGGTAATCCGCACGTCAGGGCACGTATGCGAGGAGCGATAGAATTTCGATTTAAAACAATCGGGCGGTGCTCTCGATAGGTATCTATCGGAAAGTACTAGGGAGATTGAAGAGCGGGAAAGTAATTGACACCACTTATTAATAATATGCGATATTTTTTTTCTGATGTAGGAAGATCCCTTCGCACATGATAGAACAATCATGTATCTTACAAGAGATATACGTTTTATGTACATTTGCATCGTATTATTACAAAGTAGCTTAGATCTACGCGTGTCCATAATATCCATTATGATCTTATCGCCTTCCTATCATTAATCTTAATGATATTCTTTTTATTCTTTAATTATACATCGTCTAACGTAATGTTACAGGATAATATACATTAGGTAGTATACACGAAATATACACTCACGATTAAGTAGGCATTCTCGCATATACTTCTCTCCTTTATCAGAAAACACATTATGATAATTAAGTTATTGCGCGAAAAAGTGCAATGCGAACTTTTACAAAGTTTAACTCTTTCGAACAGACGAAGAGTATCATAGAAAGAAACGACTATATAACAAGACTCTGTGGAATGAGGCAATTCTCTCTTCATCATTTTTTTTCTCTCACACACACATATACACTCTCCTCTCTCTCTTTCTGTCTCTCTCTAATATATAGAGGTATCCAGTACTCGAGATCTGGTGATAGAACTCTGAGTCTGTTTTTTTTCCTCTTTTTTTATTCACGCGCGATCATACTCATTATTATTATTTACATGAGAGTTTCTTGGCTACTATGGCCGTATTTGATATGGATAATTATCTATGTTAATCGTAATAATAAGGATAATACCAATGATAAAGACGGCAGTGATGTGTACTCGTCTTTTAATCTTAAAAATTCAAAGGATATCATATATTAGATATTAAAACAAATTTCAATGTGTGACGCGTACAAGCTTTTTATGGGAAATTTGATGACAATCTCTATGAATACAGCCTTCTTTACTTTTATTTACAAGAACAAGCTCTTCCTCTCTCTTGTTCCTTTTCCTCTCTCTCGAAAATAAAATTCGACTTTCCCATGGACTGACATCGGTCGTTTATCAAGTTGCACATTCGTAATTCACATTTATTGCTAAATCCGCTTATCTTCATTCAAATATATATAAAATATTTGTCCTCAAAGTATATGTTATTTAGGTAAAACTTAAATTCAGACAATCTAGAGTTTAGCGTTAAATATGAGCTACGAGTGTGGATTTTAGTTTCGACGGAAGTGTGGCGAAAATGTGAAAAGGAAAGATAATTTTTGTAATTTGAAGATATGCGGTTTGGTAAAAATCGCCTTTCAATAATTGCGAATTAGCGTCTTTTGTGGATTTTGTCCGTATTCGATTTTTACAATCGATTCCTAGGATTTATAATAAATCATGTTTTATTATTGGTAATATTAATTTAAAGTAACAAACTTTCATGATGCAGGTCTTTATTTAGTAATGTCAATAAAATATTACATTAAAGAAAGTTTTGTAAGGATTGTTTTTGTTTATACAATGTTTTTAATATCTCAAAAATATATTTTGGATATATTGTCCGGCGTTGATTTTATCCAAGGAGATAAAAAGCGTGAGATAAAAATAACTTTAACTATCTCATGATGAAAAATTTCAGGAAGGAGAGAAGTGGAAAAATGAACACTGTGGTTGCCAGGTTAAATGACTAAACATTTGTATGTCCGATAATTAATACCTACATTTTGTGAATTATAAATATTACATCAAAGAAAATCAAAAAACATATTCAATATATCAACGTGATTATGGAATATGAAATATTCTCTGTGATAAAATTAAAATCATGGTTAAAGAGAAAATTTCGCATTTTCGCTTTTTCAAAACAAAATATAATAATCTGTGAGTGAATTCATTAATAAAAAAGTAATGTTCTTTATTATTAAATTCACAAAATGATAGAGGTAAAAGTTAAAAAGTTGAACATTTAATTTTCTGTAAAGTTACTTTTTCTATACGTATAATGATGCTGCAGAACAAAATTGCATGCTCAGAATTAAACATCTTGTGAATTATTGACTTCTCTATAATTTCACAACTTTTAAATGTAGAACGCTATGTGGAAATTGCTCTCTACTAAAAAAATATTATTACTGAAATTAATTTTTATATAAAAAAAATATATGGTTCTATTTAGAAAACGTACAATTGCGCTTTGATGCATCATTGTCGCAGATAAAAGAAATATTGCCCGCTCAAACTGCGTGATTCAGCCAGTATATTTTTATAATTTTGTTTTTAACTTTATTCGCAAATGCAAGCGGGTTATCTGAGAAGATGCTTTGAAATAACTGTAAAATTATATCACCATTTACAGCAGATATTATTGCTTTTTCAAGCTTTGTAAATTTCATTAGAGAGTCAACCCGAGACATCGATAAATGATCTACGGGTGATCAATCAGATTCTATTTACGGATTTTTAAATATTTTAAATAATAATTTAAAACAATCAAAAAATTGACGTAAGAATAGAAAAAAAACAATTTATAACAATTTAAACAATTTTTGTCTAATCATATTAATAAGCAAAACAAAGCAAAAAGAAGACAATAGACTTTCAAAGCACTTTCAAACATTCTCGAATAAAAGCTAAATCAGTTACGTATAATTTAATTCACGCGCGCGTATAGCAATAAAAAGATTTTAAAAAATAGAAAAAGTATTTTACGGAACAAAAATCTGATAAGAGACGAGAGAGATGAACAATTATCATAAGACAATGAAACTGCTGAACAGCACATCGTAATATGAAATCAAATTCAGTTTACGATGGTTAAACACGATTAATAATTATCGATAATTACTAAATTATCAGATAATTAATTAAATATGTTTCATACGCGGTTTTGTTATCTTTCGGTGATCGTTCATCTCAAGATATTTCTTCTAGATCAGGAACGTCGAGAAAACCGTGTGTAAAGTACGTGGCTAAGAATTTATCCACGCAATTTGAAAACGCCGGTAATATACGATCAGGGTACGTATTATGAATTTATTCGGAAATGATTCCGTTTGGAATGATAGTCACTTGTCCTATGCTTGTCTTTGTCATTTCCTTGTCGTTTCCTTATCCTTGTCCTTTATTTTTCGGAATCATTCCGAACGAAATCGTTTTCGAATAGATTCATGATACGTGTCCTGAACTGGCTGCATCGAGCGTTGCAGCGAACTGAGTATAAGAAAATAATAGTATCTTGTTTATTAACATGGTAAATGTCAAACGTTTCATACGAATCAACTGTCAGTTATCATTTAACAACCGACTGGCATCGTATAATTATTTCAGTAAAATCTTAGCGCTCGCATGAAACGCGGTGCTAGCGCAAAAACTCTACGTTAGCGGGATACGTACGCGATTGCTGCGATATTGGCTAATATCTGTCGTCACAGTCATTCTGGATGCAGAACGTTCATATAACTGATTCGCGCACTGGTACGAATTATCATACCCATCAAGTCTGGAGCACATCTAGCGTTGCTTTGGCGAAGTTCCTTTCCCGTACGATCAATTGTCGTCGGAGTCCAAATTACCGTTGATCTCGTGACAAATCGCCGTGTTCAGTCGCCAATGATAGGGCATCGAGGAGCCGGCCGTGCTCGCGGTCTCCTGGCCCCGCTGAAAGATCCCGGAGGACCTGCCGGACCGCTATACTAACGGCGGATACTTCTGATCGGGTAGCACATAACCGGCAGTCTCGTCGCCCGACGCAGCGGCGGCGGCGGCGACGGCAGCAGCAGCTATATCGTTGCTGGTGGCTTGCGTTTGACTAGTCACCGGATTCAGGTGGTGACTGGTCAAATGTGACATGGACGGGGTGAGCGTCATATTGGGATGATATTGCGCATGATGGTAGTTGGCCTGCGGGCTGTGGTGCATGTGAGGGATCTGAGCCTGATAATAGTCGCCACCGTACACGCCTGGGGTTTGGGCATAGGCGTTGTAACCTTGGCCGGCGTATTGGCTGTGGTTCACAGAAGCGGACCCCGCCGAGCTCCAGCCGAAGCTGTAAGTCTCGCTATGATGAATCTGATTCATCGCGCTCGGATAAGACGATGGCTGCAACTGGTTGGAACTCGGTGTCAGCGGCGGTGACGGGGTCGTCAGATTGCTGTTGGCTCCGCTGCCGCCAGTCGGCGTCGTACCAACCCGAGGATATGTCGACTGTGTCGACAGAAGCGGAGTCGACAAGGGCGAGTTTCCTGCTACTGGTGCCTCCCTACCTTGCGCCGGTGAATCCGGCGAGGATCGCCTGCTCGGCGTCGTCGAGGAGCTCGTCGATATCCTGCTGCCGGTGCTGCTGTTGCTGTGATTCTGATTCGATCTGGGCGAGCCCTTCGATGGAGGAGTTTGCTGTTGTTGTTGCTGTTGCTGCTGCTGCTGTTGATGCTGTTGCAATTGCTGTCTGCATTTGGCTCGGCGATTCTTGAACCAAACCTGGAACAGAGGAACGGCGGAGGTGCCGTGAGATTGCGGAACAGATTCCCGAATACAACAATCAGCAATTTTTAAGATAGTATCTTTATGATATTGTATTATTTCGTGGACATCAAAAAATAACGTAGCCTAGAAATCAATTAAGCTCCCCTGATAGACATCGTACGATATCGGCATACCTTTCAACAAGGTATAAAAGTCTCCGATAGAAGCCGTAGCCCTAGGGATCGTCAGGGAGGAAAGATGTCCCAGTGTCCCGCCACGAGAGACGAGACCGACCGAATGGGGAGTTAATCGGTGCAATGGGAAAGTAATCGCGGGCGAGCGGGCGTAACATTTCATTAAATCGCAACAATAACAACGACCTGAAGGGAGGAGCTGTACGGGGGAGCGCGTGTACAGGCGCGACGTCCCGACACGCGTGTATTGGAGCATCCCCTGGGATCCTCGGTGGCTACGGCGTTCGTCGGCACGCATGCGCGAATCAGAGCTCGTCGTAGGGTTGTTTTCACCCCTGAGATCGAATAGTTGGTTTTGCTAGTATGTGTGCGAGTAGCGCACGTGTATCTCATGCATGAATATGTGCACACACGTAGGCTTTTTCTCTGTAACTACACGTTACGGCTACAAACACATACGCACGACTATACGAAAGATGCGCACACCTACATGGGTTTTTCTCTCCGGAAAAGGGACGGCAGGGAGGAAGAGGGGGGGGGGACAAAAAGCAACCCCTCGTAGGCCGCAAGCTCGCGAGTGCGTTGTGATCGCCCCTCCTTCCCTCCTCCTCCTTCGTACCCCTTCGTAATACTCCCCCTCACGCATCCCCCTATAATCCCGCCGGGGCACAATGTGGCTAGGGGTGCGATCCTATGAATCTATGCCCGCGCCTTTAAAAGCGGGACCCGTCGTCGTCGTTGTTATTATCGGCGGCATTGTAACAGTTGTTACGGAGAGCGCGAATCGCCGAAGCGTATGAGGGATTTCGAGCTGCACGGCCGTGCACATTCGCCGGCCGAGACAGAAGCCACGCGCAATCCTTTCGTCTTTTGTCTCGAAACGTGTCGAAAGAATAGACGGAAACTTTAATCGCTCACCGAACTGTCTCAAGTACTGTTTATATTAGAAAAATATTCTAGAGCAATATCGGATTAAGATATTATAGAGTAAGGTATTAGTGCCGAAATATAAAATGTCGTATATTTCGCAAATTATATTTATCGAATATATATAAAAGGAATTACTACAATTTTTGCAAATATTATTCATGAAGTTTATTTTGTACGCGCCGCGCTTAATCTGAAGTAATAAACAGAGTGGAATTTCACGTCTTTCCAACATGCCGAAGTCGGAAAGTATGCGAGCCAATTCTGAGACCATAATCGCTCGTCGCCGCAAGTCGTTCTCCCGTTTGTTTGGCTTCTGCTTCGCCGTGGTGCCGCGATAGGCAGATCCTCATTTCGCAAAAGTCATTCTCCGCATCGCGCAATAGGGTGGTGAAATCTGTTGGGCGCGACGTACGCGGATATTGCGTATCAGCGCGGGCGAAACGAGCCCCCGAGAGAGCGAGAAAGACGGATCTACGTCGAGGTTGGCGCGGCAGACAGAGAACGATCCCATTATAGCGGCATGTTTGCACAACGACACCCCCTTCAGAAGCTGTGAGCGAGAAGGAGAGAGAGAGAGAAAGAGATAGCTACCCCCAAAAACCAACCAAACAGGCCGCGATGGCATCCGGGGACCCCCGGGGGCAACCACCGACGGTTTCACGCCCGTACACACGAGAGACCGTCGGCGAGGCCGAGGTGCAAATTGCGCCACCATCTGGTTTACATCTAGCGAACGGAAAACCACCCCAGTAGCCAGGGGGAGGCGGCGCAGCTGCGTTGACACTCTGTTATGACAAATATATTTTCTTATTTGTACTATTAATACGACCCCACCGACGATACCCATCCGGGAACGTGTCATCGTCCAGCACGCAGGATTGATGGAGAAAACAGCACGCGAGAGCCGCGCACGTTGTTTGCTAATGCGAACGTGATGAACGTTCTGCTCGCGCTGTGTCGTTAATGTTTACTCATTACGCACTCAACACTGTGAAAATACAGATGAGCGGTATAAATATCCAAATTATGAATAAAAGAGGAAGAGAGAATATTAAAAAATATTCATCATATATTTAACACATATGCTTTTACATTACATTTACTTTAAAATATGATAATACGATAGCGGTAAATCGTTAAAATGTAATCAAAGAGATAATGATAAAACGTATCCATTGCTCTAAAGCTTTAATTCTACATTAAGTCATTAAGTCATTAAGTCATTAAGAAGTATAACAGAAGATTTCTAATATATAAAATTTTTGTTTTTGTTATTTTGTTGTTTGATTAATGTTTTTTGATTAATGCTCTCCACTTGGTATATTCTATATCACAGGTTTCCAACTATAGAATTCCGCAAGGCAAAAAGTAAACGGTCGGAGAGTTTCGCGATAGTTCCATCCACCGTCATGTGCGGCCGGATTTCCTAGCCCCGCTTTTTTTCCCCGTCGACGAGATTTTCCGATTCGTCGTTCACGTCGTAAGTGACGAATGAACGGCGACGAACGGCGACGAACGTGGAATTCATTCAGCGGCGCGTTGCATCGCATCGGTCGCGTCGCACGCAGCTGCGTGGTTCTCTCGTCGAGAGAGGAGCGCGTATAGAGCTCTCGCGAGCGAGACAGAGCCAGGGGCTATAATCCAGGAACAAATCAACGATATGTTGTACCTCGCACGCCGCACTACCATGTGTATCTTTATCCATACGCACACCTATGGCCCTGCATCAGACCTCTGCCCCCTAGCCGTGTCTTCCAGCCCGAACTTCCCCTGCCTTTAAAACTTTCAGATAGCATCCCTCCTCCAGATATTATTCGTTCGCATAGATACGCTACCTCGCACGTATATACAGCCGTTCTACGTATATACGGCGTATATACATCCCGCATATACGCCGATTGCATTCCCTCTGCTGTGCGCCAGCATTCGTACACATAGGTATATACACGCGTGTTTCGTATGTGCGGTACACCCTTTTGCAGTTGCGTCGCCATTCATGGCGGCTTAACTTTACGCGGAAACTTCACATCCCGGGGCTGAATTTCCACGCTTCTGTCCTACATATTTCACGATTCCAGTGGAAACGCCAGTTACGATACTACGATATTTGCGCGAGTCGTCGGTGACCCAAACGGACTCAGATAACAGGCGAACGCGCTGGGTTACGAGCGAAATCTATTAAGTAAGGGTGCAAAAGAGCTTTAGAGAAAGCTTTGAAAAAAGATACGTGAAAATGCACGTACGTATGTAGAAGAGATATTAAGCATTCGTAAGAAATTAAAATATGAAAGTAAATTTGTTAATAAACGTAACGTAACGCAAGCCTGAAGAATTGAATAAATGTTCAATTCTTCGAAACTTCCGGACTAATAGTTTCATCTTTATATTCGCGTATCTCGAGACTTTTCTCCGAGTATTGTATGTAAATAGCGGGGGTTGGGCGCAGTGGAAGCTCGTGGTATTCGAGACACGAGCTCGAGATCCGTGCGATCGTGACTTGGTAACGCCCCGCCGCGAAATAAAGATGTCACGGGAACCGCAATAAAAGCGTCAACGAGCTCGTCGGCACATCTATCAATGTGCGAGGCGCGGGGCTGGGACAATGGCGAAATGGAACGGCGTAGGGCGCGAACGTCGCGCTGTGTAAATATCTTAAATCTCGGCCGCGATTGCCGGAGCACGAAACGCGCTCCCGTCCATCTCCCTCGCTCCAACGTCTCCCTTTTCCGTCCTCCCTTTCCTCGTTTTCGTCGCGTATCGAGATCGCAGCGTTTTACATCGTGCAATTTGACGCGCAAAGAATGTAATGACTTTAAACGTTAAGTTAATATACCGTACGCGAAATCGACGATGGCAATCTCGGATTACTCGCAACGAGCGCGATTTACTCGCTGAAAGTTCAGAGGACCTTTCCGTCAGCCTCCGTTATTATTTCTACGTCGTTGACAGCGATATTTTAGAAGCTATAAAATCTGCGGGCAGGATGAGAGAAGGGGGAGAAGAAAAGACGAAAAAAATAATTACCTGGACTCGCGACTCTGGCAGGTTGATCTTGAGGGCAACCTCCTCTCGCATAAAGATGTCCGGATATCTCGTTTTCGAGAATAGCCCCTCCAGCACATCCAGCTGAGCTCTGGTGAAGGTCGTCCTCTCGCGACGTTGCTTGCGTTGATTCATTCCTGCAACAGTAGGAAAGGAAGCGTTCGTCCTTAATTATTGCGTATCGTAAATCTCAACGAGAAATTTGGTTTCGTCGGGTACTGATCTACGTTACTGCGTTACCCTCTCAAAACTACTTTGTACAGCGTTTAAAAGAAATAAAAGATCTATCGTTATACTGAATCATCGAATCAGTTTCGATCCATTAAACCAATCGATGATTTCGTAATATGCGGATAGTTTTACATTTTTTCATGAAATAGGTATATGGCAATTGAAAGAACAAAGAAGAAGCAACAAAGGTTATAACTGCCAGAGAACTATATCGTTATTGCGAGATAGGCTTCGATATTGAAACCTCAATACGTTCGCATCGACCGTCGATGTCTTCAAATATGGAACGCTTGCGACATCGGTGTCTTGTACGAAGACGGGGGTTGTTGCCGTGCCTGGTTTCCGCGCAGGGCGGCAAAGGGGGTTTGACGAGGAGGGGTGTGAGCGTTGCGAGGTCGCGATAGCGTAATTTTGAACAGCTCCCCCCTACGGCCCACCCCATGCTACCTTCCTCGTGCCATCGAGCCTCGCTTGGCTCGTTTCGGGACCCACGTAATCCGCTTATGAGGGGGTCACGGGGGTGCCGGTGAGGGGGACAGAGGGAGGGAGGGAATACACCCCGGAATACACGAGCATCCAGAGGACCGAAGTCGCGGTTCGCTCCCAGCTGCCGCTGAAAACGACGATGCTGGCCCTCGGCGGGCACGCCGGCGAGTATATACGGCGCGTCCTCGTCGCGAACCAATAAAAAGGAGCGACTGGAAAACTGCGCCTCGCTAGTGTCTCCGGGTTGGAAGCCGGATCGTAAAGTCGCAGGCGGAATGGTGGAATCCGGGGACCGGGGGATTCGCCGGGCCGCCGGCCGCGAGGTATTTTTATGCGCCGAATTTTCGTGTTGTCGTTCCGCGCGGAGAGCTTGCGACGTTAATGAGAGAAAAAAAACCCAGAAGGCAAAAGGCAGAAGTACTCGATCAAGATGCGTTCTAATCTGTACGGGTCTCAAACCTGCGAGTTTTTTTCAAAGCAAAAGTTTCATCCGATTTCGCAGCCGCGAATGACCGACGGTCATACGAGTTGAATAATTGAGAGAATAGGGTCATTCACGGGAGATTGGTGAAGCCCCGCCTCGTAAAGTAGGTATACGTCTGTAATCGTCCCGTTAAGACTTGGGAGACACGCGAGGCAGCTGTTTACGAGACGATCGATGCTTTCTCTTTCTCCTTTTCCATTCCTCTTATCCGCCATACTTGAAGGCCCTCCACTCACTGAACACAATAAAGAAAAAGAGTCACACCATCGCGATGCAAAAAGGAGAAAGTTCGCGTCAACAGGGAAAGATATGATGCAGAACAAAAAGCAGAACAGCAATTTAAAGACGCGAACTGAGTAGCATGCCGCGAGAAAAAGAAACAGTTCCCAAAGTAACTCTTAGAAACTGCGCATAAACGTGTGTGGCAAATCGTGGCAAACACAAAAAATAATTGTGGCATACCCAAAGAATAACATTACGACAGAAAACGACTGGAATAAAACCAATTATGAACCACTAAAGTAAGAAATTTAATTAAACGGTTATATAGTAATCAAAGATTGGTAGATAGACCGCCAGTAATAATTAACAGAATTATTTATTTATTAGTCGACTTCAACTGGCCATATATTGATTACAAAATAAAAAACCGCTACTACGTTTCGACCCTTGATTTGGGTCCTTCTCAAGTGAACACTGAAATAATGTTTCAATTTTTGGTCGTAAACAATGATAATGTAATAATATAATAAATGTGGTAATATAATAAAATTTTCGTTATATTTTTATACCCAAACCAAGGGTCGAAACGTAGTACCTAGCGGTTTTTTATTTTGTAATCAATATATGGCCAGTTGGAGTCGACTAATAAATAAATAATTCGGTTATATAGTAATTAGAGAAATTAAAGTAACTCTGATCTGTATTTCATATCTAGCACATATTAAGAAAAATTTTCTGTTGCAACATATCATATCTGTTTATACGATATATATAATTTAAATATATATAATTATTAAAAAGGTTATTTTTTGCGATAAAAATGAATCAGCGAATTTTGTCAACCGTCAAATAAATACATATCCATACAACGGAAGACCCGATCGAAAACGTTTCGATATGAGACGACAGTTTACCAATGAGAGCAACGACAAAAGCGGAGTAACCGAGGCCCTGAAGGAAGGAGCGGTCCAGAAGAAGGAAACAACGTCGTATCAATCGCATCTCTCGTGGGTGCTCTTCTCGGGTTCGAAGAGAGCCCGGGATGAGGAGGATGACGACGAACGACGACGACGACGGTACCTGCGTGATTGGCTAACGAACTGGTCGAGTGGGCTACCAGTATGGCACCGGAGTAGATCCTCGGAACAGATTGCGTCGAGCTCACAATGTACAAACTCCACGGTGGTCGGTATTACCGCCATCGCTTCGTGTGACGGACGCGACACACCCGCGATCGTTCGATCTATGATACGTATCTCGCCGCCTCCGGCACGGGTCCGCCATTGATTATGGACACATGGAAATTCTGGAGTGAAACAATCTTGCCGTCATTCTCGAGATAACGCGCAGCAGATCAAAAAAGTGTCCGTGCATTTTGTTAGAATTTCATCAGTATTATAGTATAATATACAAAAGTCGATAAACAAACTTTCATTAATTTCTGCTAGTAGCTTACTTAACTCTGACTCGATATTTATTATGATGTATATTCGTCTATATTCAAGCTTGTGCTTATACAGTGGTTTTATACACGCTGAATTATTCGTTGAACAAATCCCATTTGATTGGGAATCTTTTTGTGCCCATAGTCGCTGGATCCACCGCCGTGGCGGTGCATGGAGAATAGCTCCGAGAGGACGCTCTGATTGTCGAGTGGGCGTCGGTGCTACTGTTAACGACGGCCTTTGCCATCGGTCCGGTGAGAGCCAGGCACTTCTATACTGCCAAGACAATGGCTCCCCGATTATGGCTCTCCGCTCGCTTCCTTGACACGCAAGGCGCCGCCGAGCAAGTTCTTCAAAGCCGTATTTTGTGCGCTTTATCCGGCGCCTGAATATTCTAAATACGACATTGTAAATCTAAACAGCGATTAAAAAGTGAACCTAGGATTCCCGCGACCGAGAAGAAATGTTTTTTATCGTTCGCTACGTCTAAGACGATAACGCTGAAATATCTACTTTCGACGGAGATGCCACACACAGCCGCGTTACTTTTCCTTTTAAATCAAATCTAATTATGAAAAATAGAAGTTACTCATATTATTTAATGACAAACGAAAGCAGTTTAGGATCGTTTCGATTGATTTAAATGCGTGAACGAAAAATCTTGACAACCGTATCGTGCTTTAAGGCTAAGGAGAGACAGTCAGCTAAACGACCCTAATGGATCGGCAAACACCCGCTGACTCCCGGAGTATGATTCGATTTATTATCGTCAGTGAGACGCGATACCGGGAGGGTTGATATAAGGGTTGCTCCGCCTCATTGGCCTGCAACGAGATCAGACGCGACCCTAATAGCAAATTCGTTTTGCGTTTATTGGATTCTTCCGCGCCCGCCGCGTTTCGCCGTTTCGTCGAGATCTGCGTAAGTCAATGGACCACTAACAAAATTTCACGGTGATCCCTTTTTCACGCACAATCCGATGGTGCGATCCGCCGGTATTCCCGCGTGTGTCCGAAATTCGAACCACGCTGGATAAATCTTTCTCGTCCTAACCAAAAACGAAAATATTCGTCATATTAACCTCGCTAATTATTTACAACCTGCGATATTTAACGCTCATAATATTTAATTATGTATTCTCCAACTTAAATATTGAAGAGAAATGTTTAAAGCATATCAACACTAATGTAATATAGAAAGAGTTTAATCTCAATTAATTTCGCCAATGCCGTTTAAAGCTAAATTTAAATAAATAAACTTTCTTCGTCTACGTAAATCATAGACAGGGATATGATGAAAGATCTGAGAAAAGAGAGAATTTATTAAACTACTAGATTTAATTGACGGCGATGAGGTATATAATTAACAGTGCGCGACAAAATACGCAACGACGTGAAAATAATTTATGGCGTTTGTTGATACGTTATTACTTATTGTTCCTCGATGTGTGTAGACTTTCGCGGGAAAGCGCGCGCAGTAAATTAATACAAATAAATGCATGTCCAATTTAGATAACATCGGAAAGCCCGTTGCTACTGAAATACGGCGCTGGGAATTTATCTCGGATGCAACATATCACTGATACGCCAGGGAACTGGCGGTAATTAATTGCAATTACATGTATAGTCGACTGAATAGTAAGCGCACCGGTAAAGTTTTCACCGTTGTTTTATCGCGGTTTTGTCTGCACCATTCCGGTTAAAAAAGAAATTTGTTTGAGGCAGACGCATCGTGTAACTCGACACTATTTTTCCTCGTGGTTTTTGCGCGGGTTGACCCTTAAACCGCGGATCTGGTTTTTGCCATATACCTCCGTAGCTGACAAAAATACATATCATATCTTGATTTTAGTTTTGTAACTGTCACTCTACAGACTACTTAGCCCTTTAAGGCCCAGTGTACATAATTATGTACATTCACTTT